>BLSH010430931.1:445492-475036 GCA_018402905.1 Glandirana rugosa
GCGACTTTTTTGCCGCACCCCAGGGGGTTTTTTTGTGTACATATTTCTTCCCAGGTAAATGGGTAGGGGTACGATGTACCCCATACTCATTTACATAGGGTGGGGGGCCGGCATCTGGGGGCCCCCTTGTTAAAGGGGGCTTCCAGATTCTGATGAGTCCCCGCCCGCAGACCCCGACAACCACCGGCCAGGGTTGTCGGGAAGAGGCCCTTGTCCTCATCAACATGGGGACAAGGTGCTTTGGGGTGGGGGGCGCAGAGCCCCCCCTGCCCCAAAGCACCCATACTCCCCATGTTGAGGGCACGCGGCCTGGTATGGTCCAGGAGGGAGGGGGCCGCTCGCTCGTCCCCACCCCCTTTCCTGGCCTGCCGGGTTGCGTGCTCGGATAAGGGTCTGGTATGGATTTTGGGGGGGACCCCACGCCGTTTTTTCAGCGTGGGGGTTCCCCTTAAAACCTGTACCAGACCAAAGGGCCTGGTATGCTCCCGGAGGGGGACCCCATGCCAGTTTTTTTTAAATTTGGCGTGGAGTTCCCCTTCAAGATCCCCAGAGCACAAAGTGCCTGGCATTGTCGGGATCAAAGTCGGATCCCTGTTCACAGACAAATGGTCCAACTTTGACCCTATGTAGGACCGCAAATCGTACAGCAAAGTAGGATCAAAGTCGGGCCGTTTTTTTGTCGGATAGTGTGAACCCAGCCTTAGGGCTGATGCAAATATGCAGTTTGGCTTGTACAGCATTAAAACCTGGGAATTTGGAGGATGCACAGGTGGAGAGTAAAGCCTGTTGTCAGTAACATGTCAATATCATTGATGGGCTTAAATGATTGGTGCTGTAGACTGTTCATTACTCACATTTAGGGCCATGTGCTTTCATGTATGTTTATATTTTAGCTTATCATTGACTTTTACAGGCTGCTGGCAGTGGGGCATATTTTGCACCCGTGTCTCTCTTGAGTTTAAAAACTCATGACTTTTACTCTGTACTACCTGTGTAGCCCATATTGTTGTTTTGATTTTTTTTTTGTTAATTCAGGAATTAGTGTTTTTATCTGCCTAATGTTAAGCCTTGTACACACGGGACGACGATCGTATACAACAGGTCGTATGAACAACCGTTGTATGCGAAATCGATCGTTTGTACCTGCGATTAGAACAGCCGACATACAACGGAGTTGTATGAGCAAACTAGAAAACTTGGTCGTACCAACAAGCGGTCATACGAGCGTTGTATCGTGTGTACAGAGAAGTTGGTCCAACAAGTTGTATTGTGCAAAACACGCATGCTCAGAAGTCAGGAACGGCCGGATGCTAATTACATGCACCTGAACGTTCTTTCTTTGGTCGTACGATTGTGTAGTGCAGTCAGTATGCTAGATACAACAGCCAACATACGATTTGAGACGATCGTATGTACGATCGTCGTCCCGTGTGTACAAGGCTATACGCTTTAGGAGATACATATATTAAAACAATTTAACAATGACACATAAATTAAATAAGATATCACAATGTGCTAATGTGCCATTCCGCAGGCACCTGCATGAGCTCCATGCCTGGAGACATCCACCAGCTCTGATATCTGTTATCAGCTATCAAAGGACCTCTCTTCATCTATTTGATCAATAGTGGTTACTGCATGTGTCAGCACAGGTCAACATATCAACAAACATAAAATAAAGATGGTAGCATTTTGTTTTGCTGACAAGCTGTTCCACCCAAGAACACAGTGGTTCCTCTTGTGGTGTACTGGCAGGCAGCTAATGAACCAATCTAAAGAAACCCATACAGTAAGTGGAAGCAACACTTAAAGCGGTAGTAAACCCATCCATTTAACAGTTTAAAAACCAGTACCATTTCCGGCACGTGCCGGAAATGTAACACTCCCATTGGTTGTGCTCTAAACCAAACTGCCAAACCATCCAATGGCTGGTGTCATAGCTGATCACATGTGCTGCATCATGGCAGTTGTAGGTGAAACAGAGGCCAAGATGGCAGCTTCCTTGGCTGAGAATGATAGGAGAGTTTACTACCACTTTAATGAGAGCTGACTTGCTCAAGATGGGGTTTCCTTTCTTTTCACCTATTGCAATGACCACATTCCATCAGGTATTACCAACATTCACTGATCTTTGAGGCCTACCAGCTCAAGATGGATTTCCTTTTATTTCACCTCTTGTATTGACCACATTCCAGCTCAAGATGTTTTTTCCTTTTATTGCAATGACCACATTCCAGCAGTTATTAACAGTTATCATTAATCTTTGAGAGCCAACCAGCTCAAGATGGGTTTTCCTTTAATTTCACCTAATACAATGACTACATTTCATCAGATATTACCAACATTCACTGATCTTTGAGGGCCAACCAGCTCAAGATGAGTTTAAAGCGGAGTTCCACCCTAAAGTGGAACTTCCGCTGGTTCGATTCCTCCCCCCCTCAGGTGTCACATTTGGCACCTTTCGGGGGGGAGGGGGAAGAGGACACCTGTCTTTAGACAGGTGTCCTTTTCCACACTTCCGGGAGTTCTGGCCAGCGGACGCGGCCGCTGACATCAGAAGCCGGCTCCCTCCTCCCTGCCCGCTCTGCTTCTGGCCGCCTGGCCAGTAGCAGAGCGTGGCAGAGCTCGCGCATGCGCGGTAAGGTGCCCGGCGTGAAGCTGTACTGCTTACACGTCCGGGTTCCCTTACCCGCGATGGAGGCGGCTGCACCCGTCCCCCGATCCGAAGATCGGCGGCGGGTGCCAACATCGCTGGAGTCCAGGACAGGTAAGTGTCCTAATATTAAAAGTCAGCAGCTACTGTATGTGTAGCTGCTGACTTTTAATTTTTTTTTTTAGCCCGGACCTCCGCTTTAACTTTAAGTTCACCTATTACAATGACTACATCCCATCAGGTATTACCAGCATTCACTAATCTTTGAGGGCCGACCAATTTAAAATGGGTTTTCCTTTCATTTCACCTATTGCATTGATCACATTCCATTAGATATTACCAACATTTACCAAACTTTGAGTGCTAACCAGCTGAAGAACCAACGTTGACTGATCTTTCAGGGCCGGCTAGCTCAAGATGTGTTTTCCTTTTATTTCACCTTTTGCAGCAACCACATTCCATCAGGTATTACCAACATTCCTTAATCTTTGAGTAACAAACAGTTTTTAATTATATTGTGAAGAAAACATGCAAGTACATTACTGGATTTTTCACTAATTCCTGAAGCAGACATTCTACATTTAATAACGATTATATAGACTTTAACAGATCATTGTTAAATTCTTATTTTCAAAAGCCCAGATTCGATTCAACTAATATTTCTGAATGGTGCTCCAAATGCAAAAGGACAACACACTTACATTTTAGCACATCATGGGAACCAACTAAGGGTCTGATTATAAAATATAAAATTCCCTATGCCAATGCTTATGCTTATCACAAATAATCGCTGTAATGTGTGTAACATGTTTATTTCCCATTATCGACAGCTCCATCTAATGGTCATAGTGTAATATTTTCCTGAAATACCTCTATCAGGAAGATACCACATTATAGACACTAGATGGAGCTGACAATCATAGGAAATACACATATTAAATGAATTACGGGTATTATTTGTGATGGTTGTGTGAATGCCTCAGCATTCACACAGTGATTTTTTTAATAATAAATAGACCCCTATGTGTTGTGGTCTTCTGTGTTATTAAAATGTGGCATGTCCATTAAAATATGTGTTGCATTGGCAGCCCATTCATTTTGAAAAAAATTGCTTAATGCAATGCATAAAACCTGAAATTACACAGCAAATGTGGACTACCGCAGTTGTGTATGATTAATCTTTAAATCGTGATTTATTTTGCGCCATAGGGGATTTATTGGAATGTAATATTGTATTGTCCATTATAGTGATTAATTGCTGCTCTTCTGCAGGTGGTTTTATTGGCAGGATTGAGCTACTGAAAATAGTCTGTGTAGTTTAGGCCTTAGATTGTTATGCTAAGAAACTTGCAAAGTGATAAGTCTAGCACTGGTAATCATGCAGTAATATTTTATTTGACTTGTATTAGCGTTAATTAAGATCCCGAGGCCTTTTGAGTTTTTTAATAAACATGAATAATGAATGAATTTAGTATTTTAATATCCATGTAAATGATTTTATATTATTTATGCCAGATCCAATTAAAAGTGTGATGGTTGAAATAAGTGTATTTTATAATTTAATAATTTAGTGCAAAAAGAAAACGGACGCATTTACACAATAAGTAGCAACCAATCAAATTTCTGCAGTCATCAGCTTATAACAGAACACTATGATGTGGTCTTTTGGTGAAAGTATTTTTGCTCATTGCTTTAGGCAAGTGAAATCAAGAAATGAATGCCTTCGATTAGAAAAGTCTCTCAAAGCCAGTGCCTTCACTGAATACTATAATTACAGGAAAGGTAGAAAGCAGGATTATGTGATTCTTTTAATCTGTATTGACCTACTGCTGCAATAGCTTAAAAGAGAAGTATGGTCAAAGCTTTTTGGCCTTAAAGAGGATCTGCACCCGCCACCCCCCCTTTTTTTTATTTTACCCCCCCCCTTACATTAAGATGGTATCTGCAGATTTCAGATGCTCAACCATCCAGCGGATCCAGGGATGTCACGCTGAGATCCTCTCATTCCCAGCCACAGCTCTGTTGCGGACCACCATGTTCTTTCTGACTTCATCGTGAGGCCTGTTGGTTCTCTGGTTCAGCAGGCAGGCCTCCCGATGACACACTGATAGGTCCACCATCTCCTCCTTTTCTGAATGGAAGGCTATGCCTCCTGGGATATGTGACATGCGTATCCCAGGAAGCACAGCTGGCAGTGTGCATGTGATTTGCCTAAGTCGACTGACTTGCATGGGGTGGTGGGGCCGGACATTTCTACCCAAAAAAAGATACAGAGGATGGAAGTAGGCGTAGAGTGGAGAGAAGGGAAGTAGCGGAAGAGGGTGAAGGTCTGCTTTAATTCTCTTGTGGGTAACAGGAGTGCACTTGTCCTGTCCTGTGACCCAGAATCAGCTTACAGTGGGCTGCTGTCGCCTTACATCACAGACCCACTCTAGGCTCTGGAAGAATCCTGACCATATTGTCGGGATCCACCCAAATGCCTGACTGGCAGCTGGTGCAGCTATGAGACTGAGACAGCCACTCCCAACCCCTCTACTGCCCAGTGCTCCTGTATACAGAGTGGACTGAGAGATCGCTCAGTTCTTGGGCTTAAACTCGGTAGGGGACAGCTACAGCATCACACTGATGCTGAAGCATGGAGGTGATTATATGTGGTTTTTTTTTTATGACCCCAAACTTCTCCATTAACCACTGGGCACTTTTACCCCCTTCCTGCCCAGGCCAATTTTCAGCGCTGTCACACTTTCAGTGGCAATTGCGAGGTCATGCAACCCTGTGCCCAAACAAAATTGTTATCATTATTTTTAGATATATAGAGCTTCGTCACTGGGTTTTTTATTGTTTGCTAAAAAACCCAAAAAAAGACTGAATTAAAAAAAAATAGGATTGTCTTAGTTTCTGGTAGAAAATTTAGTAAAAAAGTAATTTCTCTCCTTCATTGATGTGCGCCGATGAGGCTGCACTGACGGGCACTGATGGGCAATGATGAGGTGGCACTGATGAGACAACACTGAAAGGCAATGATGGGGAGGCACTAATATGCAGGACTGATGGGCACTGATATGCAGTACTGATGAGCACTGATAGGCGGCACTGTTGGGCACTGATAGGTGGCACTGATAGGCGCCACAGATAGGCAGCACTAATGGGCACTGATTGGTGGCACTAATGGGCACTGATGAGTAGACACTGAAATGCAGCACTGATTGGCATCACTGATGGTTACTGATCGGCATCACTGATGGGCACTGATTGGCATCACTGATGGGCATTGTTGGGGCTACACTGATAATCAAGGCACTGATAATCATTGAGGAAATGCCGCTGATTGGCTCTCCTCAACTCACATGCTGTCAGTGTGAAGAAAGGAAAGCCGATAACCGGAATTTCCTTGTTTACACACGGATTGGACACAGCTGATCACATGGGTAAAGAGCCGCGTTATCGGCTCTTTACCAAGATCGGGAATGCGCTGTGTTCCGGGGACACATCGCACCTCTGATCGCGAGAGTAGGACGACGTCATATGACGTCATCCCAGAACAATAGGACCACCCAGCAGCTGTCATTTCCCTCTATGGCGGACGGGAGGTGGTTAACCACTTCAGCCCCGTAAGGATTTACCCCCTTAATGACCAGAGCACTTTTTGTGATTCAGCACTGTGTCGCTTTAACTGACTATTGCGTGGTCGTGCGGCGTTGTACCCAAACGAAATTGATGTCCTTTTTTTCCCACAAATTGAGCTTTCTTTTGGTGGTATTTGGTAAACAAAAAAAGAGCGACAATTTTGAAAAAAAAAAAAAAAACAATATTTTTTACTTTCTCCTATAATAAATATCCAAAAAAAAAAAAAAACGAATTTATTCATCAGTTTTGGCCGATATATATTCTTCTACATATTTGTGGTAAAATAAATTTGCAATCGCGTTTATTGATTGGTTTGCGCAAAATTTGCCACGCTTACAAACCATGAGAATTCATTAATGGCGTTTTTACTTTTTTTTTTTCTACTGGTAATTAGCATAAAAAGCTAAAAAAAAAAAAAAGCACTGATTACTGTGTAACTGTCACTGGCAGGGAAGGGGTTAACCTGCCGGGGCAATCAAGGGGTTAACTGTGTTCCCTAGGCGTGTTCTAACTGTGTGGGGACTGGGCTGGCAGGGGCATGACAGATCTAACTGATCCTGATGACAGGGATCAGTAGATCACTGTCATGCTGCCTACCAGAGCAGGGAACCTGCCGTGTTTACATAGGCGGTTCCCCGCTTTTTTGCTGTACCAGTCGATCGCGGGTTGCCGGCGGGCATCGAATCCGCCCAACCTGCGGCCCCACTCAGGGAGCTCACCCCCTAGCTGTGCGTGAGCGAATCGCCATTTATAAACAGCGTTTTGCGCTATGCTGCCTACTCGCAGCAGTAAATGTACGCAAGCCGGTCTGGAACCAGTTAAAGTGTATATCCACTTCTGCAGCCAAATTAGGATAACATCTAATAACGTAAAAATTCTGTAAAAAGGTAAAAAAAAAATTAAATTGTTGGTTACCTTTTTAATTGCGTTTTACTTTCTCTGCTTTGTAATGTTTAGGGTACAAATAAACAAGAAGAGTGCAAAGACTTTTTATAATCAAATACAAATTGGCCACAAAATTAAAATAGAAAAAGCATGAACTCAACACGACCAGCATGGGCGCCTCTCTGTATTCACACTTGTAGTCCGGGATAGCAGTACTGTCAGATTGAGGAATAGCTGCAGCCACGTTTCTTGAAGGACCTCCCTCCTTGTCAAGCCACTGTAATGTATACGGTGGGGGTTATGGAGTAATGTTAAACATAGTTAACCCTGTCTGTACTATGTTTGCAGTTTTTCATTATCAGCTGTAAACTAGATTTGAACATTGTCTGTCCTAACAAAGGGTTAAAAATGTAGAGGCTGACCTCCTGCACCACAATTTATTTATTTTTTAGCTATGCTTTGTGAATGGGAACACATAATACATTTGGCTGCAAAAGTGGAAATACACTTTAAAGGATAATTGAACTTTTAGATAAAGTACATTTATCTATCTTGCCAAGAACCCCTCTACTCCAAGTGCAGATCCAACAACCAGGGCCTATCGCAGTGTTTACATCCTGCACAGTTTGTAAAGGGGGTCCTCAAAGAATTCTATGAGATCGTCTTTTAAGGCTGGGGGCTCTTAAGAGATGGTCCCATAGAAATCCAAGAAGACAAACTGTTCAGGAGCAGCCAGGGTAGATTTCATCCACAGGATGTATCTATTGAGGCAGGATGAGGTTGTCAAAGGGGAACATGCACCTGAGGCAGGAAGGACATTTTAGACTGGGGAGCCAAACTGGTTGGTAAGTGTACTTTCTTTTCATGTTCATAAACAGCCATAGGAAGGAGGTGTTTGATGTGTTTAGATAGCAAACAGGGTTTATGAATGTACCAGGAGGAGGTGCATGGTCCACATGGAGAAAGATTTTTGGTTGTAGAAAAAGGAATCTCGGGTTCAAAATGGTTGGAAACAGCAATTCTCTATAAGGTAAAAGTGATCCAAGCTGCTATACAGCCACCTGAACACTTTTACAAATAAAGGAAGGGGATTTCCATCCCATCGTGGACCGATGCGACCAGTAACATCAGATGCAATGTGAAGAATGGAGGGAATGGAAGTGCCTTCCCTTTTTCTGTGATGTCAGAAACCTGAAGCAATGAGGATTTTGGCACTTTTGATTTTGGTTTGTTTTTTAAAAAAAACGTTACTGGGTTCCCGAGGACAAATATTTATGTACGTCAGTCAGGATGTGGTTATTATTCACAAGCATAATAAAACCAAGGACTGATTGCAAAGCCAATTAATAAAAAGTAATGTATAACAGGTAGAAAATATGTTTTCAACCTACAGTTCCCTTTTTTTTTTTACTTAATCTAAGTGTTACTGGGTGGGCCATAAGCTCTCAGTGAGTCAATGAGGAATAAACTCTCTCCAGCATCTCCAGTGCCTTAGCAACCACTTCCTTGGTATTGTGCGTCCCTGATACAGGAATAACACACCGCATCTGTGACACAGAGGGGAAACCTTCTTCCTACAGATCTTTATATATAGAATTAACTTTTCCTTTCCTGAGCCACCTTATTATACTCAATATCTTCCTGAGCCTGAAAGGTGGTCAAAAAATATTTCATTAAAAATCAATTAATATATAGGTTATTTTTGTTTTTGTATGAAAGGCTTTTCAATATGAAGCAATCTTTTTGCAGGGGTCATTTAATCACATAGAGATATATTGATAATGTGCTGCTACTTACTGTATATTTCAACCTATAAACGTAATCAGTGCAATTGTAATGCAGTTACTGTTTGCTCAAACAAAAAAACGTATACATCTCAACAGTAAGGGTATATGGTTTTTGTTATTTGAATGTAGGAGAAATCAATATAGGAAGTAATTAAATGTAATACTTTCCAGATCAATTTCTCTTAAGTTTAATTGTATATGCACATTTATCTGCCCCTAAACACACAGCATTCTAATTGTTCTAATGTTTTTTTAAGATTTCTATTTTTTTTACTTAAATTGTATAGGTTTCTAGCTTTTACCTGCTCTTAAATGCAGGTAAACAAACAGAATGAATTTTACTATTTAAATCAATACTTGCATTTATACACTATACGTGAACAGGCACAATGGTAGTGGCAGTGGTAACCATGTACATGACAGGGACATCAAGGAACAGTCTAAACAGGTGTTTGTCCTAGATTTTTAGTCAGTAAGGCAAAGGACAAACAATTCCATGCAGGAAGGCTTTGAACACAGAGGCTTGTAATATAAAGCCAACAAAACATTGGAGCCACTAACTAAACCTATGTCAGTATCTGACTAAAAGGGTGTCCCTTATGAGTTCCCCAGACAGACACCATGGGGTTGATTTACTAAAGCTGGAGAGTGCAAAAACTGGTGCAGCTTTGCATGATAGCCAATCAGCTTCTAACCTCAGCTTGTTCAATCATGCTTTGACAATAAAACATTGAAGCTACTTGGTTTCTGTGTGGAGCTGCACCAAATTTTGCACTTTCAACCTATATGTACCTTTTTATATATATTTCAGTAGTCAGCCTTATACCCAGCAGCATGACCCTTGAGTCTAAAAACTAGTACACATGGGCCAACTGTTGGGCGACATTCAGCCTGTGTGTACCGGAGCCATTTCGGCCAGCTTCTGTCGATGGGCCATGATCAAAAAAGGTCTCCCAATCGGCTCCCAATCAGCGCTAACCAGAGTGTTCTGGCGGGGAGGGGGGTGCCCACATGTCAGAGCACAATAGCACAGCAGGGGAGATCGTTGTACTAACATTGGATAGTTATTTCTCATTTTTGGATAATGGTCATTTCTTTTTACCCTGGTCAGCTGTGTATCTGAAACGGTTTGCAGCACGGATACGGCCTACTATTACTGAACAATTTGTACAGCTGTTTAGACTTGTCCACCACCAGTGCAGTGTATTGGAACTATAGCTTCCATGGAATAGGGCTTGAGGACCAATGAGAGTGTAAAACTACACAGGCTATGGTGACATTGGCTTAAAAACATAACAAGCCCTCCACTTAAACAGTATGAAACACGTTAAAGCTTATTGCCTGCTATCATAACACAAGGAATAAATCTCCAATTTTTTTGTATTTGTGATGTAAGTCAGATATACATTTACAGTACGTAGTAATACTGTGTGACAGACCCAACCGGGACAGGGGCTTTTGGAGGGGACAGCAGGGTAATCTCTTGCCTACTGACTATGGGCCCTGGCATTTTAGGGAGCTACGAGAATTCAGAAAGATGTCCTGTTGTATAATGCAAGATGATATTACCACATTTAACAGTCAAGGAGGCCATGACGGTCCCGGCCAACTTGATACTCAGTAAGAAGATATATGTGAAAAGAAAGCTGGTCTAGGTGACTAGTTGCTAATTAGCTTACTGTTTAATTAGATTACTGTTCAGGTTTATGTTGGCTGTTCCTTAGATGTGCTAATGATATTACTCTTTACGGTTTGCATTGTTTAGGATAATGTGATCAGGCTCTTACCTGATTTTGTGTGGTAATTATTCTGTGTGAATTTACACTAAAACCAGTTCCAGTTTGCACCTAAGCTACTGTCATCTAGTTCTTGGGTGCGCTCAGCTATAATACCATGTTCCTGGTTTCAGAGTGAAAGAAGCTGTATATTGATGGAGGCACCCCGGTTGGGTGCCAGATGGTCCGTCACATACTGTAATAGACCTATCCAGCCCAATCCTTTTTATTGGTGATCTAGTGATCTGAGATCCCCATTTGCAATGCAGAAGAGGGACTCTCAAGTGTTTGAGGCATCCTAGGTTTTGTAAAATTGTAGATTTTCCTCTGTAGCAAGTTTCCATTTGGCCCTATATAAACATATTAGGGGGAGGAAAGGACTGAACAAATGGGAGGGGGTTTTGTTCGCACCACTGTATGTTCATATGAATTGGTGCACTATGGTGTTATTCCTTTTAAATGGCACCTAAGTGCACCTGCATCACAGTGTGAATTAAATACTATATGTTGTGGTGTTCTGGGCTACTAAACACAAGTATGGGTATAGGCAGCCATTTAAATGTTAAACTCATCACAACTGATCATCCTAGTGTGAATGGGCCCTTACATTTCTGGCATAATTTGAGTTTCAGTTATTCAGCTCTGTACATTTTTTTTTAAAGCAAAGTAGTTAAAACTCAGCTCTGAGAAATCCAAATATTCTACCTTGCAGTGGGGCTGCACTCACACTGCAAGGGTGAACTGCTCATGTACGCATGTAGTCTAGGGGAGAGTAAAGGCACTTTTACTTACACTATCCTCTGCTCCCACAGAAGATGGTATTCCCCTGTGTTCTTGTGGTGGACTGTCCCTCATTGTTCTCACGTCCAATACAAAGCTAGGGACCCTGCATCATTCTTAATGATATCAAGACCTTAGACTGCGGAAGCATAGGAAGAAGTGGCTGCATGGACTGGTCTAGCAGTGTGGAGGATCAGTTGAGTAAATATACTTTTCAAGCCTCCTAAACTTAAACCAGCAGTTAACCCTTGCAATGTGGGCGTGGAAATAGAGTTGAGAGGAATTAGAAAATGTGTCACATTCATATTGCTGTCTGTGTACCAGTTAGAAAGATTCACCCTCTGTATTGGTCCTGGTGAAAGAAAAAGGAAATCCCAAATTTTGAGTTGTCACCAGAACAGAAATAGAGGGGAAACCTTTGAAATCTTCCAGTGGGGACACCAGTTGCAGTGACAACTGTCTACGAAGGAATTTCCCTCTCTCACCTTGGAGAGAACTTTCTATTGTGGCTATGGGGCAGTAAATGAAGGCAAACCTCCCCAATGAGAAAGCAGATGACAATAAAAATGGATTAGTCAAGGGGTGCTCCAGCACCTCGCTCCAGCAGGTTCCTTCCATCTATGCAAGTGGTCCATCCCTTCCTCCTCTAAGCAGCTCTTGGCCACAGTCACACTCCAACGTATAACGTAGAATCAATGGCCCTGCATTGATGACACCAACGGACAATCCACTGATCGGAGCCCCAGGAAGAAGAGAGCAGCACCAGAGCCAGCCAGAGCAGGAGATAGGGTAAGACAAAACAAGCATGTAACCCTTGCATTGGGCTCCCCTCATCTAATTCCTGGAGTTGGGCTTTAATACCAAGGACAGGACTGGTAATGGCAGGACTGGGCTTCGATACAGCCTGGGCTTCGGATCTAGGGTCTTCTCCAGGCACAGAAGGGCTGATTTGAAGAATAGTACACCACTAGTGTTTTTAATACATTTGGCAGACATGACAGGTTACCTATCATTTGGCAGACATGACAGGTTACCTGTAGGCTTAAGGTGATACTAAGCTACAATTAAAAAAAATAAATAAATAACGATCATATTATACATACCTGCTCTGTGCAATGGTTTTGCACAGAGCAGCCCCGATCCTCCTTTTCTCGGGGGTCCCTGCCGGCGCTCTGGCTCCTCCCCTTGCTATGGGGCACTCATATGTGCTCACTCCTGAGCCCTGCCCTGTGTGTCCACAAGACACACAAAACAGGGCTCAGCCCTGCTCCATGCTCCCTCCCCACTGGCTGTGATTGACAGCAGTGGGAGCCAATGGCTGTGTCTCAGCCAATGAAGATGCACAGAGCTGGGCGAACAGTGGCTCTCGTGCACATCGCTGGATCGAGATCAGGCTCAGGTAAGTATTAGGGGGGTCTGGGGGGAATCTGCACACAGAAGGCTTTTTACCTTCATCAATAGAATGCATGAAGGTAAAAAAACCTTCAGCCTTTAGAATCACTTTAAGTATCACCTATATATTTGAGCTGCTGTTTTTTTGAGCTACACCTGTAGCCTACATACTTACAAGGGATGAATGACCGCACTAAAGCAAGGTGCCTCAGGTCTCTGCAACATTACTCTTGAATGTTGGATTCATAGGCTGATTATTAGTTTAGCATATAAAATGATATCCTTTAATTTTTGCAGATTCCAGTTTCATACTCACAAGAAGAAGAATTATGAACTGGACACGTTATAATATATCTCCTTAAACGTATTGTTAAAAAGAAATTTGAACCCTACGTGATTCTCTAAACAAACACCGTTTTCTGCACACGACAGAGCTCACAAATCCCGGAGAGACTGCTTTTCTGCTTCTCCACATGCATTATTAAGTTAATTACCTCCGCAACTCATTCATTTCCCTTCCTTCTTAATGAAAAACAGAGCCATGCGTGGCCACCAGGGGACAGAAGCCATTAGGAAATGGTGCGCTGAGCGCTCGGCGTTGCTGTGTAGACCTGGAGGCCCACTTAGCTCGCAGCATTATGGACAAAATGCTGAACTGCTGAAGTTTCTCTTGCTTTATAATTAACTATTGCAGAATTACATTTTAGTCTAGAAGCCCCTGGGTGCTCGAAAACATTGGGATTTTATGCACAGGGACCAAACCGCACGCGTGCATGTAGCTTAAGTGCTCAGTGACCATTGACTATGTATATGCAAAATATTGATCAGTAGTGTATTTCCATATTGTGGAAAGTAACAACTGTGCTGTCTCTAAACAGCTGAAATATATGTTAAATTATTTACCTATTTTAAAGCTGATGTCCAGGCTGCTGCTTCCCCACTGCAATGCATCACACTTAATTACGGTATGTGTTAACGTGCTTTGAAGTAAGACAGAAAGGAAAAACTATGAAGCCCCCCTCCCCCACTTATAATGCTAAATGGTACTGAAAATGTATAAAAAAACAATGTTTTCATTTTTATTTTTTATAAAATAGGAAAGGTCTGTGTTCCTGTTGGGGAAATTAACCCAAATAGAAATGGAGATATTAGTCATGATGACCTTTGCCTTAGGACTAAAAGTGTGGAAAATCCCAAATTTTTCATTGCCCTAGGAACAGGAATTGAGTGGCACACTTGTTCTGGTGATGGCTTCCTTCCTTTGAAGAGATTTTCTCTTATGTCCTGCTTTGCCGCAAGACAAGAAATGAAGAAACATAAATCGGGTGGGTTGCAAAGAAAAAAATAAATTCTCTTGGGGTGAATTATTTCCTACCCTATCTGAAACCAAAAAGTTGTGGCTTTATGTATACCCTATAAGGGTCCAAAGCTTTATTTTCATGGTCACATGGTAAACATACAGCAACGTTTCAGAGCCACGCAGGGCCCCTTAGTCAGGCAAGTGACCACACAAGGTGTGGCTCTGAAACATTGCTCTATGATTACCATGTGACTATGAAAATAAAGATTTGGACCCGTTCGAGGAATCCTTAGTGTGCTGATGACACTTCTGCACTTTGATCGTCTACAGTTTCCAGCCTATGGTCACTACAGCACCCAGTATTATCAAACAGACATTTTCTTGAACGTGTGCATGGGAAATATTGCGTTTGGATTTTATACCTTAACTCCTTAGTTATGAAATAATTTGTTACCCAAATACATAGGATACTGTGCTATTTTTGCAACCATCTTCATTAGGGTTGCACTGATACTAAGCATATGCACAAGTACTCATAATTGTGAAAGTGCTCCGATACCTGAAATTGATATCTTTGTGGTGCAATTTGAGCCCATATAAAATTAATTGGCTCAAATCGCACTGCAAAGAATCACGTGATTTGAACAGGAATGCGGTGCAATCCCTGTCCCAATCACATGCAATTTCCCCTACTACTCCTGTGTCATAGTCATAGCTTGTCATAGTGACATCACCCTGGGTTCACACAGGAGCAATGCGGTTAAAAGCATGGGATTTGGACAGGGATCGTCCTGCACTCTTGTTCAAATTGCTTGCCAGTGCGATTTGAGCTCATTAATTTTGTATGGTCTCAAATCACACTGCAAAGGTATCAGTACTCGGTATCGGCGAGTACTTGACCGAAAGTATTGGTACTCGCAGTATCGGTGCAACACTAATCTTCATACCTCTAACCCTGGCTCACACTTGAGTGATTAAAGCTCGTCAACTCTTGAAGTGAGGATTCAAGTTGTATCTTATGGCGCCCATCGACACCTGAAGATCGTGTTGTTTGAAGCTTTTTGCTCAAAGCTCGAAAAAACACATAAGCATTTTTGAGTCACACATTTCTGGCTCCTATTGACTTTGATAGATGCACCTGAAAAGTGCCTGAAAAAGCATGTGTTTTGAGTGACTTCTTGAATTTCCTTCTCCTATTAAATAGCTTTCTATTGGCTAAAACAAAATGGTTAGAACTGAAAATATCTGAAAACACATGTACAAACTTGCATAAAAAAAAACTCCAAAAAACTCAAGCTCAAGTGCGAACTTAATCTATTGCTGCCTTTTTGCTGGCTGCTGGTGATGCAGATTAGACATGTGACGTCTATAAAATAAGAGGGACTTTAAAATATTAGTTATTCCAAAGTTTCTGATTGGAACATTTTATTCAGGTAAAACAACGGGTCAGTTTAGGATGGTTGTGTTATTGTAGGTGGTATGTTGCTTCTAATTTTGGATGAAACACGCTGTTTGTTCTTTTAAGAACATTGCAATATTATTAGGTACACAGTCACATATGGCATGTGTTCAGTCTACAAAATCTGCCTTTAAATAGGCTTATAAGCATAATATTGTCATTTTCTACATAATTATCTTATCATCTGTCATTGGCAGCTGTATTTGCTGCTGAAACTTTTTAAACTTTATGGATTCTAGACTTGGATTATATCTCATCAACTATTATACTGCAAAGGCTTATTCTCACATGTGGCAGCCCTTGCAGAGGGCGTTTGACAGGTGGTGAGGAGGCAATATGTCGCCTCCACACCACCTGTTTTAACCCTAAAAGGGCTACCAAATATAACAGTTTATTTATTTCATGGCTGTGAAGCAAAGCATCATGGCCACGGCATGTGTGCTTCAGTGAGACATCAGTTTCTTTTTTTTTTTTAACTTCCTTTTAGTAGTGGAGAGTGTCCTAAGTAGATATTGACATCTTCTGTGCTGAAGAGCTTCTTCTTCTTCATGCAGTGCTCATTGGAAGTCCTCACTCACCAATTGGCTTATTGCAGACTTCTGGTTTTGGCTTAGGCATATTACAAGCTTTTCCTGTGCAATCATAAACACACCCTCCTGTAGTTTGTAGTTGTAGTGATAGCATGACATTACGTCCAAACACAAGACTGCCATACACCCCCCAGCAGCTGTGACGCACAGAGCTTATTGGGAGATGTAGTCAGAGTTTGTGCCCTTTCTTTAAACCTACAGCTTGATCTGACTGAGCTGAAGTGAGGATTGAATGTTCACGTGACTGCTCAAAATTAAATTTACAAAATTGTACATGGATCAAGGGCATGGGAAGACCAGGGGCATGGATTTGTTTTATAGCTGGAGATCAGCTTTAAATCTGTAATTGCTGACCTTTAACCTGTTGGACTTTCCATCCCGTATCGCTTGCTTGTCCTGTCCTTTTTAGTACCCTGTCTACCCAGAGTTTTCCTCTGTTCCTGAGTATGTTTTTGCCCATGATTTAGATCTGACCAGAGCTTTGGTTTCCCCTTGAATAGACTGCATAACTTTTTTATTTTATTTTACTATTTGCATCAATTCTGTTCAGCTAGAACTGACCTTGTTTTGTTTGACTTTTCCAATTTTCCTTCCAAAAACTTGCTGGGGAGCAGAGGCTCATTGGTAAAGATCACCTATCACCTAAAAATCCCTAAAGGTGTCTCTTGTCCCCATTAAAATCTGAGTAGTAAACGCTAACACCTTCCTGCCCAGCGCCAGTGGCCCATTAAATGAGTCTACGGTGCCCTGAAAAAGTATTCACACCCCTTGAAATTTTCCACATTTTGTCATGTTAAAACCAAAAACGTAAATGTATTTTATTGGGATTTTATGTGATAGACCAACACAAAGTGGCACACAATTGTGAAGTGGAAGGAAAATGATAAATGGTTTTTAATTTTTTTTACAAATATGTGAAAAGTGTAGTGTGCATTTGTATTTAGCCCCCTTTACTCTGATACCCTTAACTAAAATCTAGTGGAACCAATTGCCTTCAGAAGTCACCTAATTAGTGAATAGAGTCCACCTGTGTGTAATTTAATCTCAGTATAAATACAGAAGCCCTCAAAGTTTGTTAGAGAACCTTAGTGAACAAACAGCATCATGAAGGCCAAGGAACACACTACACAGATCAGGGATAAAGTTGGGGGGAAGTTTAAAGCAGGGATAGGTTATAAAAGAAAATATCCCAAGCTTTGAACATCTCACGGAGCACTGTTCAATCCATCATCTGAAAATGGAAAGAGTATGGCACAACTGCAAACCTACCAAGACATGACCGTCCAACTAAACTGACAGGCAAGGAGAGCATTAATCAGAGAAGCAGCCAATAGCTCCTTCACAACTCTGGAGGAGCTGCAGAGATCCCCAGCTCATGTGGGAGAATCTGTCCACAGGACAACTAGTTATGCACTCCTCAAATCTGGCCTTTATGGAAGAGTGGCAAAAAGAAAACCATTGTTGAAAGAAAGCCATAGGAAGTCCCGTTAGCAGTTTGCGAGATGCCATGTGGGGGACACAGCAAACATGTATAAGAAGGTGCTCTGGTCAGATGAGACCAAAATTAAAATTTTTGGCCTAAAAGCAAAACTCTATGTGTGGTGGAAAACTAACACTGCACATCACACTGAACACACCATCCTCACCGTGAAACATGGTGGTGGTATTATCATGTTGTGGGGATGCTTTTCTTAAGCAGGGACAGGGAAGCTGCTCAGAGTGGATGGGCAAATGTGTGGAGCCAAATACAGGGCAATCTTAGAAAAAAAACAGTTAGAGTCTGCAAAAGACTTGAGACTGTGATGGACATTTAGAACAAAGCATATTCATGTGTTAGAATGGCTCAGTCAAAGTCCAGACCTAAATCAAATTGAGAATCTGTGGCAAGACTTGAAAATTGCTGTTCCCAGATGCTCTCCATCCAATCTGACAGAGCTTGAGCTATTTTGCAAAGAACAATTGGTAAACATTTCATGCTCTAGATGTGCAAAACTGATAGAGACATACACAAAAAGACTTGCAGCTGTAATTGCAGCAAAAGGCATGCTACACTTTTCACATATTTATTTGTAAAAAAAAATTGAAAACCATGTATTATTTTCCTTCCACTTCACAATTATCTGCCACTTTGTGTGAATCTATCACATAAAATGTCAATAAAATACATTTATGTTTTTGTCTGTAACATGAAAAAATGTGGAAAATTTCAAGGGGTATGAATACCTTTTCAAGGCACTGTATATGCCCAGAGTCCAGGCAGGACTTCCAAGTCAGGTCACCACTGTGATAGGTTGTGGTGATATGATCAGGACCTGATCCCGCCACCTCCTGATCGTGCCTTGAAACCAAGAGCTGGGAGCACAAAGTGAGCACACTCTCAGCATTAAAGTCCATGGGGACCTATGTGTGATGCATGGGCATTAAAGCACACCTTCTTTGCTGCCACACATATACGTTATGTGGGCAGCAAGAGGTTAAATCAAATAAATAATTGTTTTTCTAAAAAGTTGAACATTCCCCTGTGGGGGAGCCAATACTGAGCCCTGCCCCCTCTCCATTCTACAGCATTTGTCTCTTTGTCTGTCCTTTTTAGATCACACAGAGTCTGGGTCTGCAACCAGAGAGTGGAAACTGTCAGCTTGTGTTGTGAAAGATTGCATCTGGAGAAAAAGGGCTTTTGTGCACAAAAACACAAGCTGACAATAGCACACACCAGCTACCACATTAGACAGCCTAGTGTAGTACTTGGCTTGTGCTGTTGTCAGCTTGCATTTTTAGGAAGGTAAGCCCCTTTTCCAGCTGCAATGTTTCACAACATAAGCTGACATTTTCCACTCTCTGCATTGTAAACTAAAGAGGAGAGATGAGGATACAGCTCAACACAGCACTGTTCTGTCTGGCAGCTTAGGAGGAGGGGTTGGGGCTGTCCAGACTCTGTGTGTACTGCCTTTCACCCCCCCCTTCTCCTAAACTGTCCTCAGTGTAATCAGATAGATAGACAGGTGGGTGGGGCTGGCTATCCAACACCACAGCTCAGCAACCCTTGCACAGATTTATATGGGGGGTAAGGGGTTTGGGTTAGCAAGCAATCTTTTCTTCCAGTGATAGATCTAAGTTAAGATCAGCTAACTAAGTGCTGTGAATGTGTTGTGGTTTTTTACCCACTACCAACCCAGGCCAATTCTGGCATTTCTTTTCTACATGTAAAAATCATCATTTTTTTGCTATAAAATTGCTCAGAACCCCCAAACATTATATATATATATATATATATATATATATATATTTAGCAAAGACCCTAGAGAATAAAATGGTGGTCATTTCAATTTGTTACGTCACACGATATTTGTGCAGCGATTTTTCAAACACCATTTTTGGAAAAAAATACACTTTAACCACTTGAGGACCTGGCCATAGCCGATTGACGGCTACATTGTGGTTTCCTAAGTCTGGGAGGGCATACTGGGGCGCGCACGTGGGGCTGTCCATGACCACCGGGTTTGCGGGACCCCGCGCTTCATGGATCGCGGTAAAGGGCCAATGACAGTGGCCCTTTACCACGCGATCAAAATGTAAACAATACAGGTTAGCCAGGGTTCAGCTCTCTCCTCTCCTCACACTGATGCAGCGCTTGAGGAGAATAGAGAAACTGGGTGTTCTACATTAAGTCTGACACATTTTTACAGTGCCCAGAAGTGCCCAGCAGTGCCACATCTGTGTCCTACTGAGCCATCTGTGCCACCAGTGCCACATCTGTGCCACTACAGAGCCACATCAGTGCCACATTTGCAACTACAGTGCCACCAGTGCCTCATCAGTGCCCTACAGTGCCATCAGTGCCTCTACAAAGCCACATCAGTGCCACTACAGTGCTCATCTATGCCACTACAGTGCCCATCAGTGCCACCTGTGCTCATTTGTGCCACTACAGTGCCACCTGTGCCCATCAGTGCCATGTGTGCCCATCGGTGCCACTACAGTGCTAATCGGTGCTATCAGTGTCACTACAGTGCTCATCTGTGCCATCAGTGCCACACCAGTGCTCATCAGTGCCACCTGTGCCCATCGGTGCCACCTGTGCCCACCTGTGCCACTACAGTGCTCATCTGTGCCGCCACAGTGATCATCAGTGCCACTACAGTGCTCATCTGTGCCATCAGAGCCACTACAGTGCCCATCAGTGCCACACCAGCGCCACCTGTGCCCATCTGTTCCACCTGTGCTCATCAGTGCCACTACAGTGCTCATTTGTGCCCTCAGTGCCACTACAGTGATCATCAGCGCCACTACAGTGCCACCTGTGCCCATCAGTGCCACATTTGCCCATTATTGCCACTACAGAGCTCATCTGAGCCATCAGTGCCACTACAGTGCTCATCAGTGCAACAACAGTGCCCATAAGTGAGTGCTCATCTGTGTCACCCAGTGGTTCCTCATCAGTGCCAGCTAATCATTACAGCCGCAGTGTATTAGTGCACATCAGTGCAACCTCATCAGTGCACATAAGTGCACCCTCATTAGTGCACCCTCATCAGCACCCAGCAGTGCACCCTCATTGGCACCCAGCAGTGCAACCTCATCAGTGCACACAAGTGCACCCTCATCAGCGCACATCAGTGCACCCTCATCAGCACCCACAGTGCACATTCATCAGTGCAACCTCATCACTGCACATTAGTGCACCCTCATCAGTGCACCCTCATCAGTGCACATCAGTGCATCTTCATGCACGTACATCAGCGCACCCTCATAAGTGCACCTCAGTGCACCCTCATCAGCACCCATAAATGCATCCTCAGTGCACATAAGTGTACCCTCATCAGCACCAGCAGTGCAACCTCAGTGCACATAAGTGCACCCTCATCAGCGCATATCAGTGCACCCTCATCAGCGCACATCAGTGCACCCTCATCAGCACCCATCAGTGCATCCATATCTGTTCTAGTGCCCCTATCAACCACAGTCACCAGTATGGCAAAAAAAAAAATTCTCTACAGAGGAGGCATACCAGCTCCTTAGCCTGAGTAACGAGAGCAGCGGGGAGCTCTCTGAGTCTGGGTCCGATTCTGATTCTGCATATGAGCCCCTTTCAAGCAGTGGTTCTGCTACAGAATCGGATAAAGAGGAAAGGGTGCCCATGAGAAGAAGGCGTTCTGGCAAGGAGCAGCAGGCTACTACAAGAACAGCAGTGCCATCCACCCCTAGAACTGTGCCATCTACCTCTAGAGCAGTGCCATCCACAAGACCACTGCCAAGCACTAGTGGGGTGTCATCTCAGCCCCAAAGGGCCCATGCCAGCCTTCCATATGCCATTCAGAACCCCCTGTGGCCTCTCTCTAATTCAGGAGCAGCAAACCTCCCCCCTTTCACCGCCCAGTCAGGTGTCCAGGTGAACAGCGAAGATTTTGCCCTGATTGATTTCTTTCATTTAATTTTTTTACCAAGGACTTACTATCATCCATCGTGGCCCAGTGCAACTTCTATGCACAGCAGTTTATTGCAAGCAACCCTAATTCAAGCTATGCCCATCCCTTTGAGTGGAGAGCGCTTACTGTGGAGGAATTAAAAAAAATTTAGGCCTGACTTTTAATATGGGACTCACAAAAAAAAAAAAAAATACTCCTACTGGTCCCCCAACCCCATCCACCACATGCCAATCTTTTCCTCCATTATGCTATGGTCCAGATATCTTATGATTCTGCAGTTCCTCCACTACAATGACAACACTCAGTGCTCTCCCACAAATGACCCATCTTATGACAAACCATTTAAAATTCGCCCCCTTCTAAACTATTTCTCAGAAAAATTTGCCCAATTATATACCCCCAAGCAAAATTATCTCCATCAATGAGTGACTTGTGAAATTCACAGGCAGGCTGACCTTCAAACAGTTTATCCCTAGCAAAAGGGTCCAATATGGGGTTAAACTGTACAAGCTTTATGACAGAGCCATGGGCTACATCTATGCCTTCTTGGTCTATGAAGGGAAGGACACCCAGCTGCATCCCCAAGAATGCCCAGAGTACATTGGAGCTAGCAGAAAAGTTGTCTGGGAGCTTATCTATCCACTCCTTGGGAAGGGTTACTATCTTTATGTGGATAACTTCTACTCAAGCTTGCCGCAATCTTTACCTCAAGAAGAATCCAGCATGTGGTACAGTCAGAACCAATAGAAAAGGGCGTCCCGCAAAGCTTCGTTAATGAAAGGCTAAGAAGAAGGGAGATGGCGTCTTTGCAGAACAAGGAGCTATTGGCTGTCAAGTGGAGGGACAGACGAAATGTACACATGCTATCGACAATTTATGATGACACCTACGTGGAAATCCAATCCAGAAACCAGCTTGTGTCCATGACTATAATCTGTTCATGGGGGGAGTCAACTTCAGTGATCAGATGATCGAATCCTATCTTCCCACAATAAAATCCCGGCTTTGGTACAAAAAAGTATCTATTTATTTTTCAGTTTTGCCATGTACAACTCTTTTGTCATTTACCAAAAATCCACAGAAAACCCTGTATCCTTTCTTCAGTACCAAGAAGAAGTCATCACCGCCCTATTGCTCCCTGAAGGCCCATCAGAAAATATTCGATCTGATGCAGTGGGCAGACTCCACGAACGCCACTTCCCTGAAACCCCCCCGTGAAACAGGCCATAGTGCCAGGTGTGCTCCAGAGGTGGAGTTAGAAGAGACACCTCATATTTTTGTCCCCAATGCCCTTCCCAACCAGGCCTCTGTATAGGTGACTTTTTCCGCCGTTACCATAATTCCCTACATTATTAGTGAAGTATGGTAAACTTAAAGAGGAAGTAAACCCAGATGGGGTTTACTTTCCTCTCTATGCCCCTGTAATGTAGAAGCATAATGGGCTACTATGCATCGCATAGTAGCCCATTATGTGCCACTTACCTGCAAACAAAGCCAGCGATGTCCCCTGTGTTGGCGGCATCCATCTTTATTCCCTCTTCCTTCCAGGAAGCTGTAAATGGCCGGAGTCGCGTGACATCACTCCCGCGCATGCGCACAGGAGCCTCCAGTCATGGCACGGTCGCAGCGGAGGAACGGCACGGAGGCCGTTTCCTCACTGCGCACGTGCTGACATGACATCGGCACAGCAAATACACTGCATATCTCCTGAACCGTGCAGGTTTAGGAGATATGCACGGCACCTACAGGTAAGCCTTATCATAGGCTTACCTGTAGGTTAAAGTGGTTGTCACAAGTTGACAACCACTTTAATCATTTACCTCCACACTCCTTATGCCACTGCACTGCACTGTGCATACTGCTGCCTTCCCCGGAACTCACCCTGGCCTGCTATACGACCACACTTCTGCCTCACGCTAAAAATATACGTCTGCCTGCTCTGGAACTGACCCTGGCTAAACTGGAGACTCAGAGGCTTCAAAGAGATTTGGATGGGAGAAGCCTCTACCCCGCCCCCATTCTTTCCTGGCCTTCTACCTGTACTCTGGACCATGTTTCTGCCTACTAACAGGACCAATATTTTGGCACTGCTGGCAATATCTCTACCTGCCCTGACCCTGGTCTGTATATGGACAGTATCCCTGCCTCTACTGACTATGGACAATATTCCTGCCTGCTGCCTGGGCATTTCAGTTTGTTGTCGCTGACCATGTCCCTGCCTGCTGCCTGGATCAGTGCTATCCTCCTGTGGACAACTGCACTATTAAAACCATAGGTAATCTTTGTTTTCCCTTTGCTCAGCAGAATGTATTTTGGGGTGTAATTCTTGGTATGTACAAGCTATGTGTTAGAAATATGAGGGCTTTTCAAAAAATGTGATAGGTTGTCAGCAAATTAGATGCGTAATTTATGAATGGTGCTCCTTGGATGTTGGGCCTCTGTATGTGGCCAGGCTGTGTAAAAGTCTCACACATGTGGTATCTTCATACTCAGGAGGAGTATCAGAATGTATTTTGGGGAGTAATTTTTGCTATGTGCATGCTGTGTGTTGGAAATATCTTATTAATTGAGAACTTTGTGTAAAAAAAATATGTTTTCATTTTTTTCCACATTTTCCAATAACTTCTGGAAAAAAATGAACCGTTCAAAAGACTCATTATGCCTTGTAGATTATATGTTGGGGTGTTTGCTTTCCAAAATGGGGTAATTTTGTGGGTGTTTCCATTGTCCTGGTGCTCCGGGGCCTTGAAAAGTCCAATAGGTGGTTGAGAAATGAGATGTGTAATTTATGCTCCTAGAACGCCTGAAGGTGTTACTTCAATGTTGGGCCTCTGTATGTGGCCAGGCTGTGTAAAAGTCTGACACATGTGGTTTCGCCATACTCAGGAGGAGTAGCAGAATTTACTTTGGGTTGTCATGTTTGCTATGTACATGCTGTGTGCTGGAAATATCTTATAAATGGACAACTTTATGTAAAAAAAATGCGGTTTAATTTTTTTTCTGCATTTTCCAATAACTTTTGGAAAAAAAATAACCGTTCAAAAGACTCATTATGCCTTATAGATTATTTGTTGGGGTGTTTGCTTTCCAAAATGGGGTCATTTTGTGCTAATTTCCATTGTCCTGGTGCTCCAGGACCTTCAAAATGTAATAGGTGGTTGAGAAATGAGATGTGTAATTTATGCTCCTAAAAGTCTCACACATGTGGTATCGCCATACTCAGGAGCAGTAGCAGAATGTAATTTGGGGTGTAATTTGTGGTATGCATATGCCATGTGAGAGAAATAACCTGGTAATATGACATTTTTGTGAAAAAAAAATCTTCATTTTGCAAAGAATTGTGGGAAAAAAATGACATCTTCAAAAAACTAACAATGCCTCTGACTAAATACCTTGGAGTGTCTACTTTCCAAAAAGATGTCATTTGGGGGTATTTGTACTTTCATGGCTTGCTAGCGTCTCAAGAAATGAGATAGGCTTTCAGTATATCAGGTATGATCAATTTTCAGTGATTGTCACCATAGCTTGTAGACTTTATAACCAAATACACCAATTATAGACCAAATAATATCCACTAATTTGGGTTATTTTTTAACAAAGATATGTAGCAGTATAAATTTTGGTCAAAATGTATGAGCAGAAATTACCAATTTGCAAAATTTTATTACAGAAACAAAGAAAAATGCATTTTTTTTACAAAATTTTCAGTCTTTTTTCTTTTATAGCCCAAAAAAGAAAAAACCCAGTGATGATTAAATACCACCAAAAGAAAGCTCTATTTGTGTGAAAAAAAGGACAAAAAATTCATACTGGTACAGTGTTGCATGACAGTAATTGCCATTCAAAATGCGAGAGCACTGAAAGCTGAAAATTGATCTAGTTGTTAATGGGGGTTTAAGTGCCCAGTGGTCAAATGGTTAATGAATTTTAATGCAACAAAAATATATAACCTGATTTTTGGTAAAATATAAAAGATGATACTACGTCAAGTAAATAGATAACTAACATGTCACACTTTAAAATTGCACACACTCGTGGAATAGCGACAACATTTGGTACATAAAAATCTCTATAGGTTACGCTTTAAATTTTTTTTTTTATAAGTTACCAGTTTAGAGTTACAGAGGAGATCTAATACTAGAATTATTGCTCTTTCTGTAACGTTCGCAGCGATACCTCACGTGTGGAGCGAATTCCGTTTACATATGCGAGCGCAACTTACGTATGTGTTTGCTTTTGCGTGCAAGCATGTGGGGACAGGGGCGCTTTAAAAAATAGTTTTTATTATTATTTATTTTATTTTTTTTATTTTTACACTGTACCTTTAATTTTTTTGATCACTTTTATTCCTATTACAAGGAATGTAGACATCCCTTGTAATAGGAATAAGGCATAATAGGTCCTTTTTATGGAGACATATCCTATATGAACCCCAGATATCTCCTTAACCCTGGAAAGCATGTGATCAAAAAAAAAACAAAAAACACAGATCTCTGCTTTCCAGGGAAAAAACTGGCAGCGCTTACATCTGCCAGAGCTGGAAGGGAAATTATGCCATGACGTTGCTTTTCTGCCTTCCAAGGTCATAGAGATGGCTGGGAACCATCCAGTCCATGGTCAACTCTATGGTAATCTGCCGCCACTGGATCCGATCTCTGGCTTCCCAATCGCATGGGAGAGCCCTGAGAGGCACCAGAGGGCGGCAGGACTCCCATCCCGCTGCTTGTAAAAGTCATTCTGCGGCTAAATAGCCGCTGGGGCGGCTTTTACATTAGAGGGAATCGCTGGCTGGAGGCATCATCCTGATATCACTACTTCAACCTAAGGATGTCATATGAAGTCCTACAGGCGGGAAGTGGGTATATATTCACTTTCTTTATTTATTGTTGTGAGGGCTAAAAAAGTAAACATTTTGAACTATTTATCTCCTTTTTTCCCAACGGGTAAAGCTGGCCATACGTTATACAATTTTCTTGCTCAATTTCCTTTAGATTTACCTTCAACTGTGTAGATCTAAAGTAAAATTGTACAAGTGAATTGTATAATGTATGACCAGTCTAAATAGGAAATGATGCAATGATATAATGTTGTTTTCTATCTATCCAGCAGGTGGAACTCTAGTCTGCCTTGCACATGTGATGCAGTATTACTCTCAGTTTACATGTGCTTTAAATGTTTGTTTATATATAACCAGGGCCGGCCCTACCATGGGTCCCAGTGGGTCCATTGGACCCAGGCAGCACTTTGGGAGGGGCAGCAAATAGAACCACCTCTCCTTCTCTTCCATTTGTCCAGCAAATTGGCAACCAAGATTTTTTTTCCAGCAGTTTTGTATGTCCTGATGACAACTGCCCCCCAGCTGCTCTGCCTACCCTAACCCATCCCTATACTGCTCTAGCCTGTCTATATACTACCCTAGCCTGCCCTATACTGCCTTAGCCTGTCTATATACTACCCTAGCCTTTCTATATACTACCCTAGCCTGTCTATATACTACCCTAGCCTGCCCTTATACTGCCTTATCCTTTCTATATACTACACTAGCCTGTTTATATACTACCCTAGCCTGCCCCTATACTGCCTTAGCCTGTCTATATACCACCCTAGCCTGCCCCTATACTGCCTTATCCTTTTTATATACTACCCTAGCCTGTCTATATACTACCCTAGCCTGCCCCTATACTGCCTTAGCCTGTCTATATACTACCCTAGCCTGTCTATATACTACCCTAGCCTGCCCCTATACTGCCCTAGCCTGTCTATATACTACCCTAGTCTATCTATATACTACACTAGCCTGTCCATATACTACCCTAGCCCACCCCTTGGAATTTAACATACATTCAATTTTAGTTTTTATTATCATGATATAAAATAATGGATGCCTTTTGGTGGGCGTGATTTGTATGTTTTTTTTGGGGGTGGGGTGGGGGGGTGGGGTCAGGATTGGGGTCATTCTTGGACCCAGGCAGCAGAATGTCTTGGACCAGCCCCATATATAACAAAAAAAAAGACAGTTTAAAAACAGTGAAGCATGCCACAACTGTCATCACATGTTCATGACACAATGGATTTTTGTTGTTTTTTTTTTTATAAGACTAAATGTGATAAAATATTGATGAGAAAAATGCATTTACATACTCCTGTAGTCAAGGTATGCCCAATTTAGGAAGGCAACAGATAAACTCTGTTATAAAGGTCTCTAATAAACACTTAAGCTCCTCTGTAACAAGTGGTTATGAGAGTAAATCATTACTGATGTACCATTTAATTAACAAATGTTTATTTATGGTGACATAACTGTCTTTCAAGTTAATCTTGTAGTAAACGGCTTCATGATCAGCAGCAGTGACAGCTGCAGGCTATAAAAAGTTAGTACCCAACATGTTGAAGAATATGAATAATTATACATGTAATCAAAACTATTTTCTTAATTAGATCACTAATAACAAGCAACAATCTTTAATTAGATTTTCCCTTATCTAAGTAACTACGTAAATAAATATATAACCTATTGCTAGCTGTCAGTGGGGTTATATTTAATTCTATGTCACCCTAAATTTGTACTTTTATGAGTATATCCACCCATTCTTCAGAACAGGACAGTAAAGATCACAGAATTAGCACCATCAATATGAAGAACAAACGATGTATCAAGCAGTATCCCAAAAGGGGATTAAAGCAAAACACCAGTTTCACAAAAATAAAAAAATAATTAAAAAGAATAGCCCAGCATATGTTTTTTTAAAAAACCCTCTGGCTGCAATACTAACCTCCTCCCCACAGAAATTTCACTACACTGCCAGCCACCAGTCCTCTTCTGAGTTGAATGACAGCCGACATCATTCAGCCCACTCCCTGTGAGTTCAAACTGTCATGGATTCACTTCCTGGGAATGCATAACCCCACAGTACAATACAGAGAAAGAGATGCTGATGTTATTGTACAATGTAGTACATCAATACTTGGGGAAAAAAGGTCCTTGTACTACTACGTTGAGAAAAATTCACGCACAGCCTCTGCATGGTTTATGTATTAAATTTACCAGATTAAAATGTACTTTTTTAATCAAAATATATGGAGAAACAAGGTTGATAAAGGTCTTGTCTATGATCAGAAGAGTGTTCCCACCAATTTCAACAAATCATACACTGCTAAAATCAATTTCTGGTCTTGCAAAGACATCATCTTTTCCTCCACAATTGATCAGAGATAGCCCTACTCAATTAAATACTAGGCTGCAGATGAATAACCAACTGTACTGGGGCGCATGCGCGGCTTCGAGGAAGATGGCGGCTTAATCTCCTCGCTCCGCGCCGACGGAACTTCCCTATCCGGCTAGCACCAGAACAAAGAGCACACAACATCACGAAAGGGGCCCCCCTCAGTCGCCCACACGCCAGGGATCCGGTGGTATGCTCCATACACCCCGGAGTCGCCGGGGAAAGCGAACTCAGAAGCTGGCCTACTCGGCAGGGAGAGGCAAAGGCAGAGGTAAGATGGCGCCTGAGCCCCCGGAGCCGGATGACGCCTCGAGGCACTCTGAGGATAGCCTGCAGCAAAATGGAGACGGAAACGGAGAGGGACGGCTCATCCGGTCGAAGACTCAAGCGAAAGGGGCCGCTGAGGCCCCACATACCTCGTATGGTGGCCTAGGGACCGCACACCCGCTGACTCCCCCCGGGGAAAGCACTACAACACACGAGAAACAAGACCACGATCGGCCTATCCCTTCAAGGCAGCCGCGCCTCGCTCCTCTAATTCGGCGGTAGAAGGAGCTTCGGCGCGTACGCGGGGTCATGTCAACCAATAAGTAGACGTCGGATCATAAATTAACTCATCCCGATAGAGACTAGTTAACACCTCCTTT
>BLSH010430931.1:480418-493467 GCA_018402905.1 Glandirana rugosa
TGATAAGTTCCTCAAGATTTGGCACCCATGGACAACGCAGGTTATGCCCTCTAGGTTTGACTATACTTTGCTCCAGATCTGAACCCCCCCGGACCCACGCCCCCTAACGGACCACTCTAATCTCACTTCATTACTACTACTTTAGCTCTCTCCTTTCTATCTTCTATTTTCCTTTTCCTTTCTTTATCTCATTTCATTGTATTTATCTTTCCTTATTTCTTTTCCCTCTCCAGAAGGGTTGGTACAGACACCTAATAAAATCGTATTTCTGGTCTGTGGTGATGCTAGTTGAGAATTAAGAAAATGTTATATCTCCTGTGAACACACAGGACGTTTTCAGGGAAATATCTGGCATAGGTTCTGAGCAATATTGCTGTTAAGAGATATTTTGACTTGCTGTACCATGTACCGGGTTATCTATTGTACTATATGTATTCTATGTAACTTCTGGACAATTTCTTAATAAACCTATTGTAAAAGAATAACCAACTGTACTAATAATGCAAAGAGATCCAGGACTAGATTATTCAGCCTGGCAGTAGAGCATGGAGCTCATACTTTTTCAACCTATGGCAGTGGAGAAAGTATACATGTTACCCAAGAAGGCTCTTTAAAGATGTGACAGGTTACCCAAGAAGGCCCTTCAGAGACCTGACCAAATTTGTCAGTAGGGACAACTGCAGCATGTGCTAAAATGAATACAGTAAAGGAAGAAGGACCAGCTTTAGGGTCCATCTCCCTGTCATATTGCAGTTAGAGACCCATATGGAAGGTTGCCATACGGGAAGAAGTAGACATGAAGGTCAATAGCCTGCTGTAGATGTTGGGAAAGAAGTGATGCCACTGATAATGCAGCTTGAAAAATAAAACACTTTGAAGACATGCCACTTGTGAACCTGGTGATAACGGTGATGGAGTTGGGGATGAGGAACAAGGCAGCTGTAACCTCAGACATGCTGGCAGGCTTAGCAAGCAATATGCTGGCTTGTTTCCAGACTGACATGTATATAATGGATATTAAAGAGATAGTTGACTCTTGGATAGTCATGCTTTCAGATCCTCGCTATAAAAAAAAAAAAATGAGGACCTTTTTAATCCTTTGGAATAGGCTGTTATATTAAGATATTATCAAAATGAAAATTGCACCCTGCTTGCGGCAGCCAAATCCATGCCAACAGCTGCCAGTCCTCCCTATTTAATGCATTTGAGCATTATGGATATTCTTTCAAGGTACATAACCACAAAAAGACCCAGTGGACCTTTGGCTCTGAATGCCGAGCCCAATAATTCTTTTTGTTATGGAGAATTTAACAGGAAGAGCAAGACTAGTAAAAGGTGCACAGAAATACCCCAGAACAGAGCTAAGAACATAGGCAGAAAGTTCTTCAACATGTAGTCCCCAAGAGATATTGGAAGCCACTGAGTGATTCAGACTACCAGACTCCACATATAACTGAAATATCAATTTTGTGCAGTCTGATCTCTTGATCTTTTGGCTGAAGACCTGGTTAGACTTGACATGTTCCCCACTCCCACTGCTGATGTTTTTTGCTGACCCCTCTGTACTAATGCTCTGAGATTGCTGAGTAAAATGTAGAACGTCTTGTTACAGACCTACATATGCTCTTCGCTTCACTCACCATAAATTATTCATTCGCATTTCCTGTGCTGTTTAGTAGCCTGATCTCATTAATTCAGCCTTTTTGAACTTCCAAACAAATGAATATGTTATACATAATTAATTCTACCCCTGAAAGCTCTGCATATCCTATCTATGGTTACCTGGTGTGGATGGCAGAGCCAGTGAACGCAGATCAAATGAATGTGTATCAGATAGATTGGTATGTGTAGGAGCGGGCTTGAACTACTGTTGGCATAACTATTGTTATCTAGGGAATCCTAAGCACAACTAAGCGCACTCCTACTTTATCTGGTCTATAAGGGGCATATGGGTGTATAGCAATAATACATTACCATTATAATGCATTAATGATACACATACCTGAGAGATTTTTTTTACGTTTGTTCTATTTTCACGACAGAGTGAAATGGACAGAAATGGTTAAAATTTTCAAAAACATCCCTTTCACCCTATGATCACATTTACCCAAAAATAAATATTTGCATGTATGGTAGAAATCCCTAAATAAAATATCCCAACATGTACAAAATTTGTATAATAGAGTGTATGTAAAGCCAACACTTTTTGTTGTTAAGTTTTAGCTAGAATGTGAAATGCTTAGAACCTATGTCTCTGGCACAGAATGTGATGGAAAAATCTGAATTTTGGGCTTGCTCACATGGACTGACCGCCTACCTAAATTAGGGCACGCAGTGCTGTAAACATGCAAACCCACCCGCATTTCTTAGCACGGTCACAAGGCTCACTGACCAATGAGTGGTTGTCAATGTGACCATGATGGATACACACTCCAGGGCTTTGTACTGTGACATACAGTGTACAGGCAAGTCCTTGGGTTACAAACAAGATGGGGTCTGTAGGTTTGTTCTTAAGTTGAAATTGTTTGTAAGTGGGAAGAGGTACATTTTTTAAGTGTAGCTTCAGCCAAAAAAACTATTTTTAAGCTTTTTGGATAGCATAGGGAAGGGTTAACACCCCTGTAATGTATGTTTGCTGTTTATGTTTCTGTTCAGAAGATTTCACCTCACTTCCTGTACCAATGATAATTGGATTTTGAAAATTTTGGGTTGTTGTGGAAACAAGCCTTGGTGATAAAGCATCAGTGGAGACACCTTTTTCCCATAATAACTCTTACAGGAGTAAATTTCTCTTCCTATGGGTAGATTTCCTCTCACTTCCTGTTTTCTCCCTCCGTTTGTAAGTAGGAGTCGTTTGTAAGTCGGATGTTTGTAACTAGGGGACCGCCTTTACAAAGCACTACACCGGCAACGCTGAGCATCACGGCGTGTAACAGAGTTCGGGGGCAACCAAGATATTTGGAGTTAGATCACCTTTTTATTTGTTGTGAAAAGGTGAACTTACCCTTTAAAACACATAAGTGTGAATAGGTCCTTAAAGGGTAAGTTCACCTTTACAGAAAAATTTGTAAGGTGAACTTACACTGGACCCCCTCCCCAACGCACCCAGTCCCGCTGAGCTGGAGTCCTTCAATCACCCGCTCTGACATATCGGATAGCTGTTTTACCGGTCCAGGGATTAGAAATCCCCTCGGATTAATCTCCTAAACATACCTCATAAAGGTACCTACCTATAGGAGGCATCCTAATTGATCTGCGCCATCACATGGGCGGCGCCGACCAATCAGAACCCGTGTAGCCCTCCTGTCATGCTGGAGAAGAGAAAGCTGTGGGGATTTCAAATCCCCAGACCGGTAAAGCAATGACCCAATATGTCAGAGCGGGTGATCACTGAACTCCAGGTCAGCGGGACTGGGGTGCGATGGGGAGGGGGTCCAGTGTAAGTTCACCTTACAGATATTCTGTGAAAGAGAACTTTAACACTTTAAGGCTAAACTACAGGATCAGTAAATATTGTCTAAATACAGGAGTCACCATGATGGGTTTTACTTCCTCTTTATTACCCCGCAATGTAAAAGCATAATGGGCTAGTATGCATCGCATATTAGCCCATTATGTAGCACTTACCTGCATTGTAAGGCCGCGATGTCCCGCGCTGTCCCCGCAGTAGGAAGTGTCCATCTTCTGCCCCTCTTCCTTCTGGGGCCACGGACTCCGGTTCTGTGACTGGTCGAAGTCGCGTGATGTCACTTCCCGCACGCGGGAACTGCCAATCGCGGCACGATCTCAGTGAAGGAGCGGCACAGAGGCCATTTCTTCACTGCGCATGTGCCTGATGACGTGGGCACATCACAGTACACTGTATATCTCCTATATCGTACATGTTTAGAAGATATGCAGGGAACTTACAGGTAAGCCTTATAAGGCTAAGGTAAGGCTTACCTGTAGGTTAAAGTGGTTGTCAAGGGTTGACAACCACTTTAAATTTTGGTGTACTGTGTGTATATCTTCCAGCTCTGTGCAGTAATCCAGTGTGATATTTACCGCTGTGCAGGAGCTTCCTGTATTAAAGACCAGTCACTGCTTTCTTCCGTCTGGTCTTGTCTCCGCCCCCTCCTGCAGTTTCCAGCAGGTGCCCTGTAGTGGGTGGGGCCTGCTGCTCTGCATAGGCTATGTACAGCACAGTGATGATGTCACTGCTATTTTTACAAGATCATTTCTGGGTTTGCAAAATGATAAAGTAGATTTATATTCTTTATGGCCCTTGAGGAATACATTTTAAGAAAAGTTTGGACACCAGGAGTGCAGTTTTAAAGGACATTAATTGCAAAATATTACTGAAGTGCCAAGTGTGCTTTGGGGCAGCCCTGCCTGATGCTGCATATGATATGTGTCATCAATGAAGTCATCGTGTCTCAGAGGAGAGTCTATAGAGGCTGCATGGACGCACTCCTCGCTCTTCAGCAGATCTCAACGGTCTTTCCTACTGGCTAACGAATCCCACACTAATGATTTTAGTCCAGGGTGCATTGGAACATCATTAGGAACAAAAAAAAACCCACCAGATTGATCCATAAGTAGAAAAGATGACCCTATATACCGTTCTCTTCATTTGCAGTATGTTCCTGTCCTGTTGCTGTCTCTGCTGTAAAGAATACACAGAAAGACAGTTCTTTGAAAATACAATGTGTAATAGATGATTCTTTACAAAAAAATTATACAGACTGGAAGCTTCTTTCTATATTAATGCTTGAGATAAAGTTGACAACATTAATATTCATGATAGTTCTGCTTTAACTATATTCAAGTAGTGCAAAATGAATTTTAATGTGTGTTTAGCAATTGCACAGTGCAAGGAAATATTTTAATATGAAACGCATAATAATATATCACTAACAAAGTAATGGTATGCATGCTCACTAAAACATTTCTCAAACATATTATTTGGTGACTAATTCAACGTTCTTAAACATTTTGCTAGACTAGCATTCAATCCTCACCCCCCCCCCCCCCCCACACTCAGTGCTTCTCAATAGCCTGATGGTTTGCAGTTACTTTTAATATTTTTAAATATACATTTGTAAATTTGGGGAGAGCCAGTTGTAAGAAACACACCGCTTCACAGCAATTTTACATTGCATTTTACTAAAGCCTTAAACACTGTATTCCCCAAAGTGACATTAACATTAAAAGATATATAGCTGCATATAGTGTATTCTGTAATGCATGTCTGTGGGGGGAATTAAGCAGAGGCTATGGCTAATGGGTGCTGCAAATACAGGCATATTTTGCTCTGTGTCATACGACCCTATGGTTGTGTGCAAGAGCCTTTTAAATGTATCTAAAGCCATTTATTTTTCACTTTTTGGATAAAACATGGAATAGTTGGACAGGTTTATAACTTTGTTATTTTTTATTTTTTTTTATTTTGCTGTCTCACCCTGTTTAATCCATCCATTTAATCTAAGAAATGCTGACACTTGAGTGTAGATCAGCAAAGCAGTAATTCTATATTATAAAACAGTGAAATACTGCCAAAAAGAACTACCAACGTGTTTCGCTTAGTCATAGCTAAGGCCTGAGCCTCCGAAACGCATTGCCATTCTCTTTGGCTGTATATCACTATGTTATAGCAAAAAATTACTGCTTTGCTGATCTACACCAAAATGGATTATGCAAGGTTCCAGAGACCTGAGATCTGGGCCACCGGGTTTTAGAGCTGTTCTTGGATTGTAGGGGAGGTTGCATTACTGCCACACGTGTTTCTATTCACCCTCTGTTTGTATTGGCTACCAATGTTATTGGGCAGAAAGTGATAGAAGATCTCTTCTCATTTTCTTTAGTAAATATCCCATGTTTAAAGCGGACCTAAACTGTATCTGAGCACCACAAACTTAAAACACTGTTTAAAGTGGAGCTCCACCCAAAAAGGCTTCACTGTCGGTTTCCCTCACCCGAGATGATAAACGGCTCGGGTGAAGACTCCGCTGGATTCGTGGACAGGTAGGTGTTCTAATATTAAAATTCAGTAGCTACAATATGTGTAGCTGCTGACCTTTATTTTTTTCTGAAGGAACCTGGAGCTCCGTTTTAATTAATTTTTAATATCCAAAGCAAACTGCCTCATCCATCCATGTCTATGTGCTTTATTTTATTGAAAAATCACTTTGAAAAACACGCCCCAGCATTTCTGGCCATGGCCATCTTGAGTAAGGCAGGTGATCATAGGCGTGCGCACATAGGGTAGCAGGTATGCCTGGGCACACCCTAATCACCCTGTTGTGCAGATTCCCCCTGCTGCCTGGCTACAGAGAAAGGGACTGGGGAATCTCTGTCCTCAGTCCCTTTCTCTGTCTTAACAGTGAGACATCAGAGGTTTGTTTAGACCCTTGATATTTCCCCAAAGCCCCCCAGCAGGGCTCCTAAATAAAATTGTAAAAATAAATATATATATATATATATATATATATAATATTGTAAAAAATAATAAAAAAAAACAAAATTGTAAAAAAATAAATAAAATAAAAATAAACTACTGACACAGATCTGTGCCCTTCTGACATATATACACACACACACACATGTCTGTTTGTGCTTTGTGGTGCACACCCTAATGCAATAGGCTGCGCACACCTATGCAGGTGATTCATGTAGCATTTATTTCCTGGAATCCATCTGCCCTCAGTTCAGGCATGCAGGCAAGTTGGTGTGCTTAGATGAGAAAGCTCCTGCCCTCCTCCAGATGAAAATTTTAAAAAATTCCCATAAAGACTCTTGGGATGTATGACATCATTTTGGCCTATGAGAAACCAGGAAGCAACTGAAGAAATGTAAAAAAAAAAAAAAGCTTAAAATAAGTAAATATAATATACCTCTAACTTACTTATAAAAGCTAGGGGCATAAGAATTAAAAATAATTAATGTTAATTTAATTTAGAGTTTAGTTCCGCTTTAAAGGAAGCCTGCCGGTTGGCTCTGAAAATAGCATTTCTACTGTATATGGAGAATTTTACATTTGAACCTGTTACTATTTGCTTTGCTCTTTAATAAGGATCTATATGGACTTAATAATTTGATATAGAAGTTTTTTTGTGTATGACTTTAGATACATTGGAGTCATGACTCTGAACTTTTTATAAAGGAAGCCATACTGAGAGAAAATGCTAGTTCCCTGGCTGTCTTGTCTTCAATATTTTCTGAATCATTTACCTGGAAAAACTATAAAGCATGTTGGGTTAGACATAAAAACAAAACTCTTGTACATGTTATGGGCCAGAAACTCAGAAAGTATAGAAGACATGGGATCACAAGGAGAACTCAACCATGGCAACCCTTATAATAGTTATTACAGGTTTCCCTTAATTGCCTTTATGTTCTAGGTCACTAGTTGTACATGTACAGCATTGGAGATAGAAATGCATTTCCTTTATGTTGCTAACTTCAGTGGAATAATATCATTCCATGTCCTCTGTGTATCGAGAGATATATAGTTTGCTATGGATAGCTAGAGTGTTGTGCTACGCTGACATTTTAAAATTGGTGCAGACTGTAAGACTAGATGATCAGAGGAAAACCGCTCCTCCGCGCCCAAGAATTAGAAGACAACAAAACCCGAAATGCTTCTTCAACTACAGCTAAAGCTCTTCAATTTACTGTTGCTTTCTAAATCTCTTGCTTCGATTCAGGAGGAGCTCTCCTGAGAAATGTCAGCAAACCTTCAGTTCCGATCTACAGGCAACTTTTTTTTTTTGTGCTAGCACCTAATCCTTATTTAATCTCCGTTGGCCTTCATAGATTCAAGCAAGTGCACCTTTCTATATCAGGCAGTAAATCACCAGATCACAGCAAGCCAAGGCCAGAGTATAAAGTAAATTGATATTGTTCATGACTCATGTAAGTTAAAATAACATCTCGTTGTTACCTAAAGTGTAATGGAAAAACCATTGTATATGTGTCTGTTATCCTCTGTATGGTTATATTATGCAGGCTGGGTCTTATTTAGAATTTAAGATCAATTTATTACTAGACCATTGCGCTGTCACCTATTGGGACTGCATTAATGGATTTTTCTAACAAAGAAGGGATCCATAATAAGTTTTTATATTACGTTTATTGACCACCATTTAAGCTTAAAGCTGAACTCCAAGCAACCAGCTAAGTATACAGAGGAAATACATGTATAGGAGCAGTTGTACCTGCCAATGGATTTGTATTGCTGTCCATTCAGTCCTTAGAATTACACAGCTCTGCCCCACAACACATCTCTGACAGGCAGGAGGGTAGATCTGCTGCACTTCAGATACACATACAGTATATGCCTTGTCCCTCCTCCAGTCTGTGATTGGACAGTGAAAAGAGAAGCAGCTAAGTAGTTAATCTCTCTGCCACTGTTCTCTCTATTCCTATCAGCATGCTCCTTGTACTGCAGAATAGCTGATTGGCTCCTTGTGTTGCTTTTCACTCCCACATTCTACGCTATTCATTACATTGACTACATTGCTGATGCCAAATCAAATTCAGGTACTTACAAAATACATTTAAGGATAATGTAATTAATACAGATAAGCATTGATTTGTGTCTTGTATATCTGCCTGGAAATTAGCTTTAAGTCTGTCTAATATGAATTACTCAGTTTAGGACTCTGGCAAGTAAAGTAATTAACAGGCTTGTGAGAGGTATTTGGCTTCCCAATAATGTAATCTTTTTCCTTCCACTACCTTTATCACAGTCTTAACCTACATTACTCAGCTATATGGCAAGTTTTGGTATCATAGCATTTGATTTATCATATACAGTATTTTTAAGTAGAATGCACCACATTATACCACTGGTTCATGTGTGTTATTGACACAGCAGGGGAAAAAGCAAGAATTTTGACTTTTGGAGGGGCTTATTCAACAGGTACCAGGGCAAAAAAAAAAAAACTTTATTCTGATGCATTAGTTATTCATAAAGACAAAATGATGGATCAGTACAAATATGAACTAGATGTAATGGTACATTATGATGATCAGCCCAAAGTCTTCTCTGTTTGTCTGTTGTGTATTTGTCAGCTTTTCAGATTGGTTCTCTGAAGTACACACCTGTCTCATTTAGGAGTGCCTCAATAGACTGCTGAATATTCAGCCTGTCTGATCAACATGTTGGTCTGTTTGCTCATGCTTTGAATAGATGTCAGGCCATTCACTGTGCAAATTTCTTTCCTTCAACCACAGACAGTGATGAGAGGGGAATCCCTCCTGCAACTGTTTGTGCCCAGTGGGGGAGAGGGGTTGGGTGGGCAGGGGAAGCTGTCCCCACCAAGAGAAGACAGTGATTATTGCTAGCAGCCGCTAGTGATAATTGCAAGGGAATCCAGCAGACTGGTTGTACCCAAGTTGATCAACTTGGTACATTCAGCCTGCCCATTAACGGTTCAAATCTCTGCCAGTTCCTGCTGAATCAGCCAAGATTTTAACAGTGTATGGTCGGCCTTACTCTCACTCCCAATTGATTGGGCTAGCCATGGCTATTTTTTTCTTGTTTTGTCTGCTCTTCATCTGACCATTGGCCTGCTGACACCGCTGTAGTGCCTGTTGTGCCTTCTAGTAACGCAGTGGTCCACCAAACTCCTTGACATACACCCTCCACTCTTGTAAAAAATGTCAAGACTGTTGCATGTCTTGAGACAGTCATCCTAATATCTGCACAAGGCCAATGATCACAAGGAGATATATTATAAAATATAATTACATTAGTGTGAAATTATTGCCATAAATGTGCAAACATGTATTTCATACCAGTATTTGCATATAATGTATTCATTACATTAAACATGAATATATATAACTCTGGGGATATAATAATCAATTATGCTGATGTTGTACTCAATTTGTCCACATTATCTGACAAAAAAGTATGTTGGACTGGATTTTACAGCTCACCAGGCCATAAGATGCACCCAGATTTGGATATTTTATCTATGAATAAAATAATAATAAAACGTGTGGCTAGAGTTCCAGTTTGAAATGGTTATATTCATGTGCATAAGGAATTGTAACCTCCATGTGTATGTTAGAAGCATGGGCACTACATAACCATTTTTGAAGGATAGCTTGATTCAAACTCGTACCCCTTTCCTATGGAAAGAGCTGTACTCTGCAGGATGGCTGAAGGCTGTCATGAGTGCAGCTCCCGATAGGATTGAATAGAGCAATGGTGCACATGTGCAGGATAAAGAGGATCTGGCAAGGGAGCTCTGTAAAGAAAGGCTGTACAGCTTTGCCTAGTGCAGATCACTAGAACATATATCAAAGCAGGTAGGCTGCACTCAGGGGATGGGGCCATGCCTGAAAGGACAGCTTATCTCAAAGGTAAGGTTGTCTTTTACGGGTTGCCATTTTTCTGTTTATGGTTTTCAAGAAAGTATGTGGATAGATGTACAATTGTCCTCATATGCAGATCCCTCCGTGCAGTTACTGGTTTAAATATTTAACGCAATTCAATAAATTACTTCTTGACCTATGACTTTGATTAAGCCTGGTATGTGAAAAGTGCAGTGCATATGTGGATTAACTGAGGGGAGCAGACCTGCACTTAGCTGATCCCAAAGTCCCACCTGCTGATCCTACTGTAGATCCATTACAAATTACCTATTTGTTGCCTGGAAGCTTAGAAATGGCTAGCTTTGTCATACAAGAGGTGGGAAGGGTGGTGTGTTCACTTGCAGACCTCCAGTTTCCTCCTCCCTCCCTTCCTCCAGAGAGGGATCACAAGGGACTCAGCTGATTTTACGGTCAGTAAAGCCAGAACAGGAATGTGCTGATACCACTCGTTACCATGTAGACTCCATGAGACTCCATTAGTATATGAATGTATACCACTCGTTACCATGTAGACTCCATGAGACTCCATTAGTATATGAATGTAGATTAGTAAATGATTCCATACAAAGAGCTTTGTTAGGACTATGGTGTTTAGGAACTCGGAATCAGGTAACTGTCTACAGGGTTTAAAGCAGTGGTGGGTAAAATTTAGAATTTGTGGGTCTCCAATATACCACTGCGATGACTACTCATTACTTCAAAATCCACTTGTCACCAAAAAATAGAAGGAAGATCTTCACTAACACTAGATCCATCTGAAATACCAGACAACAGCAGGTGGCCCAAGTAGCAATGACCAGTAATGTGATCAATAATGTTACAGGTTCTGATTCCATTCTCAGCCAAGACCTTACACTTTAGAGTTTGCCATACGTTTGTACAATCTATAAAACCTCAGCCCTATAGATTTTTAAAAAAAATTTACTGCAGAGCATGGCACCACATCCAATCATATGAGAACACAAAAGAAAAAAAAGAGGCGGACTTTAGATGCTGCCACTGAGATCCCAAATAGGAAAAACCACAGAGCTTACATCTGATTAAAAAACATATTTATTTAAATTCATTAAAATATTGCAATAAAAAGAAAAAGGGATACAAAACATATGGATATAGGATAAGCACTGTTCCAAGTGAAGGTACATAAGGAGCTGAACATGGAAAGCCATGTAGGAGGCCCACAGATGGTGTCCAAAAAGTCTAGAGAAGTCCTTAGTGGTTGGAGGCCAAACTAACGGAGTAATCAATGTCAGCACCAAAAGATTGTTACGCATTTCGCTGATAGCTTCATCAGGCGATCCTAATAGTATTAGGAAGGTACATTATAATTAATATTATATCCATATCCTCATTATTTTTACAGCAAAACATATGATATAATAACTTTAAATATTAGTTGTAATTTACTCACTGTTTTAATTGGTCATAATTTGATTTAAGTAAAATATTAATTAAATCGAGAAAACATACACATGTTTCATTACATACAGTGTCAAATATATTTCTTCAAATGCACATATATATGTACATACCATCAATATAGAGGGCATCCAAAACAGCCACTGTGTCCAATTCAGAGAGCAGTGCACCAAGTATAGAAAACAGAACAAAAGAAGAAAAAAAACTGTATGAAATGCAACATTTGTGTATGTTTTCTCGATTTAATTAATATTTTACTTAAATCAAATTATGACCAATTTATACAGTGAGCAAATTACAACCAATACTTAAAGTTATTATACAAAAAGTTTGCTGTAAAAATAATGAGGATATGGATATAATATTAATTATAATGTACCTTCCTAGTACTATTTGGATCGCCTGATGAAGGTATAGGCGAAACATGTAGCGAGCTTTTGGTGCTGACATTGATTACTCCGTTAGTTTGGACTCCAACCACTAAGGACTTCTCTAGACTTTTTGGACACCATCTGTGGGCCTCCTACATGGCTTTCCATGTTCAGCTCCTTATGTACCTTCACTTGGAACAGTGCTTATCCTATATCCATATGTTTTGTATCCCTTTTTATTTTTATTGCAATATTTTAATGAATTTAAATAAATATGTTTTTTAATCATAGGTAAGCTCAGTGTTTTATTCCTATTTGGGATCTCAGTGGCAGCCTCTAAAGTCCACCTCTTTTTCTTTCTTTTTTCTGTTGTGTTCTCAAAACCTAAGCCCAACTTACTCAGGACCAATCTTTTGCATGTATTGATAGTTCTAAAGCGCATCTAAGCACAAACAGTTCAAAATTTTTTTTTTGACAAACAGAAGTGCAACTTTAACCACTTCCCGCCCGGCGCATAGACAAATGACGTCCGGGCGGGGGGTTCATTATCCTGACTGGACGTCTATTGACGTCCTCAGGATAATCCGCGATCGCGCGCCCAGTCCTATTACTTGGGGGGCGGGCCTGCAGTAAACAGATACGCGGCCCGCCCTTCACCAATTTCAACGTGAAGACAAACAGTTTTTTTTTTAAAACTTGACAAACACGAATCTACGCGAAATCTTGATAGTTATGTACGTTTTCTAACCAGGACTCATTCAACCCGAATCCAAAACTCTTGTGTTGTCTTTTTTCTTTCTTTTTCTCCACCTGAAATCTCCGACGGTGACTCTAGGGTTTATCCTTATTTTGTGACTCGAATGGATACTAATTTTTTGTATAAATAAATTTAAG
>BLSH010430931.1:502392-518976 GCA_018402905.1 Glandirana rugosa
CTCCAGTGATGTTGCAGCTCTGAAATATGGCAAAACTGGTGGCAAGTGGCATCTTGGCAGCTGTACGCTTGACTTTTCTCAGTTCACGGGCAGTTATTTTGCGCCTTGGTTTTTCCACACGCTTCTTGCGACCCTGTTGGCTATTTTGAATGAAACGCTTGATTGTTCGATGATCACGCTTCAGAAGCTTGGCAATTTTAAGAGTGCTGCATCCCTCTGCAAGATATCTCACTATTTTTGACTTTTCGGAGCCTGTCAAGTCCTTCTTTTGACCCATTTTGCCAAAGGAAAGGAAGTTGCCTAATAATTATGCACACCTGATATAGGGTGTTGATGTCATTAAACCACACCCCTTCTCATTACTGAGATGCACATCACCTAATATGCTTAATTGGTAGTAGGCTTTTGAGCCTATACAGCTTGGAGTAAGACAACATGCATAAAGAGGATGATGTGGTCAAAATACTCATTTGCCTAATAATTCTGCACACAGTGTATGAACATTTATATATATATTTTTTGCATTCATAAATTTATGTTATTTAGTTATTGCACAGGAGAGCACGTTTTAAACAATTTTTAAACATCCTTGCTAACACTATGTTCATACCATGCCCTCTTTTTGTATGTATTATGGATATGGAAGCGGAAATACTTGCAAAGGCCTGTCTGTAAATTTGCTTTAAAAATTTAGAACCTTTAAAACATCTTGTGCTGTTGGACAGAAGAGGAGAAATGGAGGAGATGTGGATGGTGTTGCCAGGTATAAATCTGAGGCTGCTGATATAATACAAATGGGTTGGGTATTTCTCACTCTAGCTCCATTTAAATAGCAATGCATACCTTACAATGTTGTATTTCTTTTCATTGGTTTAAAACAACATGATAAATGTAGTAAATCTCCTATAAGATATCATATAGTAATCCAAAGCAATTATTTGATACATTTCTTTAGTAGGCCAGTTGCGTATCATCCATGTGTGCAATGTGTGTGGTGTAGATGGGCCCTGAGGAAGGGGGCCTCACAGTGCCCTGACACACAATGCACACATTGAGGAGCTGCCCTGTGCTCCAAAATGTCCCCCTCTGCACTTATGTGCCTTCCCCCGGCAGCACGGGTCATCTGTGGCTCCCCGGCGGCTTCTCCTCCTCTTCTCTCCTGCCGGCTTTGAGTGCTGCAGGGAAGCTACAGGATGATTTACTTCTAAAATCCCCCCACACTGCTCCGACTGATTCTTGCACATTGCATTATTCTTCTACTTTGCACGCCCAAAGGTACCCAAGGTCTTTTACAATCTAGGACAACCCTGGCCGCTCTTCACTATGGCTCTTCACTAAAGCACACCTCATATTTTTTTATTGAGCAATGGGGCCCAAATTATGATCTTGCACACAGGCCCACTGGTTTTATAAAACGCCCCTGTAGTAGGCTGTTGTGACTGTGGGTTACAGTAGGTCTTTCTGTTATGTCCATAATAACTAAATGGGCTATTTAACGGATGGCAAGGTGTACTAGGACTTTTAGCTTTACATACCCAGGAATAAACAGTCTCGTATTCTGTGATCTATGACATTTTATGGAATGCGATCATGTTAATCCTTAGTGGCAGATCTACTTGACACCACACGCTGCTTTCCTGTCTCTTGCTTGCATAAATGGCAGGTGCTGCTGTATCAAGGAAATTAGACATGCATACAGAAAAATGCAAATGCAATTATCACAGCTGCATTATGTTTATTCACTGTACATCCCATCCATATTTCACATGTCTCTCCTGGCACTGACACCATAGAGAAGTGTGACTCACAGGATCCTACTTATCCGCTTCTCTCCTTCAGTGTCATTCTACATAACTGTGCAAATATTTTAGTAATTTTTATTTCCTTGTCAACAGCAATCAAAGAAACCTGTAATATGATAGCAGATCCTCTCACTGAGCGCAGACCACCTTCTTCATCTCCTCTAATTACCTGTGAAAACTTGCCTTCATTTTTAGAAGTAATCCTTCTATATTTAATACAGGCATATGCTAGGTACTTTCCAATGGAACATGAACGTTATATATTTTACGCATGTAAACTAAACTCTATACACATAATACAATCTCTGTTTATGAACCATTTAATCACTCTATACACTTAAAGAGGAAGTAAACCCAGATGGGGTTTATTTCCTCTACATTCCCCTGTAATGTAGAAGCATAATGGGCTACTATGCATTGTGCCACTTACCTGCAAACAAAGCCTGCGATATCCAGCACTGTCCCCCATGCTGGCGGCGTCCATCTTCTGCCCCTCTTCCTTCCAGGGCCACGACTCCGGCGCTGTGACTGGCCGGAGTCATGTGACTTCACTCCCACGCATGCGCGCGGGAGCCGACAGTCATGGCACGGTCGCAGTGGAGGAACGGCACAGAGGGCGTTTCTTCACTGCGCATGTGCCGACGTGACGTCGGCACAGCAAATAAACTGCATATCTCCTGAACCATAAAGGTTTAGGAGATATGCAGGGCACCTTTTACAGGTAAGCCTTATCATAGGCTTACCTGTAGGTAATTAATAAAATTAAGCATTTAAATGTGTCTTTTTCACCAGTTAACTGCATAGTATGCCTAAGGCCCCTTTCACACTTGTGTGACTTGTTCTGCGACTTGGGACTACAAAGTCACATGACAAGTCATACCCCATGATTTCCAATGAGTACCATTCATATCTGTGCGACTTCAAGTTGCAGCGACTTCAAAGTAGTCCCTGCACTACTTTGGTCCGACTTTGATGCGATTTGAGGTCCATAGACCTCAATGTTACACAGGCATTGCTTAAAGGCGCATCAAAATAAAAAAAATTGTAGCAAAATTGCATGACTTTCAGGTCGCACAAGTGTTAAAGGTGCCTTATTCAGGCTATACTGCATTGTACTGTATCAATCTAAATCCAGGAGCTTACTGACAGCAGGGAATTGCATAGGGATTATTTTATCAGTGTGCCCACTTACTGTACCATCATCTTTATTGTGGGTCAGTGACCAAGCTGTACTGCTTGTTTGCAGTGGAGAAAAATAAGGTCACCATATGGCAGGGTCTTGGGTCACAAAATTAGCTGAACAGAATTACATTTCTTTTAGCAAGTAGAACAGTGCTGTTATATGTATTTTAGCATTAGCTGTTTGCTTAGAGTTCAGACAAGTTACTGAATTATGTTGTTTCAATATGTTTTTTTTAGAGTTGTACTGATACCTGGATCGGTGCTGATACTAAGCATTTGCACAACTATCGGTACTTGTGCAAATGCTGCGATACCTGAAACCGACTTTCAGGCTCAGTTCTTTCAGCTGTTACCGGGACTGACAGCTTAAATGTAAAAAAAAAGATGGCAATTATCAATTGTTAAGGAGCCTCCACATCCTCAAAAACTGATGACTCATTCAGCTGTCAGTGGGGTTCCCCTGTTGACAGCTGAAGTGTAAACAAAGGCCCGGCAATTGGAACTGTCAAAAAAATTGTTTATCAACAACATTGAAAAATGAGAGATGAAACAGAAAGATTAAAAGAAACATTGTTTCTTATTGTATCTTTCTGTTTATTCATCTACAGATCAAAGGGATAACCTTCGATCTGCAGACGAAGTCAGTCTAAAGTAGTGGTTCTCAACTCCGGTCCTCGGGACCCCCCAACAGACCAGGTTTGCAGGATAACTGAAATACATCACAGGTGATATAATTTGCTGCTCAGTGATTGCAGCGTTCTAGTCTGCATCTCCCCAAGGTAAAACTTAAAATCTGGCCTGTTGGTGGGTCCCGAGGACTGGAGTTGAGAACCACTGGTCTAAAGCAATCTGTCAAGTAAAAAAAAATATATATATTTTATGTTTTTTATTAAATGTTCCTCTGTTTAATCCCTTATTAACCCTAAACTTACGCTAATCAGCCTTAAATAACTTCTTATTCTCCTTCTCCATTTAATTATTATTTCCCTGCTGATTCTTTTGTTCACTTCTATTTTATAACCTATTAATAACTTTTTGTTTGTGTGCTTTGTTTGTTAATATTTTTACACCTTTAACGTATATTTACATGTTTTACAATAAAAATGGTGTATAATAAAAACAAAAAAATAATATTTGATTTGTAAATAACTTTTCAATGCTTTGTACCATTGCTGACAGCTGAAATGTAAAAAAAACAGTCGGTAATCGGTATCGGCGAGTACTAACAAAAAAGTATCAAGACTCATACTCATTATAAAAAAAACTGGTATTGATGCATCCCTAGTTTTTCTTTTACTCACCTCTCCTTCCAGCATGGTACACTGATAGCTGCCTTCTCCCCTCTGCTCTGCTTCGTGTAGAAATTGGTAGCTTCCATGGTTGATAAAAGAGCATATAAAATAAGACAGTGCTAGTATATCATATATGAACATGTGTGATGTTAAACAATAACAAAAATGATCCAAATTATACTAAAATATCCAAAAAAAAATGTGCTCTTCCCATAAAATTGAAAGTTCATGGATTGTATAATGTAATTTCTTGTGGATCCATCTTCAGTAAACAAATTACCCCAAACACTTGCATGACTCTCCACCACACTCACCAGATGATATGTGACCCCTTGTATACACAAGTAAGTAAATATGCACTTCCTAGCACCCAATGTGCTCCAACACTTGACAAATGGCCACAACTTATCCAAGTCCTCTATGCAGGTAATCTGCCTATATAAGGTTCACTATACTCCATCAAGTTGCTCAAGGAGCTCATAGTGACAACTGAACCATGGCAAAACAAAACAAGGGATCTCTCATAGTGTTTACCATTTATTGATTAAAATAAACCTAAAAGTTTTCATATGCACTCACAATTGAATTAGTGTGACAAGCATGTAACGGTCCAGCACGCATTCCAAGTGAAGTAGAAATGATGTACAGGAAGTCCCACCCAACGAGTTTCATCACCTGCGTGCAGCGTCCTCAGAATCTGGGGTTCACATGGTTGCATAGTCCTCTTAGCAGGCCAAAGTAGATGTACTTTTGGTATACTGCAACACATTGTGGAGTATGGGGTTCAGGAGTTCCAGAAATATGGAGTCAGCAAGGAGAATGTAAAACAGAGTTAACCAGTAAGCAGCAGAAGATTAATTTCATCATTAAACACATGTGTTGATTGCTGCTGTTCTCCAAAAAAGTGCTTTAATCATTAAAACAGTGAACCTTTGAATTGTCTTGTTGATTTTAGGAATTGACTCAAATATGGTATATTTTGGACATAAAGTGGTATTAAACTCTGCTTTTTTTTTTTTTAATTGTATTCCTTTTTTTATCAGTTTTTACATCATACAGGGATTACAGGAGCCTACAGGCTCCCACAAACAAGCAAGCAACGTGGACAAGGAGCACGGTACACATACAGAAATAAAGTCAACAGTAGAATCACTGCATATAGACCAGCATATATGAAGTGTTTCAAAACGTAGCTGTGTAGCTCCCTTCGCCCCAGGACCCCTGACAAGCTTATATCATGTATAACATTTTCAGTACAAATGGAAAAGGACTAAAAAAGAGGAAGAACGGAAAAGTAAGGAGAAAGAAAAGAGTCAGAGAAGAGGAAGGGAAAAGAAAAAAAAAGGGGGGGGGGGTTGAGGGTTAGGAGTAGATCTGGCTCAAGGAAGTCTGTTGGGGTCAAAGACATCACCTCAAAATGAACAGTTAAAAGGGTTGTAAAGTCTCAAGGTTTTTCACCTTAATGCATTCCATGCATTAAGGTGTAAAACCTCCTGTACTACAGCAGCCCCACTGAGCCGCTGGCTTGGGTCCTCATTGGATAGATTGACAGCTGCAATTAAATCCAGTGACGTGGGGGCGGGGCCGAGTCCTGCTGTCTGTGTCAATGGACGCAGCAGCAAGACTCAGGAGCGCGCCTGCACCGGTGCTGCCAGGGAAAGCGCTTTTCCAAGGGACACCTGGTGAAGAGGAGGAGCCAGGAGCGCCACCGCGGGACCCCAGAAAAGGAGGATCGGGCCGCTCTGTGCAAAACCCTTGCACAGAGCAGGTAAGTACAATGATACCTCGGTTCACGAACAGAAGAGTTCACAGAAATTTGCTTCGGTACGCAAACTTTGGTTCATGAACACGAGCCACGGCCATCTTCCCTGCTCTGACACGTTCATATTGAGAAGAGCAGTGCAAGATGAGAGTCTTAGGAGGACCAGTCCACTCAGATAGGGACATGCGGATGAGCTCACTTGATTGAGAATCATGGAGAAACAGTTCAAATTAATTCTACAACTTTATCATGCCTTCTGATGATCTTTTTCCTGGATGCACGGTGCTGTGTTCTGGCCCTTAGTTTAGTAATTTAAATTGGGGTTTGATATTATTTCAAACAAGAAACCCTTTCGCCGCCAGGTCCGTACGTTGTATCTAACGGCGGGGGGTATTACACACAACCTGATGGCTGCAGCGACTGGGCTTGTGTATGAAACTGACAGGCAGCCACCTGTCAGGTGAGAGCGGGCGGGCGGCGCCACTGCAGCCTGATTGCTCTCACACACCCCCGGTACCAGCGCCCCCCTGCACGCCCTCCCGCCATTCTTACCAGACTCTGCTTGCCCATCGCTGGGTCCGGGACAGCCATGGCAGGCAGCGGCGTGTAGAGGGGAAGGAGAACAGCGGATATGCGTCCGCTCCCCTCCCCTTATTGCATTGACCCGGAGAGCGACATCTCTGATGTCACTTCAGAGTCAAGTTCTCGGTGTCCCCAGCTAGCTCAGCCGGGAAATAATGCTTTGCAATGCGATCTGCATTGCAAAACATTCAGCGGAGCACAGAGGAGACATGCAGGCTTTTTTAGACCCTGCATATCTCAATAAAGAGAACTTGTCACCAAAAATCCTCACATAGGGAACTTTTTGTCCCCTATGTGATGAAAAAAAAAAGTTAAGTAAAAAAAAATTTACATTAAAACACATAAAATCCCCCCCAAAAATATTTTGAGCCCCACCCCCACCCCCACATATACACATGCACAAACGTAAATGCACGTGTCAGGGCGCCTATGTGTGAAAATGTCAATTGTGATAAACATGTTCATTTTTGCTGCGTACGCCAGAGTGAGAGCAATAATTCGAACACAAGACCGTAACGCTAAACTGATACCTATAGTGGGCTTCTGAATGGTCTCCTATACAAAATATAGGGTACCGAACTTTGACGCCATTGCACGGTGTGCACAAAAATCTAAGGTTAGGCATGTTGGGCATCTATTTACTCGTGCAATTTCGCCTTTTATAGTTTACCAAAAATTTGGGTATTTTTTTACATTTGGTTGCCCTAAAATGCACGTTGGTGTGTTTTTTACTGAAATATTGCGTTTCCTAGACCTTTGCGGTAATATCACGTGACATAAAAAAATTGAACTACCACTATTTCATTTTCTAGGGTGTCTGCTTATAATAAACATATAATGTTTGGAGGTTTTGTGTAATCTTCAGGCCTAAAATTATTTTTTAAACGTGTGCAAAAACCACAAATAAGGCAGTGAAAGGGTTAAAGAGGAGCTATATATATTTTTTTTTTCTTTTTAGATGTACACATGAAAGAGGTCAGCTTAATGTAAAATACCTATGTAAAATAGGTTTAAAATCCTTTTTTGTACATACATTTCATAATTTTGTATATAAACAAAAAAAAGTTCAGTACGGATTAGCCTGATTTACATTGAACCCTATGGGAAAATTTGCCTGGGTTTGAGACCAGAGCTGTGGAACGAATTAAGTTTGTGAACCGTGGTATCACTGTATAACATGTTTGTTATTTAAAAAAAAATAACCTTTAGTATCACTTTAAGGGTGTCACAGTTGAGAGCCCAGAATATCCCAATAATCAGATGTGAAAGAAAATTCCGTCCAGTAAAACCACGTTTTACAAACCCATTCCTCTCTATGGTGTGCCGCAGCCATGAGATCTTCCATTAGTTAAACTTTATTGATCTTGGCAAACCAAGTCTTAATGGAAGGGGATGTGGTTTGTTTCCAGAACAATGGCCAAAATGTTCTAGTATAGATTGCATATTAGCACAATATGAGTTACCTGTCAAAGGAAGCCCTCCAGTGCTGCGCTATCAGTGCTTTGGCGTTTCTATCGTCGTTCCATCTTCCTTCCGAGTTCTGTCTGTCCAGCTGCCTGAATGGCGTACATGTCACATTATCTCGACATCTCACGTGTGTGGCTCAATGTACATTACAGCTGACAGGCCAAAGGAAGCATTTATGACACAAGGGACCGATAGGGTCTCTGCTACCATAAAAACCCTACCTGTTGGCAATTTTGAGTGTGTTTAAGGCCTCATGCACACAGGACGTTAACAAAACATTCTAAAAACGTCAGTAGCTTCTGGGGAGGGGTGATGGAACTCATAAACAACCAACTCCAGTTGACCCTTCTTACTTCCCCTGAGATCTCCTAGACATACAAGATGATGACCAAAGACCCAGATTCACCAAGTTACTGATTTCATATCTATTATACTACGCAAAAAGGGAAATTGTCCTTAAGTGGAATCCTACCCCTCTGTAGTGTCTTGGGAAAAATCAATTAATCAAGCCCTTCCTATGTATAAACTGTTGTACAGCAACAGGAATTGCCCAAGGAAGTTTCATAGGTTGTGGCAGTCATGGACTGTGTAGGGGTCCTAATTCTATGGGGGTACCCCATTTTCAGGGTTCATGGTGGCCATTCCCGGCCAGATGATTTGCTTCTCTTTTTTCTCTGCTTAACACCTGTAATATGTGGATATCCTAGAGAACGATATTTCCTTGATACCCAATAGATGATGAGATCCACAATGTCTAGTTGCTCATAAATCAAGCTGAATATTACTGTATGCCATAATATGTGTACATTGTATTATGTATAACTTGTACCGTGCCTGGTTCTAAATAAAGGAACATTCTGTTACTGTTAAAAAAAAAAATCAGTGGCTTTGGAGTGAGTTTTCCAGCGCTTTTCAGCGTTATTGCACTAGCGTTTTTGAGCGTTTTTCCACGTTATCGTTTTTTAGCACTTGTTTTTCAATGGATCAAAACTGTCCAAAAAACGTTGCTGAGCCGTGTTTTTGAACTTTTTTACAGCTGAAAAACATCTCTCAGAACCCTCAGGTCTTGGGTTTTTTTACAGCTCAAAAATGCCCCAGCCAAAAACAGTTGATAACAGCCTATGTGTGCATGAACACATAGGATAACATGATGGGGAGTTTATTGACTGTAGGAAAAAACATCTGAATCTAAAAACAGCAGCTGTAAAAACATCCTGTGTGCATGAGGCCTAATACTGCTTTAAAGGGCCAAGAATTGTTTGTTTCAGAATTTTAACAGGGCATTTGCTATATGTGAGGGCAAAGGCTTTTTTACAGCTCTGCAAAATAGGGGATATGGGGATCAGAATGAGATGAACGGAGAGTGTCAATGTGCTCGCCATATATTGTGAAACTGCCTGATCCACTGGCTATATGCCCAGCATGATCTTCATTACACTTAAAGCAGAGGAAACATTGGGCATAAGTGCAGATCACACAAACTCCTCACCATCTCCTGCTCATATATAAAGGTCAATCTTGCCTGCTTATCAGTGTTTAGAGGGGAAAGGTGTTGGGAGTTTATTCAAAATACTAAACAGTGTTTTTTCCTTGTGATCTGAATGTGATTGATTTGCATTGCTTTAGCCATCCAGTTGGCAGGTATAAGAGATCATTGATTCAGCAAATGTAAAATGTGGAAATCCCAAATTTTGTAGACAATGCCCGATATGTCTTATTGAGGAATGGCTTTTGAATATTTTGTCCCATAAAGAAACATACCATTAAAAAGCTCCATGATATTTCATTAAAATTCCAACATTTTAGGTTTGTTAGTTGGAAGTTAAAATTACAGATACGTTTATTAGTCTTGTATCTGGGTTGTCTATTACTGATTTGGCTTTCTTAGTTTGTTGGGTTAACCTGTCTGGTTTGTACTGGGTATGTTAGCCTGACAGGAAACCAGCAGAATTAATTCTATTGTCTATATTCATGATGACTAGTATACTCTTGTGTATGAAAAAAGTACCCCTTTGTCTTGTATTGGTCATTGTATGCCCCCCTTGTTTGACCATTCTTCCAGAAGCGCATTTGTGAGGTCAGTCACTGATGTGGATGAGAGGGCCTGGCTCCTAGCCTTCGCTTTAATTCACCCCAAAGGTGTTCTGTCGGGTTGAGGTCAGGACTCTGTGCAGTCCACTCAAGTTTCTCCACCCCAAACTCGCTCATCCATGTCTTTATGGACCTTGCTTTGTGCACTGGTCAAAATCATTTGGTGGAGGGGGGATTATGGTGTACGGTTGCTTTTCAGGGGTTGGGCTTGGCCCCTTAGTTCCAGTGATGAGAGCTCTTAAGGCGTCAGCATACCAAGACATTTTGGACAATTTCATGCTCCCAACTTTGTGGGAACAGTTTAGGGATGGTCCCTTCCTATTCCAACATGACTGCGCACCAGTGCACAAAGCAAGGTCCATAAAGACATAGATGTTTGAGTTTGGGGTGGAGGAACTTATATAGTACAGGAGGACAATATAGTGTATTTGCATTTGATTGTTAAAGTATATGTGAACCCTTGCATGTTAAAGTAATCAACTCAGTTTAAAATTGAAATGCAAGGCAAAACATTAGTGTACATATACCCTATATATAAGAAAATATTACAACTACTTTTTTTTCTTTTATCATAAGTGACTACATGACTTCTGTTCTCGGCTTGAAAAAGGGCTTTAAGAGGTGGAGACTGCAGGGGGTGTGTAAACCAGAAAAATAGCCATACACCGATCTTCCCAGTGAATGAGTATGCAGGGGGGAGGGTGTCAGCACAAGTCTTGGCCATTGGAGGACAGACGGGCTGTGTTTCCAGCACAGCCAGAAAACTGTTCTCAATGAGATGGATGTGCTCTGATGCTTAGTGTGGTCAGTTTGTAATCGGAAAGCAGAGGGACTGGTAAGCTTGCTTCTTCGAATTCCAGCCTGTTTTCCTGTGAGAAAGACTGGAGCCGTAGTTCGGCGGCTCCTGTCCATTCTCACAGCGCAGCAGCTGCCCGGGGAGGGAGGGGGCAGTGGCATGAGCAGGGAAAAATATCCCTATTCAATGCGGAACACATCTCCTGGTCAGATGCGTTCCCATTTAACATAATGGGCTGGGAATTCGCACCGCATTGCACAGAAAATGCACACGTTTTCTGTGCAATGCGGAGTGTGAATGCACCGCACCTATTTGAAAATATTGTGTTTTCAAGTGTCCTGTGAATTGGATGCGGTTTAAGCCACATCCAATTTGCATTGGTGTGAACCCAGCCTAAGTTTAAGAAATGTGTCAAAGTATTTCAGTTTTTTTTCCTTTAGAAACAAAGCCACAGTGTGAGTAGAGAAGCCTGTCCCCGTCCAGCATGCTCCAAAGAATGTGTGGAAGCACTGGTCTCTCTGCAGAGGTCCAACACACACCTTTTTAATCAGGGCTGGCACTCTCCAGTGAACAGGCAACCTGAGTTCTGATTGCAGAGCTTTGGCTCTGACTCAGCAGAGAACATGACATGTTGAAACTCTGCAGAGACTGCTGCCTCCAGACAGAGAGCACCCCCCCCCCCCCCCCCCAGCATGCTGGCAGGGGCCAGGCTTTTCTTGCGATGAAGAAGATGTGGATGTTTTAAGAAAAAAAACTGTGACATCTTTTTGTATTAATGCACCTGGAATGTATTTATGTGTTCAAAACTGAAAGTTTAATTGGGCTTTAAAGTTCTGAATTAGCTAGCATTCAGACAAACATGTAAAAATGTTATGTTAATGCTTAAAATAGCTCTCATTATCAAAAGCCATGTCATATCATATCTGCCATATACATACATTTCCAGGCTATTTAATGTCAGCACATAACATTGATACAGCTATATGGATCTCTCTAATGATAATTTGCCGTTTTTCTTTCTTCTTTCCATTCCTTATCATTGTTTTGGCCGCTCTTGTTTCCATCCCATCTTTGCTAATTGATTTATTGCTAATTGACAATCTTGGTGTTCAGGACACTGAGCCGCCATCACTCTTCCACATGACTTGATTGAATTAGGCAGCTCATTACCTCCTGATGTAAAAGCTAACCAGGTTAGGGTTTTCCTGTGATGTCATCATAGCGACCAACCTGGAACTCACAACAGAAATCTGCTCTGAAATGTGGAAAACCTTTTCTCTGGTATAAATAGGAAATCCATTACATGAAAAGGCTTAACAATGGGAAAGTAATTTATTCTGCATTGTCGAAATAACAAAGTCTAATAAAAATACATATTGACTACATTTTTGTATTTAATCATGATGGCAGGTAACGAGAGTTTAACAGGATATATACACAATTACAACATGTAAATGGTATCTTATGCAGTAGCATGCTTTCAGCACTGCATATACAACAGTTCGTGAAACTGAGCTCAAAGAAAGAGAAACAGAATGAACTGGGTGCATGTGGTTTAATTTTAGAGCATCATACCGATGCTGTTAGCATAACACACATCTAAATCTTTCATTACATTATCTGGCTTTCAGTATGCCTGTAAAACTTACATGCGCTGAAAGCAGACGCAAAAGACGGGCTCTGTGTGTGGTCTAGCCTGCATTGAATTATAGCCAGCCTGACACAGACCCTTTCCTCCCATTCATCCTCTCTATGTGACAATATAAAGACTGCACTGACTCTCAGGGACTGGTAGTTGGAACTGGACTTTACCCCAACTGTTATATCTGTCACTATTTTATCTAGCTAGTAAAGCAACCAAAGATTTTTTTGGTGTGGTTATCCTTTAAATAGACACAATTTAATTCTAAAATACTAAAAGCTAAAAAGCTCATCATAATATATGTTGTGCCAAAAAAAAAAAAAGACTTTGTTTTTTTAAAGTATATCGTTTTCCAACACGTTGGCCAAAAGATTTACCCCCTTTCATGATCAGGCAATTTTTTGCGATACGACAGTGCGTTACCTTAACTGACAATTGCGTGGGTGTGCGACGCTGTACTCAAATAAAATTTATCATTTTTTCCCCACAAATTGGGCAACTTTTGGTGGTATTTGATCACCTCTGCATTTTTTTTTGTGCTACAAACAAAAAACCCTGTCGATTTTGAAAACAAAAACATTGTTTTTTACTTTCTGCTATAAAATGCATCCAATTATAAATTGGTAACAATGTAATTTCTTCATAAATTTAGGTCAATATGTATTCTGCTACATATTTATAGTAAAAAAAATCCCAATAAGCATATATATGGATTGGTTTGCGCAAAAGTTATAGTGTCTACAAACTATTGCATATTTTTATTTATTTATTTTAATAGTAATGGGGCGATTATCGACTTATAGGAGGACTGCGATATTGCAGCGGACAATCCGACACTAACTGACACTTTTGACAATTTTTGGGAATCAGTAACACTAAGGCTCCATTCACACCTCAGCGTATCGATTTACTGGTGTTTTTTATAAGCTTTTTTGCCATTTTTTTACAAGCTTTTTTAAACATTTTAGAAGCATATTATGAGCGTTTTACAGCTTCAGGCACTTTTGTTTAGCCAATAGAAAGCACTAGGGAGAGGAAATTAAGGGTGGAGAGCTGATAAACACTCGCAAAACGCTCGTAAAATGCTCAAGTAGGGCATTTTTATTGAAGTCTATGGGGCCAAAAACACTTGTAATCTGCCAAAAAGAAGCTCATGTACTTTTTTGAGATTCAGACGTTTTGCCTTAGGCGACAGAACGCTCAGATGTGAACAGGGCCCATTGAAATAAATGGGATTTGGCTTGTTGAACGTTTTAGAGCTACAAGCTTCAAGCAGAAAATCGCTCAGGTGTGAATGGGGCCTAGTACAGTGATCAGTGCTAAAAAATATGCACTGTCACTGTACTAATGACACTGGCTGGGAAGTGGTTAACATTAGGGGTGATCAAAGGGTTAACTGTGTGCCTAGCTGGTGTTTATGTAAACTGTGTGAGGTGCTTTTACTAGGGGAAGAGATGGAATTTATTCCCTGCTTTGCAGGGACACAAATTCCATCCCTTCCCTTCTATCAGATCTGCCTTGTTTACATAGGCAGATCGCTGTTCTGCCTCTCTGCCTAACGTTTGACAGGTGCTGGCGGACATCAGGTACCGTGCACCTGCCGATCAGCTTCTGCTGTGTGTATCAGCAGAAGCACACCCCCAGTAAAACTGCTATAGGGTGGACCTTTAAGTGGATGTAAACCTGAAAAAAACATTTTTACTGACACTTCTACCTTGTACAGGAGAGGGTATCATGTCATCTGTGCCCAGTCTTGCCACGAAGAGTTAATCCAACTCAGTAATTCCCTTATCTTTTTTCAGTAAGAGAAAGACCAACTAAGGGAGAAAAGGGAGTCGTTTCATCCCTTGCTGTGTGACTGACAGGTCATTTCCTTATCTCCTGCATACAGAGCTTCATACTCCACCCTCCCTTTTTCTCCAGCTCTATAGAGGTGGGTGGGAAGTCTTGTGACATCACAACTTCATTGATTTGTATTTATCTTTATTTTCTTTATGTGTATTGTATTCACTTCCCAAGGGATGTGGTGTCACAACACAGCAAAGTTCACCTCTCCTGTCTCACATCACAACTTCACTCACCAAGCCCCAGCAAAGAGAGACACCCACTGATTCCAGTGTTTTACAAGGCTGCTACTGCTGAAAGGGGTGACATTTGCAAGGTAGGGATACATGCAGGAGGCTTGCATGTATATATGCATTAATTCTGTGCCATTAGTTTATACTGGGTGAGTGGAAGGTGTTCCTGAAACTGATATTTTAGCAACCACTGAGCTTAACCTTCAGTTGATGGATGTTTCTACTTTTGATGATGTGTAAAAGCCAGGGGAAATGGGATGTAAGTGTAATGGCTATAACAATCATTCACATATACAGTTTATATTTTGTTTTGTGCATCAGAAAGTTATGGTTGGGATGTAAATTGGTTTCAAAAGCAACACCTTAATTTACTTTTCCTCTTGTACACATGAGCATCCCTCATGGTGTTATTCAGCCTTTAAGGTCTGTTTTTTATTTGCCCACATTTTTAATTGCCGAATCTCAGTACGTTTTGACTACAGCAGAACTCCATCCAAAAATAAGCAAAATTGCCTAATAAAAGATGCATTGAAAAAGCAGCTTTTGCTACAATACTCACTGTGGAGCTCTCCCCCCTGCAGTAGTTATTTTTGGCCACTAGAATTTGAGTCCAGTCCAGCATGGCCTGCCCAGCTGGTGACTGGACAGTGAAAAAGAAGCAGCACACTGATGACCTCATCTTTCTGTCCCTCTACTTTCTTATACTATCAGTTTATCAGCTGGCCGGATATTTATGTGCTGCTTTTTCCTCTCCTGTTCTGAGATCTGATGTACAGGGACTGTAAGAGGCTTTAAGACCAGACTATATATAGAGATACTCGCGTTGCTTGCATTTAAAGGGTTAGTTCACCTTTTCAGGAAAAAGAAAAAAAATCACCCGCTGAGGTAAGTACAGTGAGAATTGGGGTGGGTAGAGAGGATGTGAGGTGTTTGTTCACCTTTTCATTTTTTTTCTGAAAAGGTGAACTAACACCCTATAGCCTCTCCACCCACCCCGATTCTCACTGTGCTTACCTCCATGGGTAATGAGATGTCAGTGCCTACGCAGCGGTTGTTTTTAAAAAAAAAACCCTTCTTTTTGCAGGGCTGTCAGGATGGTTCAGATTGTTGCTTTGTGCTGGCACTAACCAAGCAAAAATTATTCTGATCCGTCCTTGAAGCCCTGCTGAAAAAACAGGGAGAAGAGCTGGAATTTCAAGTCCCAGGACCACTGCACTAGCTGCGTGGGCACAGCTCATTACCTACGGAGTAGGAACTGGGGGGTGGGTATCAACCACTTGCCGACCGTCAACCGCAGGTTGACGGCGACAAAGTGGCTCGATATCGCAAACCGCCATCATACGCGCTGGAGGCGCGCCCGCGCGCTCACTGTGTTCGGTGAGGGCCAGGGAGCGGGTGCGGCGGACTCGATCGCCGCCGGCTACCCGCGATGCGCCCCCCCCCCCCCCGGAGTGAAAGAACGGAGATCTGTGTAAGTAAACACGGACCTCCGTTCTGTGAGAGGGGGAAGGGCTGTGATCACAGCCTTCCTCTACATGGAAGCTGTGATCACTTCCCTTCCCCAGCTAGGGCAGCCCACACACAGTTAGAACACGCCCAGGCAACACAGTTAAACCTTAGAGCGCCCCCTGCAGGTTAACCCCTTCACTGCCAATGGCATTTACACAGTAATCAGTGCATTTTTATAGCACTGATCGCTGTATAAATGCCAATCCGGTGACGAGGGACCGGGAGGGGCTTGTGTCACTCGTTCGCCCGCCACGCGCGCGCGAGTGTCACGCGCTAGAACGTCGGCGGCAGTCTACTGCCGCTAAACGCTATAGCGTGGTGAAACAGCGGCAGTTGGACGCCAACCACCAGCCGTTCACCAATTTCCCTCACAAGGATTAG
>BLSH010430931.1:540087-561694 GCA_018402905.1 Glandirana rugosa
GGAGTGACCGATTCTCCGTGGTGTCTGGGGACGCTGTATGTACAGCAATGCTGGCAATGAGCTTTTACCAATGTTAAACCCGTCTGCTTTACAGAAAGTGAAGGGAAATCTTTGCAAAGGGGACATAAACAGCAATTAAAACATGAGAGAAGGTATAAAACTCTCCCTAGTGGGTAGCTTCCCTGTCTCTTCCTGTTCTGATTGCCATTGATAAAATATTAAAGTGATTGTAAATGGAAAAATGCTTTTAAAATAATATATTATACTTACCTGTTTGATGCAATGGTTTTGCACAATGCAGCCTCAATCCTCTTCTTTTCAGGTCCTCCACCAATGCTCCTGGCTCCTCTCCTTTGCTGAGTGCCCCCATAGTAAGCCATTTGCTATGGGGGCACTTGTGTGGGCACGATTCTGAGCTGCACTGTGTGTGTCCACTGACACACACAGTGCAACTCAGCCCTGCCCCCCGCTCCCTCCCCACTGGCTGTGATTGACAGCAGCAGGGGTCTGTGGTGCCTCTTAGCCAGTGAGGAAAGAGAGAGAGTAGCGATGTTACTCTTGTGCACAGTGCTGGATCTAGATTGGGCTCAAAAAACCTTCAGCATTCTATGCATGAAGGTAGAAAACCTTCTGCGTGCAGTAACCCCCTATCCCACCAATACTCACCTGAGCTCCATCGCGACCCAGCAATGTGGGTCTTGGCTCTCTGGGCACTCTCCCTTCTCATTGGATGAGACAGCATTGGAAAGAGAGGGGGTGGGCCCGAGCCACGGCTCCATGTCTTAATGGACACACATAGCAGCGGCTCAGGAGCACGCCTGCTTGGGTGCCCCCCATTGCAAGCTGCTTGCTCTAGTGGCACTCAACAGGAGGGAGGGGCTGGGAGTGCCAGCATGGGACCAAGAAAAGGAGGATTCGGGCTGCTCTGTACAGCGGTTTTGCAGGTAAGTATGACATGTTTGTTATTGTTTTTTTTCATTTGTGCCTTTGATATCACTTTAAAGTGTTACTAAACCCAGGACCCTGCATTCATAGGGGAGCATGCATTAAGGTAAAAACCCTTCTGACTTTAGAACCACTTTAATAAGTGATGAAAAATTCTACATGGGAGTTATATGTGCAACTTTAAAGTGGTGGGAGTTGAGCGACTTTAACGAGTTGGAGGCTTTATGATTTGGAATTGGAGGCTAGGTGTTCGTATAACTTAATCATGGAGGGATACTGGTACTTCTGAAGTCTGGTGATGAGACTGCAGGAAATATCTCTTTGCTTTTTTATGTTAACAGCAAGGAAGAACGTAGAGGAAATCAATGCCTAAAATGACAGAAAGTAGCATAACATTAACAAATATGCTAAACAGCTTTCTAAATTAAGATGAATGCCTAACCCCAAGCATCCTGAAGCCACCTTTGGGATAGCGTGACAGTTTTTTTAGTATAAAGCTGGTGAATACATTGTGTACAGGTGGCTGTCAAATCTCTGACTTGGAAAATATTGGTTTATTTAGACAATGTCCCGATCTTCTGGACGGCTGCCCGGCAACGGGGCAATTCGGGGACAGACTGTTCAGCTCTCACTGCTGTTCCTCAATTGTATTAACCCATTAGCCATCTGAGGTTCATGGAAACATGGCAGGTGGCAGTAGATAAGAGCTGTGCACCCACCGGCTTGTTTTCTTTCCAGACAGTAAAACTTAAGGCTGCATCCATCATTTGTATACTTGCTGCTCGGTGTCTGCCTGATTTTGCATCCATGTATTTTCAGTGTTCTGCCTGCAAAACCTCAACCTTTAGTTAATAGTCTACAAAAGAGTTTCAAGATTTATATGGTGGGGATTATGGATTGTGACTAGGCGAATCCCTAATAGAAATGTATTTCAATGCTATAAAAATGTGAACCTTTATAAACGTACAACAATTTGATAAATAGTTTTTATGTGATTCCTTCTATTTCAATATTTTTAAATAAGGTTTTATGAAAAAACGGGAGAGTATACAACTCGTACACAAACAGTAGTATCAAAATAAAGAGAAGATAAGGTCCCACAGCGCAGGTGGTTGATTTCAATATATTAATGGCAAACATAACCAGCAACATAACGTATGGCAATAACAACTTCAACCATTAATTAACAAACCCAAGACGTTGTCTGTCACACAGAGATAAACCGCCCTACCAGGGCACTCGGAAAGCCCATGCAGGGAACATAGAAAGACATAATAGCTCAGCATTTTCATAACCCTTCGACCAGCTGAAGTGGGTCATAATCACTTCCAAGTACTCCATACCAAATTGCAAATATGAAAACCTAAAGCAGAAAAGGGAAAGGAAGAGAGAAAAGAAGAAGAAAGCAAAAGCAAGAGAAAGGTACCCAAGAGGTCCATCAGAAAGCCCACTGCCCTGACCTGCACTTTTCAAGTGTCTGAAGGTTGGAGGTATTTAGGCCAAGTGTCCCAAACACGAACAAACCTAGCGGATCTGTCTTTCAGTAACTGACCAGCTTTTCATGTAACATGATTCAAGTCAGCTTATGTTTCATAACCGCCACGTCAACTACCGGTTTCTTCTAGGCAGATGCTATAGTGATTTTTGCTGCAAGAAATATATAATAGATGAGAGCCTGGGTATGTCTGTGATTCCTTCTTTATTTTAATTTCTGGCAGATTTGACGTTGTAATTCAGGACAAGAAAATGATTTTTTTTGTGTGAGTATTATTTGTTACATGTTTCGATCCCTTATATCGCTATGTCCTTTGTGCCCAGTGGGAAGGGTTTACATTTTGTTTTTTGCCTTGAGAGAACTGTAAATAGATGGAATTCTGTGTTTCTGGAGAGTTTTTGTTGTCAAATACAGACTTCTGCAGATATCTGGGGGTTTAGGGTCACTGCAGATAGAAACATGAGCGATTACCAGTAGCTAAACCAAGCATCATAAGTTTTAAGGATTTTTTAGTGGGCATGGTGCTGCTCAATTATATACCACATATATACAGTTGTGCTCATAAGTTTATATACCCTGGCAGAATTTATGATTTCTTGGCCATTTTTCAGAGAATATGAATGAGAACACAAAACTTTTCTTTCACTCATGGTTAGTGTTTGGCTGAAGCCATTAGTCTTTTGTGGTATTTGTGGATGAGGCTCTTTATCTTCTCAGATGGTAAAGCTGCCCATTACTCTTGGCAAAAAGCCTCTAGTTCCTGGAAATTCTTGGGCTGTCTTGCATGAACTGCACATTTGAGATCTCCCCAGAGTGGCTTCAATGATATTGAGGTCAGGAGACTGAGATGGCCACTCCAGAACCTTCACTTTATTCTGCTGTAGCCAATGACATAACATACTGCTTTCATCTTGCCATCAATTTTGACCAATGCTCACACATCCCCAAAACATCAGCGATCCACCTCAGTGTTTCACAGGCCTTGTTTACTCCTCTCCAAATGTAACATTTATGGTTATGGCCAAAAAAGCTCAATTTTGGTCTCATCACTCCAAATGACTTTGTGCCAGAAGGTTTGAGGCTTGTCTCTGTGCTGTTTGGCGTATTGTAAGCGGGATACTTTGTGGCATTTGTGTAGTAATGGCTTTCTTCTGGCGACTCGACCATGCAGCCCATCTTTCTTCAAGTGCCTCCTTATTGTGCGTCTTGAAACAGCCACACCACATGTTTTCAGAGAGTCCTGAAGTTATTTGTGGGTTTTTTCTTTGCATCCTGAACAAGTTTCCTGGCAGTTGTGGCTGAAATTTTAGTTGGTCTACCTGACCGTGGTTTGGTTTCAACAGAACCCCTCATTTTCCACTTCTTGATTAGAATTTGAACACTGCTGATTGGCATTCTCAATTCCTTGGATATATTTTTATATCCCTTTCTTGTTTTATACAGTTCAACTACCTTTTACCGCATATTATTTGACAATTCTTATGCTTTCCCCATGACTCAGAATCCAGAAATGTCAGTGCAGCACTGGATGAAAGATGCATGGGTCTGTCAGGAGTCCAGAAACTCATTGCCCTTTTATACACACACACTAATTACAGGCAAACAGATCACAGGTGAGGATGGTTACCTTTAATAGCCATTCAAACCCCCTTGTGTCAACTTGTGTGCATTGTATCAGGCCAAAATTACCAGGGTATGTAAACTTTTGATCAGGGTCATTTGGGTCGTTTCTGTTCTCATTATGATTTAAAAAGTGTTAAAGCAGTTGATTGATAAAAATGGCTTCAGCCAGACACTAACCATTAGTGAAAGAAATGTTTTTGTGTTCTCATTCATATTCTCTGAAAAATGACCAATAAATCATAAATTCTGCCAGGGTATGTAAACTTATGAGCACAACTGTATGTGAGCCAATGGCTTCACAATGTGTTTAATACCATGTGTAACAGGTTTAAAGTCCTGTAGAATATATATAAAAACAGTTGCCACTTGTAAAGTGCTATGAAATACAAACATTAAAGTGTTGTGAAAATATGAACCATTACTTACTAATAAGGTGCTATAAATAACATATGAAACGCTTCTTATAAATAAAGTGACAAATGCAACTCCTACAATACTATGTGAACCCTCAGCTGGGACATGGAGTATGTATGAAACAAACCCACTGTTCAAATACTATAAAGACGATACTTCCATTAAGATGCAACAAATATATGAAACAATACCTTTTAAATTGCAACAAATATATAAAACTTTACCCAGTAATAAAGGGCTATGATATATATGAAACGTTTTCTGACAGTGAAATGAATAGTGCAAACCATATAATGCCTAAAAAACCTCTTCTGGTTAGATCAGTGGTTAGATCAACTCCGGTCCTCGGGACCCACTAACAGGTCAGGTTTGCAGGATAACTGAAATGCATCACAGGTGATATCATTTGCTGCTCAGTGATTGCCGTATTCTAGTCTGCATCTCCCCCAAGGTAATACTTAAAATCTGGCCTGTTGGTGGGTCCCGAGGACTGGAGCTGAGAACCACTGGGTTAGATGAACATCTCACGAATCAAAAAATACGTAACAGAATGTTTTTTAAGTCCTTGTATCAATAATCAGTCCATATATATTACGAAACAGCTTTAATTCAAATCCAAAAAAGTGACTTGTGCTTTATCTGTGCTTGTTTAAACTCAAAAAGTTCTGGTGCTCCACTCTATGCTCCCCTATGCCAATGCACTCACCAAAGAGATCTTCCCACAATGGGGTAATTTGCCTTCACCTCCACTCAGCCATTTGTTTGGGATACAGACCTCTGTTCCTCATATGCTTAGCCCTCTCAACTCTGTAGTATAAAGTGTATGGAAAGAGAAAAACACTCTGTAGTGCAATACCTTTTAACCCAATTATTATATGTATAAACGTGTATCTATGCACTTACTTTGAGCATTTAAAATACAGATACATAGGGCAATGGGAAGAGGATAACCACCTAGCAAGGAGTCAAAATTAGATACATGAGAACTAATAGAAACAGAAGTCAAGTAAACCGCAGGGGTAGGATCACTAGAGGCAAAATGGCACATTTTTTCTAATTATACTGTATATAGAGCTTCAAGTAAATGAGACAGAACAATGGACAATGAACCATAAAAGGCTACAGGGGTGCAGCATTCAGACCAGTGTCAAAAATACTAGGGGTGCAGGACAGAGAATAGAAGGCTCGAGAAAAAGTCAGGAACTAAGAAGGAAGACAAAAGCAGATATAGATGAACTAACTCGGAAAGTCGAAAGTAACAACAGGATCAAGATCACAAGAATGGATAAGAAGAACAAGGAGCAACCCAACAGCAGGAAATGAATCAGAAGAATGACAAATCATAGTCACAGGATATAGTATGATACTCAGGTAAGGGTCTGGGAGTTATCTAGGCTGAGTATATCCAATGAAGCTCAGGTGATGGTAGCGCCGAAATACAGAGCAAGAGATGGACAACAGATGGTAATACCTGATGAAAGTTACTGAGAGTCTGGTTAGAGCAAAGGAGAAAGGAAGCCTCACCTAATAGTTAGTGGCCCAGGACCAAGCTAAACCTGATCTTGCCAATAGTATACTGTAGGCAATCAAAGCTGTTTGCAAAAGCTTATTATTTCTCAGCCCTGCCCTGCCATATCTAAGTGGTCCTGCATCCATACTCCAATCAAGACAAAATTCACTAGTAAACCATAAGGCTCTAAACTTTCTGAACAAAGGGCCAGTTTACTGTCCTTCTGTTAGGAAAGAAGTCTTTGGTGTTTCCGCGGTGGTGCGCGCGCTTGTGCGCGCTCGCGCGCGCCCGTGCGCGTTCGCGCGCGCCTGTGCGCGTGTGCGCGCGCCCGTGCGCGCACCCGCGTGCGCGCGCGCTAACGTGCGCGCGCACGCGCCGGAAACGACGCTTGGCGGCTCTATTTAAGCCAGCAGAGCCTGCTGGCCGGTGCTGTCCGCTCTACAGCGTTTGGCTCCTGTGACCCTGGCGTTATCCTGAAAGACTTCCTGCACCTGTGACCCCGGCTTCCTGTTTGACCCGTCTGCCTGCTACCTGCCCCGACCTTCTGCCTGCCTCTGACTACGCCTCTGCCTGATCCTCTGAACCTTCTATTGCCCGCACGTTGCCGACCCTGCCTGTACCCGACTACCCGCTTGCCCGCACCATCTGTACCGCACTGCCAGCCCGTTACCGACCCGGCCTGCATCACCGACCATCCACCTGCACGAGCTTCAGCGGACCATCACCTGCCATCTGTGATCTAGTCCAGCCCTCGTGCCCCCCTGTGCTCCAGAGTTCCCTGTCTCCACTACCAGGGGCTCTTGAACCAGGGCCGCAAGGGAGGTTGCCCCCGCATAAGTCAGACTCAACCATCAGGTACGTGACACCTTCAGAGTTTAGGGGAGTCGGACTGTGGACAGCTGGGGTAATAATTGTCCTGGCATCAGTGGAAGTAAACCGTGCCCCATCTTTGATATGGGGGGGGGGGATAATAGTGCCCCATTGTTGATGTCAGTGGGAGGAAGTGTGTATTTTATCAGTGGGGGAAATAGTTCCCCAAGGGCCAGGTAAAGGCAAGCAAAGACCCCCCCAGGCCACAGTTTGGAGACCACTGGCATAGGGTACACTTCTTATGAGGGGCAGCCTGTCCAGTAAGGGCACACAGGCGCCGCCCTCTCTATCCCCGCCACCCCCTATGCTAAATGGATAGATTCATGCATAGCATGAACCTATCCATGGCCGTCGCAGCCACCCCCTAATTCGTGCATGTGTCCGGCCCCTTTCAGGACATCAGGCACATGAATTACAGCGGCGGCTGGGTTTCTTTGAAGCACCTGATTAGAGCCATAGGCTCTAATAGGCTTCAAAATAGAGTGGCTCGGAGTGCAGTGCATTGCGTTTGCAAGCCCACTCACGTGTTAGAAAAGCAAATGAAAATTTTCTATTCTAACACTGAATGTCCTCTCCGCCAATCAGGAAGCGCAGGTATGTTACTGGTTTCCCGATTGGCTGAGAAAACAGGCGTTCCTATTGGAAGCATTTCTCAAAGGAGGAGGGGGAAGCCGCCAAAGCACACACAGCACGCTCCCACTCGCTGGACGCCACTGCCCACCTACCCGCTTCCTAGATGGGGTAAGTGCGGGACTTTAATATCCTGACTGCCCTGGGGGGTAGCTGTCAGTGCCGCGAGCCCCACGGCAGGGGGGTGCTGTATACTCCTATCTGTTGAAGCTGCTGTATACTCCTATCTGGTGAAGCTGCTGTATACCCCTATCTGGTGATGCTGCTGTATACTCCTTTCTGGTGATGCTGCTGTACACTCCTATCTGGTGATGCTGCTGTATACTCCTATCTGGTGAAGCTGCTGTATACCCCTATCTGGTGATGCTGTATATAGCCCTATCTGGTGATGCTGTATACCCCTATCTGGTGATGCTGTACACCCCTATCTGGTGATGCTGCTGTATACTCCTATCTGGTGAATGCTGTATTTACCCCTATCTGGTGGATGGTGTGTATACCCCTATCTGGTGATGCTGTATATAGCCCTATCTGGTGATGCTGTATACCCCTATCTGGTGATGCTGTATACCCTATCTGGTGATGCTGGGCTGTATACTCCTCACACAATGGGTGTAATCTATAAGGGATGGGGCTTATGAGAAGTGGGAGGAGTCAAAAAGGAAGGGCAGGGCCTGGCATCCCCCCATCCTAAAATTTCACCAGCTGCCACTGCTTCTTATGTATGGTTCTTCTGTGAATATGAGCTCTGGAAGAACATGGTAAAATTCAGTTTCCTCCAGCAGGTATACAGAGATTAGTCAGTAAATTACAGGGACTTAACGCTTGAGCTCCAGATGGAATTATATTGAATAAAATTACAAGCTGCTTGCTTATTGTATTGTGCTGCATTTTGTTATTTCCAAGGATAATTTAGAAGTTCACAACCAGGGGACTGTCTATGATTATTCCATTTTAGAAAACAAATGTTTATTTGTGTCTGCATATTTGCTTGATTATTAAAAGAGGTTTTTTCCCCTTTAGAATAATACTTACCTAGGCGGATGCAACATCAGTCTGATGCTGCTTCTGTCCCCCGCCGGCTCTAAGGGTGAGAACTGAGCGATTAAAGACCGCTGATCGGTCGGTTCTCAGTGCTCCCTGAGCAGAGAGCTGGTGATTATTGGTCACCGCTGTCTGTGCTGCTCCCCTGCACTCACTGGAGTGCTGGGCTGTGGAGGGGTGGGAGCTCAGGCTCTCAGCGGCTCACTGAAAGGCTGAGCCAGGTGCCGGTCCAGGGTTGTGGGCGGATCCCCACCATATTGTCGCGATCTTGCCCCACCCTGGACTGGCTCTGTGACATCAGCTGACAACGGGTCACAAGGGTGCAGAACAAACTGTTCTCCTGTGATCCACAGGAGAAGTACAACCAAACAAGCTTTTTAAGTAGAGCCGGTAGTTGAAGGAAGTGACCTGCAAAAAATTAACTATATAATGTCTAATTTCAGTAATTCTATAAAATGATTCAGTGCTCAAGGAAGGTACGGAAAAAAAAGGAAGCATCTTAAAAAGAAACAAACAAATATGGCATTTGTTTTCACTGGCTTAGTCAACAACGCCAACGTCCACATTTTTTTATAGGAGCATTTTTAAATGATGTGACATGTATGGGACCTAGTTTCTTTGTCTTCTTTAATGATTTAAATCACTAGCTGTAGCGCTTTGCCAGTGAATCATCAGATCATCATCTTGCTACTCTAAGTTTTGCTAAGGATGCAAACTGGATTCTTATGCATAACACATCTAAATGCAGGAGAGTAATTAATAAATAGGCCACTTCTATAAAAGTGTAGCATTGAAAAAAGCTATCCTTCTGCAACACTGCATGTACTGCATGAATGAACTTCTGTGTGAATGAGGGCAAATTTCAATGTTACGAGGCTAATTTCTCTCCTGGGTAAATGTTATTCATTCATAAAGAATAGAGTGAATTGGTAAATACTGTATTATGCCCACTGGATGGAGCTAATGACCATAGTAAATAAATACTTTTTCTTAAATATGTTTTATTGCATATGCACAATAAGGATGAATATACATTCACAAAGCAGTGTTCCATACATCAAAGATGTATTAGGATTATCTTACACTTACAGGATAACAGCAGATCAAGTGCCAAAAAGTTGTCAGAGCATGTGTAATAGATAGGCCTTGCTCAACCTCCTCTATTGATGGCTCAGGCGCAGGGCAGGCGCGCACAGTCCTCTGAGCAGCTCCTCCGATCACCACCTCTGTCCTCTTCTCCTCCAGAGTCCAGACCACATCCAGTACTCCAGTGACACAGTCTCGGGCAGCGGCCAATGGTGCTCTTGCTGCTAACTCCCCCTCCAGTAATTTATAAAAGGCGTCACCACGTGCCCACACCCCATCCGAGCTCGCCTGAGCCTGACCAGCTGCGGAACTGTGCATGCGCAGTTCTGAAGCTCGCCCATGGCCATATTTTTTACGGGCAGCTACTGTCCATAAGAAACATTTACTTACAGTTTGTAAATTGACTAATTTTTACAAAATGATTGAATGTTACAGCTGTTTTTCTGTTTTTATCTTAATGCGCATTGAAATCATAAGGAATGTGAGTAGTTATTTGGCGTTTTCTATGTCTTTTAATAAAACTAGCAGCAATATCACACTATTGGAGCCTTGTCTCTCTCTATGCATGAGTATGAGCTTTGGCTGATCCCGGTCCTATTGGGGAGAACGAGCATATCCATCTCGTAGAGGAGAGGCTACTTTTTCTACTCAACATAATCCCGCAGAGGCTATCTGCCTGCTTGTTAGGCAGACCTAGTAATAGGCTGCCAACGAGCTCTGGTAAGAGTTCCCACAATCTGAGTGTGAGGTGACACTAATGCCTCGTACACACGGGACGACGATCGCATTCAACACGTCGTACTCACGACCGTTGTATGCGAAATTGATCGTTTGTGTGCGCGCTTTCAACAGTCGAACATAGGACGGTCGTACATGGGAGTTGTATGTGCAGACTACAAAACTTTGTCGTACCAACAAGCTTGCATACGACCGTTGTATCATGTGTAGAGCAGTTGGGTACAACAAGTTGTATTGTGCTAAACATGCATGCGCCAAGTCCACTTCAACTAACACGAAATTAGATGAAGGAGCCCAAAGGGTGACGCTACGATACCAGCACTTCCTCTTTATACGCTCGTTCGCGTCATCACGTTCGGCCGGCCGCAAGTTGTATGTATGACCGTCTGGTACACGTCAGTATGCTATTTACATTATGCAACATACCATTTGCGACGATCGTACGTACGATCGTCGTCCCGTGTGTACGAGGCTTTAATCCTTATTTCATCTTCCTCTTATCACCCGGTGGAGGAGTCTACCTTTTTACTTGATTTACATGTCCTTTCACATATGGAATTTTGTATATAAGTGGACTCTGTATGGGACTTTGATACTGTGTTCTATGTTCGATATACATGCACATATTTCACCCCAAAATTTTTTTTCCACTTTAATACGTGGTTGCAAAGTTTCTCAATTTGTTATGCGTTTTTTTTGGGTGGTATCCTACACCTTTCACTTTTCACTTATGGAAGCCTGGATATAAGTGGACTCCATATGGGACTTTGATATTGTGATTCATTTTCTATTTATAAGCACATATTCCAACAAAATTGTTTATGCACTTGCACTTTATTATTTGGTTGCGCAGTTTTACAATTTATGTATGATATTTTTTGGGTGGTATCCTATAGAATTGCGGCAACCCCATTCACTGTTTATGTTTATGTAAAAGTTGTACAGTCACATTTGTTTAGCATGGTATACACACTGTTTTACTTTTAAAAACGCACTGTACTTGGATCGCATGGTACTGTGATAGCATGTGATCCAGTGCATACTAACGCTCTGCACCACAACACCCACACTATGGACATTTTGAACGCAGTGCAGGAAAATTTTCACAGGACTTGCGATTCTGGCACAGCATTCTGGCGTGAACAGGCCCTAGCCATGGAGGCTTATATTGCAATTTACCAATTAAGACATAAGGTGTTAAATATCAAATGCTGAATTGATTGAGTTGAGAAAAAGGGCAGCCAAACAGAAAGACATTATAATATAAAGGGAATGTTTTTCTACAAAATAAGATGTTCGTTCCGTCCCCAGCACTTGCTGTGTTGTTGGCACCAGAATCTGCTCTCTGGTACTAATCAGGTAGATTAGGATTCAGCTCTGTAATCAGGCAGCTCTGTGTGCGACAGGTGGCTTCACTACTCCTTCCAGTGTATGGGACAATGTATCACCTGGCCCAGTTACGCAGGACATAAATACAGCGTTAATCCCGCAGGCCAGCAGTTTTATCCCTGCTATTCATAGCTCAGAAAGCTTGTTCTGTGGGGCAGGAATGTCACACTCCTACAGATTTTCCAACAACTGAGCAAAAAATGGTCACCTTATTGCATCTATCAGCATAGGACAATCAGCCCTTGCTCTGAGCAAACAAAAACCTAAAGACCCTGATGCTGGTAAATTGTGAAATTGTAGCATAGGGCAGATCTGTCTACCAAAATCAAATGTTTGCTTGAAAAAAAACCCCATGTATATGCCCCTTTAAAATGTGTTTTTGGTTTTGCAAAAAAAATAATGATTCAATAGACCAATAAGATGTTAACAAACTACAAAAGTGTATTTAACCTCCCTGGCAGTGTGATTATGCTTGATTTTTGAATGTCAAACCGGTACATTGTTTTGCATGGAAATGTGTTGCTTTATATTGTAGGCCTGTAATACTTAGGAATAACTCACTTAAATCTGTCCAAACAAGAGTCTAATAGACATCCCGTGTATGATAAAGTTTGAAACATGAAATCATAAATGATAATATAACAAATAACTATAAATAATTATAAAAAAATAGTAATATAATAATAAGAATAACATTTATTCAATAATGTAATCATATCAAAAACAATACCATATATATATATATATATACTGCGCTTGTGAGTGTGCAAAGACAGCTGCAACTGAAATAGGCAAATAAGTTGCGCTAGAATAAATATGAATAATTAAAAAAAGCCCCAATGAAAGTCCTTCAGACTTATGTGAAATCTTCAAATACGAAACTTCATCATCAAGTGCAGATCACCAATAAAGATGTAAGCTTACCAGAACCACATGACCCTTTAATTATAGAGGGTCAAAAGCCCCAGGAAGAAGTTCTCATGAACGAAACCGGTCAGGCAAGGATACTCTTTCAGCCACCGCAATTTGTTTTTTGCTTGTCTTGTCCATATAATATGAAGAGCTGTGTGTTTTTATGGCATTTGAATAAATGCCCATAATTTATTGCACCATTGACGATTTTTCTTCATTTCCATTGGTATATGCTGTGCAACTGGCTGTGGCGGAAATGAGGATCTGGAGGTTCAGAGCCAGTGGAGGAGAACGTAGAAGTGGGGCTTATTCACATGTGTGTTTGATCCCTGTAATTAAAGGGTCATGTGGTTCTGGTAAGCTTACATCTTTATTGGTGGTCTGCACTTGTTCGGCACTTGGACTTTTTTAATTAGTCATATTTATTCTAGTGCAATTTATTTGTCTATTTCGATCAAATTAAAATCACTAAAATTTGGTCAAACAAGGGTGCAATATTACTAGTCACTGTAATACTAGACACTGCATATTGGTTTAGTATGCATCCCGGGTATGAAAAATTTTGAAGCATGGGACTGCACAAAGTCCGGCGTCACAATCAGGGCAATGGAAAGCGTCCCTCTATGTCAAAAGTGGTTTTAGACCAGCTAGAAAACAGAGATAGTGAATTAGAATCACTTGCAGAATTGAGCGATAGTGATTTGTGGGGAAATTCGTCATCAGACACTGAAAGTGACGACATCGACGATTCTACGACTGTGTTCTACGTTGCGTGATCCGTACCGCAGTCATTAGAGCACCAAATTCGCACATCACTGAGCTCAGTCGCAGAATCGTTGCTGTTGTGACTTTCAGTGTCTGATGAAGAATTTCCCAATGAAACGTCGCGACACTCACAGAGAACAGAGTCCGGAACACTGATACATCGGGCGGAGAATCCGGCCATAGGATACAGTGGGAAGACATCGCAGGATCGTAGGGACAATGTAAGTAACTGTACGTGGATACTGTGGTGTAATCACGTGTGTGGCTCAGGGTTACCGCTTTTGGTACTGAAAATTAACCCAGAGCCACACTCGGGATTACCTCTAGGGAGGTTAACCCCCCCCCCCCATATATGTAATAGATTGAACCTTACCAATTTCACCTAAAAGGGGACATTCTGCTCTTGCTTCTACTCCCTCTCCCTCCCCTGTCATATTTGAAATATTTTCTTTTTTTGGGGAGTAGGTACCTTGTTTTGACAGGTATCGGCTCCCACTTCCACTTGGATTGCCTAGGTTGGTTGTACAGAATGCCTCCTAAAATGTAATTTCTTGCTTGTGTGATCGGCTCATTGATTTTCCCAGAAGAATCACTAAGATTCAAGTCAGATTTCAGGCATCCTCTGCAACCGAAAATTAATTTTTGGTGAGATACTTCCTGAAGGTTAAATATTTCTAAAGGGATGCAGACACAGTAACTTTTCTAATCAGATCACTGAGAGTACACCAGTTGATTATAATGAACCAGACTCTCCTATTAAAATCTAGTATTGAAAGGACATGGTCAAACAAAAAGCTATTTATGCAGAGTAGAAACAGGTAGGAATATGCAAAAAAAGTTTGTTAAAATCCCTGCAATGTACATTGATCACCCTGAGGGGATAGTTTTTTCCTTACAAAAGTGAGTTCGGGCCCTTTCACAGGGCTTTCCATGTATGGGGTCCGTTTTTGCTCAGCAGGGATCGCTCCGCTGAGCTGACGGATGACAGGTCTGTCTCCGCTTAGTGAGCATCTCCGCTCACTAAGCGGAGATGGAACTGTCAGAGCGCCGCTCTCTATGGAGATAGGATGAAAACAGACCGCCTGTCCGTTTTCATCCGATCCGCTCCGTTCCGATTCTACAGACGGATGGAAAATAGGGTTTCCATCCGTCTCTATTTCACGGACAGCAACGGACCGGAGAGCGGCGGATGTCAGCGGACATGTCTCCGCTGACATCCACCGCTCCATAGGGTTGCATGGAGCATTCGTTCAGGAAAACGGTCAGGCGGACCTGAACGGAAACGACAAAAAGAGTATCTGTTAAGGGGCTCATGGTTCACAAAAATGTATACCAGCCCATAGGGGCCATAGTGGGCTAGTCCACTCGCTAAAAAAAATAATTAGCGGGGTTCTGTGGCAAAAACAGTATTTAGTGAACTAATCAAGGACACAACAAGAAAAAGAAAAGGTCCAAAAAGACGCCACAATTGGAACCACTGGGACATAAGTACCCATCTAAATCAAATAAATCAAACCAACAAAATTAAAAAATAAAGGGAAAATTTTATTGTTACAAAAGTTCAAACATGTGGATATATAAAAAAAAAACGGAAAGCCTGTGTGAAAGGGCCCTAACTCTTTAACCTAAAGGAACAAATACGAGAAATGTATTGTTAACCTGTTTTCAGTGGTCATGCGCATATATGTAAAGGCAGGACAGTTGGGTCTTAACCACTCGCCGACCGCCTCGCATAGAAAGACGGAGGCAAGTTGGCTCTGCTGCGTAGACCGCAGTCTAAAAACAGTGTTCCTCACAGCCGCAGTTGTGCCTGACATGTGCTCTGTGAGCGTGGCCGCGGGTCGGGCGGACTCGATGTCCGCCGGCGACCTGCAGTCGCCTGGTACTGTAATCTGGATCAGTTAGATTTGTCATGCCCCTGCCAGCCCAGCCCCCACACAGTTAGAACACACCTAGGGAACACAGTTAACTCCTTGATTGCCACCTGCAGGTTAACCCCTTCCCTGCCAGTGACATTTATACAGTAATTAGTGGCTATTTTTAGATCTGATTGCTGTATAAATGTCAATGGTCCCAAAAAAGTGTCAAAAATGTCCAATATGTCCGCCGCAATATCGATGTCCCGATTAAAATCACAGACCACTGCCATTACTAGTAAAAAAAAAATAGTAAAAATGCCATAAATGAATTTTCATGGGTTGTAAACTTTTGCGCAAACCAATCAATATACGCCTATTGTGATTTTTTTTTTAACACAAATGCAGTTGTGCTCATAAGTTTACATACCCTGACAGAATTTATGATTTCTTGGCCATTTTTCAGAGAATATGAATGATAACACAAAAACATTTTTTTCACTCATGGTTAGTGTTTGGCTGAAGCCATTTATTATCAATGAACTGTGTTATCTCTTATTAAATCATAATGACAACAGAAACTACCCAAATGACCCTGATCAAAAGTTTACATACCCCAGTTCTTAATACCGTGTATTGCTCCCTTTAACATCAATGACAGCTTGAAGTCTTTTGTGGACGAAGCTCTTTATCTTCTCAGATGGTAAAACTGCCTATTCCTCTTGGCAAAAAGCCTCCAGTTCCTGGAAATTCTTGGGCTGTCTTGCATGAACTACACGTTTGAGATCTCCCCAGAATGGCTCAATTATATTGAGGTCAGGAGACTGAGATGGCCACTCCAGAACCTTTAATTTATTCTGCTGTAGCCAATGACAGGTTGACTTGGCCTTATGTTTTGGATCATTGTCATGTTGGAATGTCCAAGTACATCCCAGGCGCAGCTTCCTGGCTGATGAATGCAAATGTTCCTCCAGTATTTTTTGATAACATACTGCACTCATCTTTCCATCAATTTTGACCAAATTTCTTGTGCCTTTGTAGCTCCCACATCCCCAAACCTCAGCGATCCACCTCCGTGCTTCACAGTAGGAATGGAGTACCTTTCATCATAGGCCTTGTTGACTCCTCTCCAAATGTAGAGTTTATGGTTGTGGCCAAAAAACTAAATTTTGGTCTCATCACTCCAAATGACTTTGTGCCAGAAGGTTTGAGGCAGATACTTTGTGGCATTTGTGTAGTAATGGCTTTCTTCTGGCGACTCGACCATGCAGCCCATCTTTCTTCAAGTGCCTCCTTATTGTGCATCTTGAAACAGCCACCCCACATGTTTTCAGAGAGTCCTGTATTTCACCTGAAGTTATTTGTGGGTTTTTCTTTGCATTCCGAACAAATTCTGGCAGTTGTGGCTGAAATTTTAGTTGGTCTACCTGACTGTGGTTTGGCTTCAACAGAACCCCTCATTTTCCACTTCTTGAATAGAGTGTGAACACTGCTGATTGGCATTCTCAATTCCTTTGATATCTTTTTATATCCCTTTCCTGTTTTATACAGTCCAGCTACCTTTTCCCACAGATCCTTTGACAATTCTTTTGCTTTCCCCATGACTCCAGAAATGTCAGTGCAGCAATGGATGAAAGATGCAAGGGTCTGTCAGGAGTCCAGAAACTAATTGACCTTTTATGCACACTCATTAATTACAAGCAAACAGATCACAGGTGAGGATGGTTACCTTCAATAGCCATTCAAACCCCTTTGTGTCAACTTGTGTGCATGTTATCAAGCCAAAATCATCAGTAAACACAGTTGATGATAATAAATGGCTTCAGCCAAACACTAACCATTAATGAAAGAAAACGTTTTGTGTTATCATTCATATTCTCTGAAAAATGGCCAAGAAATCATAAATTCTGCCAGGGTGTGTAAACTTTTGAGCACAACTGTATGTAGAAGAATATATATCGGCCTAAACTGATGAATACATTTGTTTTTTTATATTTTTTTGGACATGTATTATAGCAAAAAGTAAAAATGTTGTTTTTTTTTCAAAATTGTCTGTCTTTTTTTGTTTATAGCGCAAAAAATAAAAACCGCAGAGGTGATCAAATACTACCAAAAGAACGCTCTATTTGTGGGAAAACGTTGCACGACCGTGCAATTGTCAGTTAAAGCGACGCAGTGCCGAATCGCAAAAAGTGCTCTGGTCAGGAAGGGATAAATCCTTCCAGGGCTGAAGTGGTTAAGCTCAGTCATCGCATATGCGTGTCCATGGGGAATAGTAATTATGTGCCGAGAGCATGTGGTGCGCACACAGACACAAACAGCTGCCAGTCATTGTTTTCAATCAGGAGCTCCTAATAATGTGACCACAGTGACAGACAATCACAGCAGTCACATGACTGGGAAGCCCTCTTCCTCCTCCCAGCATTGGGAGCCTCTTAAGGGCTCTAAAGCCTCGTACATATGGTGCGACGGTCACATGACCGGACGTCCAAAATTGTATGCTGGCTGTTGTGTCTTGCATACTGACGTGCACTAAGCGATCGTACGACCAAGCCTAACGTAGTGACGTGCTACGAGCGTATAAAGAGGAAGTTCAGATGAATGTGATTTGTGAATTAGGAACGTAGGTTTACACAAACGGACACTTCCGGGCGTTCCTGACTTCTGAGCATGCGTGTTTTGCACATACAACTTTGTTGGCCCAACTTCTCTGTACACACGATACAACAGTCGTACTGCCGCTTGTTGTACAACAAAAGTTTTCTAGTCTGCTCATCCAACTTCTGTTGTACGACCGTCACGCGTTGGCTGTTCTAATCGCGCGTACTAACGGTCGGATGATCGTACAACAAGCTGTTTTACGACCATTTTTGTATGACCATCGCACCGTGTGTACAAGGCTTTAGAGTTACAGTCTACTAACCTTTTTAAATGTTCAGTGACACTTCTGACTTATTTTTTACTGCCGCTGCCTATAATTATTGCAGCAGTGTAATAAACTTGTAGCTATAGTAAGGTCTTCCTTGAGTGGGCATAAAGGTGAAATATACCCTTCTTCTTCGCAGATTTAAGAATACAGAGGGACATTCCCTTCATTAAAAATGCACTAAAGGGACATCTTCACCATGTTAGTATTCAAAGGGACATCTCTACCTCCCTAGAGTGCTCAGGGGAGAAGTGTCCAGCACCCTATGGTGCTGCTAAGGAATATGTCCCTACCACCTTACAGTCCTAAGGAATCTGTCTCCACCACCCCAGAGTGCTAAGGGAGATGTCCCCACCACCCTAGATTGCTAGGGGAGAAGTGTCCACCACCCTATGGTGCTAAGGAATATTTCCCTACCAACTTACAGTTCTAAGGACGCTGTCTCCACTGTTCTTGAGAAGTCAATCTAGCAATCAGCTTCTCATTAATGGGAAATGTATTCTGATGGCCGGGAGGCAGGCAAAACTACTTCTACACTGAATGTGTGGATGGGGAAATCGGTTCAGTTTTTTTCATTCAGGTGGCTGACTGGAGGAAAAAAACGGAACCTAAATCCCCGTACACACGGTACAGCGGTTGTACAACCAAATGTCCAACTTTGGACCAAGTTGGATGTTGGCTGTTGTGTCTCGCGTACTGGCATGCACTAAGCGATTGTACAAGCAAGCCTAATGTAGTGATGTGTTACGAACGTATAACAAGGAAGTTCAGGTGAAAGTGATTTGTGAATTAGGATCGCAGGTTTCCCAGAACGGACACTTCTGGGCGTTCCTGACTTCTGAGCATGCCTGTTTTGCACAGTACAACTTTGTTGGAGCAACTTCTCTGTACACACGGTACAACGGTCATACAACTGCTTGTTGTACAACCAAAGTTTTCTAGTCTGCTCATCCAACTTCAGTTGTACAACCGTTGTATGACGACTGTTCTAATCCCGCGTACTAATGGTCAGATGATCGTGCAACAAGCTGGTTGTACAACCGTTGTACTGTATGTGCGGGGCTCTAGGCTCCATGCACACTGTAGCTGCTAAATGGTTGTTTTTTGGCATTTGGGGTTTTTTTTAACAGCCCATAAACTCCCCTCTATGTTACCCTATGTGTCTATGCACAGATGGACCTTTAATGTCATTTTTCAGCAGCAAGGTTTATGGGCTAAAATCGCTCTAAAATCGCGTTCAAGAGTTGTTCTTCTGACCACAAAAAACGTCAACAGCTTAAAAATGCTCATTAATGCCCAAAAGCATTTTTGGACGTTTTTAATCCATAATGCTTGAAAACGCTAGTGCATTAACACTGGTGAAAGCTGAAAAACGCACTACAAAGCTACTGATGTTTTTAGATCTTGTTTTTTTAATGTCCGGTGTGCATTGAGCCTGCACGTACAGGCGCATCCCATTTACAAGTGAGTTAATTGTAGTATGATTTGAGTTGCTTCTAACTTGTTCAGAGTTGCTGCAACATTCACAATGGCTTGTAAAAAAAATGTTTTACTGATGCGAACGTGCATGCATTGCATCCATTATCTGAACCCATGCAGACAGTGGATCCTGCATGCAGCTGAGCCTGTCCCATGTGCATACAAGCTCCTGTTCATTCCTGATGATGCCCCTCAAAGTAAGGACATGGATTGTGTTTGTGTGACAAGCTCCCATTCCCAAGTCATGTGCTAGAAGAATCTTTAGGGAGAGTAGCAACACCAAGTGACAACCCGCCTAGTGTGTTCCTGCAGTCAGATGACATTTTCTAGTTCTTCAGCCAGCGAGGTAATTGCTGCAATGGCTGATTGATCTGCTGTTATGTGGGCTGAGATCAGCTGTAAGCCTGTGGCTATTAGCAGATCTTTGCTCATTCTGTGCTTATCCCCAATAATGTTCACAGTCAGTTAAGCTTTCACATTCATACATGTTGGCTTCATGTCCTATTTTGGTTTCTTGTGTTCCAGGAATGCATTTTATGTTTTTTCCACTCTAAGACTTGCTTGTCTTTATAAGAACACCAGCAGAAGCAATAGACATCTGCTTATACCGTCCAACATGTCGCTCATTGTTAGATGTATGCAGAAAGTCAGATGGCTGCCTTGATTACAAGGAAAAGCATTGCTGTCAGCAAGGATAGAAAAGGTGCAGGCTCCCCGCTCAGAGGGTAACACAGCTTGTGTGGATCTGGTGTGCTGACTCACAAGGGCAGGTGCAGGCTGATGAAGCAATCAGGTAGTAACAGCAACAAGGTTGGAAGTAGCCGCACTCAAACGATCCAATTTCCAAAAACGATTTTATTGCATCAAAGGGTGATATAGACAACGAAAGAAAGGTCCATCTGACACGTTTCGCACCCTACAGTAGGTGCTTACTCATAGCTTAAGCGTTGTCTATATCACCCTTTGATGCAATAAAATCGTTTTTGGAAATTGGATCGTTTGAGTGCGGCTACTTCCAACCTTGTTGCTGTTACTACAAGGATAGAAAAGGGTTAACATTGTGAAGTAAAGTTACTACTAAAATTCCAAAAAAATGTTAAGATATGTTTGCCATTTGTAGCAGCATTATGACTGGTCCATGCAGCTTTCTCTGTAAGCTGCAACTTCAAGCTTGCACTCCAACCTCCTCTGCATACAATAGAATAAAGCCCCATACACATGCAAATTTCGGATGGGAATTTTTGAACGATCGTCCGAAATTCTTACTGTTAGTATGGCCCCTTCGACAGCCGATTTTGATTTTTCAGACGACAAAAGCTGAATGTGCAGTAGAGCTGCATGATTAATTGTTAAAAGATTGCAATCTCGATTCAACCCCCTTTACAATCTACACCCAACATTTCCTCTGTCAAAAAAAAACAAAAAAATGGAGAATGTTTATCAACATTCCTCAGCACTGGGACATAGAGAAGAGAAGAGATACAATGGGGGTCATTTACTATAGTGCTGCCGCAAAATAGCGGCAAAATTGCCGCAAAATAGCGGCAAAATTGCCGCGAATCGCGGTAATTACCGCGATTCGCGGTAGATACAGGGTCACGACTCCTTACAACTATTTGTAAGAGGTAAAAAAACAAAAAAAAACTGTCTCCTTTACAACCCACATCTAACATTTCCCCCAACTTAGCTCTAACGTTAGAAAATTGTTAATTAGTACGTCGAGATGACGTGTAAGTCGAAAACAGCAGACTTTTTAGTTTTAGCCGACAGCTTCCCCGGTATGATTGTCATTCTTAAAGCCTGCTAGCAAGTTTTTAAGGGTAGGCTTTAAACGTACACATACCCCGAAATAAGATAACATACGTCTCCTCCAACCTCACGTTCGAACTTCAACGTCGAATGTCTCTTTCGACGTACCTGGTCAG
>BLSH010430931.1:574496-586982 GCA_018402905.1 Glandirana rugosa
TGGGGGACGTCCAATATTTATACAGCGATCAGTGCTATAAAAATGCACTGATTACTGTGTAAATGCCATTGGCTGTGAAGGGGTTAACCTGCAGGGGGTGCTCTAAGGGTTAACTATGTTCCCTGGGCGTGTTCGAACTGTATGGGGACTGCCCTAACAGGGGAAGGGAAGTGGTCACAGCCTTCACGTACAGGAAGGCTGTGATCACAGCCCTTCCCCCTCACACAGAGCGGAGGTCCGTGTTTACATACACGGACCTCCGCTCCTTCGCTCCGGGGGGGCCATCGCGGGTAGCCGGCGGCAATCGAAGCCGCCGCACCCGCTCCCTGGCCCTCCCCGAACACAGTGAGCGCGCGGGCGTGCCTCCGGCGGCGCGCGCGCGCTCACTAAACTCGTTCCCGCAGCCGCCGTCGTATGACGGCGATTTGCGGGAACGGGCCACTTTGCCGCCGTCAGATGCCGATCGGCGGTCGGCAAGTGGTTAAAAAAACTCACTTTCAAAAAAAGGGTAATTTGGGGTGTACTGTATTTGTACTGTCCTGGCATTTTAGGTCCTCAAGAAATAAAATAGGCAGTCAGTACATCAGGATTGATCAATTTTCATATATACCATAAATACCATACAGACTGAATAATATACACCGATTTTGGTTATTTGTACTAAAGAAATGTAGCAGAATACATTTTGCCTTAAATTTATGAAGAAACATTATTTATTTGAAACATTTTATAACAGAAACAAAGAGAAACTTGATCCAGCCAGTAGCACACCTCCTGTATTAGAGTGCTCCAATAAAGGAGCACAGGGGGCACCTTTAGACATCAGTACTGTAGGTCTAAAGGGGAGGGGAGTGTAAGATGTACTAACAGTTTTAAATACACTAACAAATTGAAGCCAACCTCCAGCTAATATTTTATTAGCAACTACAGCAAACTGTTTTTCCTTTGGGATAAAGATTTTACATGGATAAATAAAAGCTTATCATTGATTGAACCCCAGTCAATGGTAGATTTGGTAAGTTTGTCTAATCCCTGTAACTGATACATATGTGGGAGAGCTTGTTCTTTTAATGATGAAATAACAGACTCGCTGGCAGAACCACTAGGTGAAAATAAAAGAAAGAAAGACAAAAAAGAAAATGAATGCAGACACTACATCTAAGAACTGGTAACTGCAATACTGTATGCTATGTTTGATTTTGGGTTTAATACCACCTTAACCCTGCTTAAGACTTTTAATTTTCCATATTTGTACGCTGAACCTGCAGCCTGATCTCTCCATGTTCCAGACTGCCAAAGTGATACACTGATAGTACAGAATTTAAAAATGATTGAGGTTTTTCTAGCATGTCCTAATGTTTATTGTAGTATGGATATAGGTTCAGGGTTAATAAGAGGGTCATGTAGATGGATTACCGTGTGTGTTTGTACAGGGGCAGTATTAATGACATAGATATCTGTTATCGTATTGCCATTAGTTAGGCATGGAATAACAATTACTTTCAGAACTGAGTAGTACTAAGATTTGTGCACATTTAGCTTGCTACATTGCACACAGCTTATAATTAGATAGTGTATAGAATATACGGAAAAAAATAGATTCCTTGATGCTGCATTTTGTTTTATTAAACTTGGCATGTTGTTAGGATGCGGTGGGCTTTCAGAACGTTCATGGTGCTCCAACAATGAGTTAGACCAGTGGCCTCCAAGCTGTGGCTCGGGGGGCCAGATGTGGCCCTTTGCTTACTTTTATCTGGCCCTTGTGGCACAATTCCTCCCAATGACACCAATGATGAGGCACAATTCCTCCCAATGACACCAATGATGCGGCACAATTCCTCCCAATAAAACCAATGATGCGGCACAATTATTTCCAATGGCACCAACCATATGGCACAATTCCTCCCAATGACACCAACGATGGGGCACAATTCCACCCCAAACATGGGGAACAATTTCTCCCAATGACACCAACAATGGGGCCCAATGACACCAATGATCGGACACAATTCCTCCCACTGACACCAACAATGTGGCAAAATTCCTCGCACTGACACCAAAGGTGGGGCATTGTTTTTTCCCAATGATGTCAATGCCTTTTCTACTCCCTATTTCCACAATCCAGCCCCCTGAAGTCTAAAGGACAGTAAACTGAACCTTGGTGTAGAAAGACCTCGGAGTTAGACAATGGAGTGTTGCTGCCCATGTAAAGGCATGAATTTTAGTATTCAGATATCACAGACTAACAGGTAGTAAACCTGTAAATATTACTACAGGTTTACTGTAAAACATTAAATAATTACCAATTAGACACATAACTCATAAAGATTTTACTTTATGTATCTTTCAAAGTATGTTAAAGTGGTTGTAAGGGTAGAAGGTTTTTTTTACTTTAATGCATTCTGTGTTGAGACATACCATTTACCACTGACAGGGTTGCTTACAATCAAGGCCGGATTAACATAGGGGCTATTGGAGCTGCAGCTCTAGGTCCCTACCTCAAGATAGGCCCATGTCAGTGAGTCATTAATGCTGTTTAGCTCTGTGTGTGTACACCATTGTTATGTAAATCGCGGGCAGCGGTGTGCTATTGTAATGTAAATAAGGGTGACCGGCGGCGCTATTGTTATGTAAATTGCGGGCGACTGGCAGGCGCTATTGTTATGCAGACAAAAGCAAAAAACAAAAAAGGTTCCAAGCTCAACCTGCGGACCAGTCTGCCACCAAGCCAAATTTACCTGTCTAACAGTCCAGCGTTTAAAAGACAGGGGATTGGTTACACACATTTGCAAGTGTATGTGTAAGCTGCAGGCCACGACAAGGCTCCCTGTATACTGCAGACCTAGCTCTATATAAGAGGCTTCACAGTGGAAGCACACACAATTGAATGGATAGATGAAGGACAGGTGACTGGAGGAGCCCAACCCTCCTTAAAGGTACATGACCAGACACCCAGCCGTGGCCCCATGGCGGCTGCAGCGCTGGTATGGCACCAAAAGTAGTGACTACACAAAAAATACAATGTCACTGTCCCTCATCTATAACTGGCCACTACAGCAAGGAGCTCTTCTGGAAAGGCAAATACAGACAAAAGCAAAAAACAAAAAAGGTTCCAAGCTCAACCTGCGGACCAGTCTGCCACCAAGCCAAATTTACCTGTCTAACAGTCCAGCGTTTAAAAGACAGGGGATTGGTTACACACATTTGCAAGTGTATGTGTAAGCTGCAGGCCACGACAAGGCTCCCTGTATACTGCAGACCTAACTCTATATGAGAGGCTTCACAGTGGAAGCACACACAATTGAATGGATAGATGAAGGACAGGTGACTGGAGGAGCCCAACCCTCCTTAAAGGTACATGACCAGACACCCAGCCGTGGCCCCATTGTTATGTAAATCGCGGGCAGCGGTGTGCTATTGTAATGTAAATAAAGGTGACCGGCGGCGCTATTGTTATGTAAATTGCGGGCGACTGGCAGGCGCTATTGTTATGCAAATCACAGGCGGCACACAGTTCCACACAGTGTACAACATAGAGGCTAACTCTTGTTCCTTCCCGACAGCTTTCACAAAATACCCATTTCCTCCTAACTCCCACCCTACAGTGACAGTCTCACTTAATGAGCACTTGTGCTAATCTTTTGCTGGTGGAGAGAGATGAGGAAGGATCCACACACTCTGATTGGTCAAGGGTACCATCTGTCAATTACACTAGCTTCACCCCCTGTATCTCGGTAGTGCATGTGGGGGAGAATGGCTGGTTTATTTACTATAGCGCTCAGGCACACATTTGCGGTACTGAGCGCTATTTAGCGCCGAAAACTGCAAATGGCACCAAAACAGTATTTACTATAGCACCCAGGCAACAGATAGCGCCCAAATCCTTACTCCAGTTAAGACCTGGAGATATGAACATGGAAATAATGTATAGAGCATGATATAATCACCTAAATTGTACTAAAATTTGTGGGATATTGTTTAAAGATAATCTGCCTTCACACTGTGTGAAAAAGTGATTTCTACACTGAAATATCTTAAAAAGTCTGAGAAGAGATAAATTCCTTGTCTCTTTATTCCTAGGTGCAGAGCACAACTGAGCACAGCTGAGCATGCTTAGACCTGAAACTGCTCTAAATTCTGCCTCCATGGGGTAATTATAGGGCGCTATAGTAAATGAGAGCTGCGAGAGTTTTTTGGGAGTAAAAGTTGGAGCAGTGCAGCCAATGCAATTTTCAGCCATTCATTCTAATACAATTGTAACTTCTCCAAAGAAGTCCTTTTCATGTTGAGATGAAATGTATCTCTCTCTCAAAGAAATTGTCCTTGCAACAATGTATTTTGTTTTTAAGAATGGTAGAATGTATAATCTTTTCATGTTTTGGTAAAATATCTTTTCTCTGTCACTTTCACTTGTTGATATCTAACTCACAAAAATATTTCCCCAAACTCACACAGGTGCCTTTACAAACCAAAAACAATGCCATTGATTATGGAAATTTAAAATTAGTCCCTTTTGTTTTATCTTTCCAAATGATCTTAAAGAGGAAGTAACCCCTGATGGGTTTTACTTCCTCTTTGTTACTCTTTGTTACCCTGCAATTTAAAAGTATAATAGGCTAGTATGCATCGCATACTAGTCTATTATGTGTCACTTACCTGCATTGGAAGCTCGCTCCCAAAATCTGAGAATAACATTACTATTCTACACTGACACAGCAAGAAACAACAAATATCACAGAATAAATCAAGAAGAGAAACACCTGACTAATGTAATTCCTATATATTCCAAGAAATGCAGTATATATGTATTTATGTGTAGGAGGACTCCACATGCAGCAGCCCTGTGGCTTACAAGGTAGACATTTTGCCTACCATTGCTCAGGTCCTGAGTTTGAATCCCAAACATGTCACTTCATGTAGAGATGTTGTTTGTTCTCTTTATGTTGTTAAACATAACTCCTGACTCAGGCCTTACCTAAATTATGTCTAAATGTAGTATTTATGTGTAGGAGGGTTCTACCACCATTACAAATCTTGGCAGATACACTAGCTAGGCAAAAGTATTGGGACACTTGCCTTTACACGCACATGAACTTTAATGGCATCCCCATCTTAGTCTGTGGGGTTCAATATTGAGTTGCCCCATCCTTTGCAGCTATAACAACTTCAACTCTTCTCGTAAGGCTATCCACAAGGTTTATGAGTGTGTCTATGGGAATGTTTGAACATTTTTCCAGAAGCTCATTTGTGAGGTCACGCACTGATGTGGATGAGAAGGCCTGGCTCACAGTCCCCGCTCTAATTCAGCCAAAGGCTGTTCTGTTGGGTTGAGGTCAGGACTCTATGCAGGCCAGTTAAGTTCCTCCACCCCAAACTCATTCATCCATGTCTTTATGGAACTTGCTTTGTGCAGTCATGTTGGTACTGGAAGGGGCCATCCCCAAACTGTTCCCACAATGTTGGGAGCATGAAAGGCCCACCAAAATCCTCAACACCAGGCCCATGATGCTCCTAATCTGGCCCGCTTACAATTATAAGCTTTTATTTATTCATGGACAACCTTTCAAAAGAAAAAAAAATAACTGTGGCTGTAACTGCAGTGTGAGCTGGAGTTTGGCTTAATTTTGCTAGTGCATCTAAATCTGCTAGTACGTCTAACACTAAGCTAAACTCTGCTAACAAAAATATTATTAATGGAGTGAATTCTCCTTCTATTTGAATCCCTCAACTCTTTTCTTCAAAGTCATTTCCCAAATATGATTCTTGTAATAAAACTGACAATATATCTACTATTCCCTGCTTGGTGCACCAGCACTACAGGAACCCATGTACATTGAGATTGTCATATGTTTCATTGCTGAGTAGACTATGGTGCCCAGCGATAATTGCACCAAAGCAAAGGCACAAATGCGTTAGTCCTCCTGTCCACCCTCTCACCATTTGTTCTGCCACAAATAGCCAATACTGAATAGGATGAGGATGTCAATGAAGTCAGTCATGGGCGTGGTTGATTCAGATAGAGGCTGGGACTAGAAACATTATCATTTGTAAATGTGGGGGTTATGCGGCAGCATGCCAAACTGTAGTTTACATCAGGAATAAGCGCCCACGGGAGACACCCATGCTCCTCCTAATGGGTTGGTGTCACCAGGGGTGAAGAAGCAAGGATGGGCTATATCAGTGTTGTCCAACCTGTGGCCATGTGCAGCCCAACACAAAATTATAAACTTACTTAAAAATTTTGATTTTTTTGGGGGTATTTTTTGTAAAAATGCATTTACACACAAAATTTGACAATCTATCTCTTTACTGGACTTTATGTTGCCCTCTTACTTTTTAAGTACATTATCTGTATCAGTGATCATTAACTTGTGATCTGCCTGACTTTTTCTGCTCATCAGCTATCCTTATTGTTAGTGTATTTTATATGTGGCCCAAGACAAGTCCTCTTTTTTCAATGTGGCCCAAGAAAGTCAAAAGGTTGGACATCCCTGGGCTACATAATTCACAATGAATGTAAGCAGAGCAGACAACATCCGTTTGAGGAAACGGAAGGACAGGACAGAGAGTGGGGTAGGAAATATTTTAGGATTCTAGTCTTTGCTAGTCTTTACATGAACTTTGACCAAGCACCAGAACTTTATAGCCACTGAAAAAGTTGAGACAAATACAACATTGGAAAGCACAATTATAATACTTACCATTACCGTGTAGATCAGGGATATGCAATTAGCGGACCTCCAGCTGTTGCAAAAAAAAGTCCCATCATGCCTCTGCCTCTGGGTGGCATGCTTGTGGCTGTCAGATTCTTGCTATGCCTCATGAGACTTGTAGTTCTGCAACAGCTGGAGGTCCATTAATTGCATATCCCTGGTGTAGATTGACTCTAGTCTTTTTTCCCTAAGCGAGCTAGAAGCAGAGTTGCAGTCTTCAGCACCTGACACTTATGTCCAATGCTGGCATCTCTCTGCCACCAGTTTTTGCCTCTCCGACCAACCACTACCTCACTAGTCTTTCTCTTAAGTTCCTATAATAATAATATTATTCTTGTTGTTGATGCTTTTGTTGTTAGTACAACTATTATTCTTGGTTAAAGAGGACTTGGTATTTCCTAAGGATCCCTTTCATTTACACATTCCTCGGCTACAGTACTCAGATTTGTCCCACTGATGAAAGCTGACAGGTGACCAGAAGCAAAGTTCACATTCAACCGACAGCATCATAATCTCAAGAAAATCTGAGGTCAGGCAGACTGAGACACAGACTGAGGTCAGGGCCAGTGGCAAACAAGGAGAGGAGCCGGAGATCAGGCAAAGGTTGTAGCCCAGATAGTAGGATCAGGATGCACAGGGCCAGTACACTTGTTTGGCTAAGGTTTATATACCCAGGATCAAATATTCTTTTGCTCAGGTACTGACAGAGTGCACTGATTAGACTTTAAAAAAAGTCACATGAGGATATTAAAGTGGACCTTTCAAGATGAATACATTCCTGAGGCCCCATCCCCAATTCTAGATGAATGGATCCTTGAGGCCCCCATTCTTGGAGCTCTTCAGCAGTATATTATGCTTTTTTATTGATTACTTACTCTTTTAGGGTCCATGCTCACTGGGCTTAAAAATCGCTGCTTCTACAGGAGTTTTGCGCTTTGACTGAACATTAGGATGTTGAGAGGCATATTTTAAGCTCAGCATTTAGAGGCAGAAAAAAGAAACCCTTCTGGTTTGCGTTTTTGAGAGTAACTTTCTTGCAGAAAAAAAACTAAATTCTCCTAATCACCTGTACAAAAATGCTGTATATGAGCATTTTTTTCCTGCCAAAAGAAATGGCGTTTTATAAGGGTCCATGCATAAGGGTGCATGGACCCTTATGATGTATTTTTGCTAGTCTCATAGTCACATGGCAGGCTGAGTTCTCTTGCTGTATACTATTCTTGGGTTCCCCTTGAGAAAATTTTACTTTGAGTAACTGAAAAAGAGAATAAAATGTCCACACCTAATTTGATTCTAATAATCTGTCTCTCTGACACAAAAGTAGTTACATCATGGAGGAAAGATATACTTGTAATGTTAATACATTTCACCCTCCTCCTACACATCCATAGCATCTGCACAATAAAAGTTAAACCTTAATTACTCAGTTTTAATAGAATTCCACTTACATCTCTAAGATGGATTAACTTGACTATGTCCATTTTAAAATCTAGCAATATAGCCTGCCGGCTGGTCCAGCACTACGGGACCAAATATTTAGCTTCATACCATGCTTTTGGGCCAATGATTCCCTGTAGACCAAAGGTCACTCTTCTATGTGTCAAACCCCTTGACTTTCACAAAGCCCAGTTCAAGTTTGTGTTCCATGTTCTCACTGCTGCTAAGCAGAGGATTGCCAAAGTCTGGAAATCCCCTACCCTTTCAGTAGCTGAAACCAGGTCCAGAATCACAAATACTATGATACATGAGAAGGAAGAGGCCAGAATATTGGACATGATGCAGAAGTACAGTACATGACTATCTGGTACCCCGATTCACACATTTTCTTTCCAATGGAACAGATGTTGACCTATTAGACATTTGAATAGGGCCTGACCACATCCGTAGCCACTTACTTTTTTTCCCCCATGCTATACCACCTCTGTATATAGTATAATATGATTAATGTTTAGCTCAGTGGTAGATGTATTTTTAGGTGAGCCCACGTCAGTCTGAACTTTGGTTTTAGGGCTTGCCAGCCCTCTTTTATTGGAAAATGAGAAGAAAAGTTCACACAACTTGCCCACACAGGGGTTTCAGTTTCACACAGCACACCGCTGCTCATGTCACTGGTCCCTCCACCTCACAAACTCTCACCAGCCCCTGGCTCACTCAACCTGGTGGCTCTGAGGAAGAGGGTTTGCCCTTAGAAACGCATTAGCCTGGTATACGGACGCTGTTTAGTCCCCCTGTCGAGGTGGAGATTGACTGGTTCCTGGGAGGAAGTTCTCATCAATTGGAATGATGTTTTTATATTGCTCCGCTTGTGAGTATATTTTATTCTTTTACTTTTAATAAATGGTCTTATGGTATTGCACTAGGTCGGTGCGCCCCTCTCTCTTGTGTTTTTTCTATAGTTCACTCAACCTGTAGTCACAGCTTCCAGGTGCATGGGCCCACTCCTGGCCTCTGGCCTCTCAATAGGACTCTCCTGACATGGCATAAATGAATTCTCATGGTTTGTAAACGCGCAAACCAATCAATATACGCCGATTGCAATTTTTTTTTAATCAAAAATATGTATAAGAATATAAATAGGCCAAAACTGATGAATACATTTGTTTTTTTATATATCTTTTTGGATATGTATTATAGCAAAATTTAAAAAATATTGTTTTTTTTTTCCAAATTGTCGCTCTTTTTTTGTTTATAGCAGTGATCATAAGTGATGCAGAGGTGATCAAATACCACCAAAGAAAGCTCTATTTGTGGGAAAAAAAGGACGCCAATGTTGTTTGGGTACAACGTCGCATGACTGCGCAATTGTTAGTTAAAGCAACGCAGTGCCGAATCGCAAAAAGTGCTCTGATCCTAATGTAGGAAATCCTTCCGGGGCTGAAGCGGTTAATTGCTCACTTTGTCAGGGGGAGAGGAGAAACAATTTTCCTTACGTGATCCTTTGCTCCCCCAGCAGATGGTGCTTCCCCATGCTTCAGAGGTGAAATGTCCCTGGCATCACCAATGGGCCCTGCTTTGATCTTGATGACCGCAGATCCGCAGATTGTAAGGACCGCAGATCACTGAAGTATGGGGTAAAGATGTTTCAGGGGCAAATCTAGCAGCGGAAAATCGGGTCAATAAATCTTTAATTGTTCCCTTAGACATAAATGAGCAATTAACCCTTGAAGTGCAAACATCGTTTTTTTAGTTGCCTGGAGTTGGGCTTGAATGCAAAACCAATGACTGATATTTCCATTTATACATGACCAACCAGTTGGTAGGTCACTATCTGTTACTCTTAATTTTACAAAAAGGTTTTTTTTCCCAATCTGTATAATATACTGTTTATGATGAAGTGTGAAACAAAATCCAATAAAAAAAATTGTACCATAAAATAAAGCAATACAGCAACATTTTAACAAAATAATATAGGATAACCGAGAAAAAAAAATGATTGTGTCTGTTAAAATGGCTGCAGCCTCAGCATCATAATGTGTAGCAGATAAGGGCAAGGCTATTTCTGCCGCCTGTTCTGAAGCAGGGGACTGTGATCTTCTGTGTCACGGCTGGCAGGAAACGAGACACACTTAGCAGTTGTTCCACTCACTCCCTGTGATATAATGCGATATCTACTACATGTAGAAAACCTAGCCCTGTGTTTTTCGTAAAATGAGCTTTTTTCATATTCCCTGGGGAAATTCGAAGATGAGAGCGACACACTTTTCCAAGATAATAGGAGAAGGTCCTTGGTGTGTGAGCAGTGCGCACTGTCAGTGTCCGATTGATCAGCGCACTCCCCTAACAGATTTTACAGAGGCGAAGCTGCTTGCTGTGCAGAGCTGTCCCATCGCTTCGCAGTCACTCATCAGCACTCTATGGAAAGAGAACTTGTATCTTCAAAGTGCTTGTCTCCTTGTTTTTAGTCCCACTGCTTCTGCATCGGAAATGATTGTTTGAAAGATTTGTGATGTATAAAACATCACAGTAAGGTTAAAAGGAACCTTACACTCTATTTTTACAGTCCAAAAGGAATCATCAAATTATTAAACTTTCTTACTTTTAGAGTTTAAAGGGAATTTTTTGCATTAATGGCGGGTTTCTGCATATATTCATTCAGTTCTCACCTGTACAATGTAAACAAAATTACATAAAGAGAACCTGTCAGAATAATTCTTCCCTGTTCCAAATGAGATTCCCATCTTGTGATTAAAGTGTATTTATGGTGAAAATCTAAAATCATATATTTATTTCTGTACTGTATTCTGATTATTTCTAGCCTACTCCTATTAATCTTTAAAGAAAAGTACAGCCAAGGCTTGTTTGGCTGTACTTCTGTGGATCACAGACCTGCAATCTATTCTGCACTCCTGTGACTCCAGCAGACATGGGGCTGAAGCTTGCTGTCAGCTGATGTCACAGAGCTGGTCCAGACTGGGGAAAGATTGTGACAATATGGTTGGGATCCTCCTCAGTGGCTGCTGATTTTTCTTTGGGGGGGTGGCAAACAATGCACCCACAGTCACCCACAGCCCCCCCCCCCCGGTCGGTCCGGTCACTCCACTCACACCCCATCACACACACACCCCCCCTCAGTTGGTCAGTCGGCCCCGCACTTACCCCATCTATGGCACGGGCAGCACTTCCCTCCGGGCGACGGGCAGCGGGTTCTCCTGCGTCTCCTCCCTTCTCCTCCTAGGAGAATAGAATCACTTCTCCTTTTGGCCAATCAGGAAATTGGTCTCAAGACCCGCTTCCTGATTGACTGGGAGGAGAATCAGTGTGACAGTAGCGAATGTTCGCTATTGTCACACAACTTTTTAGAGCCTCTAACTCTAATCACGTGCTTCAAAAAAAAAAAAAAAACACATTGAAATCCATGTATGGGGGAGTGGCGCCCATGCACCCTGCATTACGGGCCACCACTGATCCTCCCACATCCTTAGACCAGCACCTGGCTCACATTGGTGACTGATAGTCACCAGCTCTCTGCTCATGGAGCTCTGAGAGCCGAGTGATCAGCGGTGATCTTAGAGCCAGTGGGGGACAGGTGTGGACCGGTGCTGCATCCACCTAGGTAAGTATGATTTTGAAAAAAAAACCCCAGACTTCTCTTTTAATAATCTTAAAGTTTTTAAACTTGCTTTGTGAAGATCTCTACAACTACACATTTACTTCCTTGAATTCTGCAACATGTGTTCAGTGGTGGATGGTGAAGTTTTAGGATGGGGGGGCGCCAGGCCCCCCCCCCTTGCTTTTTGACCCCTCCTACTTCTAATAAGCCACACCCCTTATAGAATCCACCCAAGCCATCCCCTGTATTCCACATATTGTGTCAGGAGTACACAGCTCAGCATCAAAGGACACAGTATACAGTTCAGCATCACAAGACACAGTATACAGCTCAGCATCACAGGACACAGTATACAGCTCAGCATCACAAGACACAGTATACAGCTCCGCATCACAGGACACAGTATACAGCTCAGCATCACAGAACACAGTATACAGCTCAGCATCACAGGACACAGTATACAGCCCTGGCATCACAGGTGGGGTAAATTGCAGCCAATATCACAGGTGGGGTAAATTGCAGCCAATATCACAGGTGGGGGTAAATTGCGGCCAGTATCACAGGTGGGGGCAGTTATGCAGCCAGTATCACAGGTGGGGGCACTTATGCAGCCAATAACACAGGTGGGGGCGCTTATGCAGCCAATAACACAGTTGGGGGCACTTATTCAGCCAGTAACACAGGTGGGGGCACTTATGCAGCCAATAACATAGGTGGGGGCAC
>BLSH010430931.1:617907-640531 GCA_018402905.1 Glandirana rugosa
TGTCGGATAGAGTAAAGCTCCCTGCATGTTGGGCCTCTGTATGTGGCCAGGCTGTGTAAAAGTGTCACATATGTGGTATCGCCATACTCGGGAGGAGTAGTAGAATGTATTTTGGGGTGTAATTTGTGGTATGAATATGCTGGGTGTGAGAAATAACCTGTTAACATATGACAATTTTGGGGGAAAATAAATAAATAAATAAAAAATTCATTTTGCAAAGAATTGTGGGAAAAAATTACAACTTCAAAAAATTCACCATGCCTCTTACTAAATACCTTGGAATGTCTACTTTCCAAGAAGGGGTCATTTGGGGGGTATTTGTACTTTCCTGGCTTGTTAGGGTCTCGGGAAATGAGATAGGCTGTCAGTAAATCAAGTGTGATCAATTTTCAGTGATTGGCACCATAGCTTGTAGACTCTATAACTTTCACAAAGACCAAATAATATACACTAATTTGTTTTTTCTTTTACCAAAGATAGGTAGCAGTATACATTTTGGCCAAAATTTATGAAGAAAAATTACTAATTTGCAAAATTTTATAACAGAAACAAAGAAAAATTCATTTTTTTACAAAATTTTCGGTCTTTTTTTAATTATACCGAAAGAAAGCTCTATTTGTGTGAAAAAAAGGACGCAAATTTCATATGGGTACAATGTTGCATGACTGAGTAATTGTCATTCAAAGTGTGAGAGCGCTGAAAGCTGAAAATTGGTCTGGTTGTTAAGGGGGTTTAAGTGCCCAGTTGTCAAGTGGTTAAAGAGTGTCCCATTGTTCTCTGTGATGACCTTAAGGCTTCATGCACACAGCCCAAAAACGTCAGTAGCTTATCAGGGATGTTTTCAGCTTTTAACAGCATTATATTACCGCCGTTTTTTTTGCGTTTTTTTTTCCAATTGGTCTAAAACATTTAAGAACATTGGGGATTGATGTTTTTGAGCGCTTTTGCACATTTTTGGGTCTTTTTGGACATTTTTAAGCGTTTGAACATTTTTACAGCTGAAAAACGTCCGAAAAAACCCTCAGCTCTTGGGTTTTTTTTACAGCTCAAAAACGTCACTGCTAAAAACAATTGATAAGAGCCTATGTGTGCATGAACACATAGGATAACATTGTACCCCTACCCATTCACCTGAAAAAAAAAGTGTAAAAAAAACACATTACACAGGTTTTTAAAATATATTATTAAATCAGCTCCAGCGTCTTCTCCCTCTCTGGCTCTTCTCCCTCCGGATGACATCAGTGGGTGGCCCTGCCCCATGTCAATATAAGTCACTGCACACAGCGGAGCCGGCATTTGTGCGGGACATCACGTTGTGTCAACATGGGAAGAAGAAGAGAGGGAGAACAGAGGGAAGAGGACAGCGGAGAAGACCGGCAAAAGAGCAGAAGGTAGAAGACCCCGGGGAGAGAGAGGAGCCGGAGAGGGAGAAGACACCGGAGCTGATTTAATAAAATATTTAAAAAACCTGTGTAGTGTGTTTGTTTTTTCTTTACTTTTTTCTCAGGTGAATGGGTAGGGGTACAATGTACCCCATACTCATTCACATAGGGTGGGGGGCCGAGATCTGGCGCCCCCTGTTTAAAAGGGGCTTCCAGATTCCGATAAGCCCCCTGCCCGCAGACCCCGACAACCACCGGCAAGGGTTGTTGGGGAGAGGCCCTTGTCCTCATCAACATGGGGACAAGGTGCTTTGGGGTGGGGGCACAGAGCCCCCACTGCCCCAAAGCACCCATACTCCCCATGTTGAGGGCATGCAGCCTGGTATGGTCCAGGAGGCGGGGCGCTCGCTCGTCCCCACCCCCTTTCCTGGCCTGCCAGGCTGCGTACTCAGATAAGGGTCTGGTATGGATTTGGGGGGAACCCTACACAATTTTTTTGGCCTGGGAGCTCCCCCTTAAAACCCCTACCAGACCGAAGAGCCTGGCATACTCTTGGAGGGGGACCCCATGCCGTTTTTTTTTAATTTCGGCATGGAGTTCCCCTTCAAGATCCTCAGAGCATAAGTCGCATGCCAAAGTCTGATCAGTTAAGACAGTGATCCGACTTTCATGTGACTTCAATGCTTTTCAATGGCCTGAAGTAGGATCGAAGTCAGACAAAAGTGGTACAGGAACCTTTTTCAAAGTTGGTTGGACATTGAAAAACACAAGTCGGACCAGTTAAGATGGCTCTCATAGGGAATTATTGTTTTTGTGACATAATGTGACTTGTGCTCCTAATGTCGGTCCGAGAATCGGACTAGTGTGAACCCAGCCTTACTTTGTAAACTGGGTAACCCAATGCATGATTTTAAGCTCCAAGGTCCATAGGAAATGAAAAAACCTTTCCCAGCATATAGTATGCCCATCTAGCACAGTGGCTAAGTGGTTAACACTTCTGACTAGTAGCACTAGGGTCGCGGGTTGGAATCCTAACCAATGGCACAACCTGCACGGAGTTTGTATGTTCTCCCTGTGCCTGTGTGGGTTTCCTCCGGATTCTCTGGTTTCCTCCCACACTTAAAAGACATGCTGGTAGGTTATTTGGATCCTGTCTAAATTGGCCCTAGTATGTGTATGTATAGATGTGAATTAGGGACCTTAGATTGTAAGCTTCTTGAGGGTAGAGGTAATATATATAAAAAAATAATAAATCATGCATCCCTCTTCCCATGCATACCTTCTTTGACTGTAGCCCTCATCCACCTTTGCTGAAGAAGACTCACCTCAGCAGATGTTTTGCTCAACCTCTGCATAAATACCCCCATAACCCTCCAAATCTTTTCCTATGTAATAATTTTACTTTATAACTGCTCTGCGCCTTCTACTTATCTAACACATCATCCCACCATACCCATCTTACATCTACCTCATTCAGTAATAACCCCTCTTTACTTCACTCATGATCTACAGGTGCAATCACACTGTCAGTTTTAACCGCACAAAGCAAGGTCCATAAAGACATGGATGAACAAGTTTGGGGTGGAGGAACTTGACTGGCCTGCACAGAGTCCTGACCTCAACCCGATAGAACACCTTTGGTATGAATTAGAGTGGAGATTGCGAACCAGGCCTTCTCGTCCAACATCAGTGCCTGACCTCACAAATGCATGTCTGGAAGAATGGTCAAACATTCCCATAGACACACTCCTAAACCTTGTGGACAGCCTTCCTAGAAGAGTTGAAGCTGTTATAGCTGCAAAGGGTGGGCCAACTCAATATTAATCCCTACAGAATAAGACTGGGATGCCATTAAAGTACATGTGCGTGTAAATGCAGGTGTCTCAATATAATAATAATATATATAGCACCTTATTAAAAATCCATATAACCATAGGATATCAATAAAATGCAAGCAGCGCTAAGGTAAAATTCCAAAAAAGTCCAGAATATTAACTCAAGTGAACCCCGTTAGGGGCAGGGTCCTGATAATATCCACCACCACACCACGTGAGCGAAGAACGGGAGGACAAGCCCCCCTATATGGAAACACTCACCAGAGGCAAGTGGAACACTGGCCTTAAGATCTAAATGATGGTCACCAAAATCCAGCATCCAATCGTATCGCATCCGATCATACAATGTATGGGAGACTGCGGATGTAATATTGTTGGAATCGACCACTCGCGTGTACGGCGGTGTTCCCAGGCTCAGAGCTCTCTCAGCTGGCACAGACTGACAGCCGTGTGGTCACGCAGTCTCCCATACATTGTATGATCGGATGCGATACGATTGGATGCTGGATTTTGGTGACCATCATTGAGATCTTAAGGCCAGTGTTCCACTTGCCTCTGGTGAGTGTTTCCATATAGGGGGGCTTGTCCTCCCGTTCTTCGCTCACGTGGTGTGGTGGTGGATATTATCAGGACCCTGCCCCTAACGGGGTTTACTCGAGTTAATATTCTAGACTCTTTTGGAATTTTACCTTAGCGCTGCTTGCATTTTATTGATATCCTATGGTTATATGGATTTTTAATAAGGTGCTATATATTACGAATATTTCTATTTTAAGTGGCTGCTGATTCATACCTACAAGTGGAATTTTATGTTATTTTGTGTTACATCCTGAGCGCTGATAGGAGCGATTATCTTTCAGTGGAGAGTTTATTGTTCTGTTTGCCTGATTATAATAATATTATAGCGTGTATACTATACCTGAGAAAATTCCCAGCTCAACTCACCAACCAGTCCAATAGAATGCGTTAAGAATAGGGGTTTTGTTAGCACACATTTGCAAATGCATGCATAGGCTGCATGGCCTCTTTATGGTGCCCTGTGTATCGCTTGCAGTCCTAACCCTTCTAAATTATAGAAAGTCTCCACAATGGAAGCACATGCATTCTAATGGATAGACAAGGGGCAGGTGGGCCTGGAGGTAAGAACATTGGACACCTAGCACATATCACAATGGCTGCAAAGGTGTCAAATGTGCCCCTGTGCCTTTTAAGGAGGATTGGGCTACCTCCAGGCCCACCTGCCCCTTATCTATCCATTAGAATGCATGTGTTTCCATTGTGGAGACTCTCAAAATGTAAAAGGGTTAGGACTGTAAGCGATACACAGGGTGCCGTGAAGAGGCTTTGCAGTTTACGCATGTGTTTGCAAATGTGTGCTAAATAAACCCCTGTTTTTAACGCATACTGTTGGACAGGTTAATTCGGTTGGTAAGCAGACTGGTTGGTTAGTTGAGCTGGGAATTTTCTCTGGTTTTGTCTTTCTTGCCCTTCTATATGCCCCTTGCTGTGAAGGCCAGTTATAGGTGGGGGCAGGAGTCATCTCTTTGTTACTTATATACCATACCTGGCTGATACCCCCGAAGACTAAAATCACTTGACTAGGCACTACTCTTCAGTGATCTCAACTTGTTCCTGGGTCCTGTGCTGAGCGGCCATCAGGATGCATTGTGTATACAGGAGATCAACCACTTGGCAGGGGCGCCATGCAAAGTGTTCTCTGATTGGACGAGGTGAAGAGGCTGGTTGGTGATGTCACACTCTCCAACATGTCAGCCTCCTGGACAGTGAGCAATAGTGCCACAACAACCATAAATTATCGCTCTGCAAACTCTGGCTTCTTCTTCTGCCAACATTTTCACTGTCTGTGCAGGGGTATAGAGCACAGAATAGTTTGGCTGCTAGTGGTGGCTCTTCCTGCTGAGTGAAACTGTACAGGTCACCAACTGCATTTAAAAAAAACATTTTAATTATCTGTTAATATAAAGCATAACTTTATTATTTAGTTTGATATTCTAATGCATGTTAACAAATATTTTTGTATATATTATATTTGGACAGGATTTTACTTTTCCTCAGTTTCCAACTAGAAAAGATCAAATTTTGTTTTTGCCATTTGTAGGAGCCATGGACACTGGGGAAAGTTTTGTCTCACTGAACGTTGCAAAGTCATCTGTAAAATTTATGTACACCAACGTGGTCTCATTCAGATTTTGAACATTTCCAATTGGGTACTTCTAGTACTTCAAAAACTGGTATGGAAATAGGGGACCAAAACACATATTGAGTGCTTTTTGAAAATATTATGCTTTTCAGTATCAATTTCTTTTCCTATGGATTAAACATTCACAGCTCATAGCTCCTGTTGAAAACCTATAAAGAAATGGTTTGGGTCTGTGATTTTACTCTCAAGTTTCTCAGTGCCCTCCTGTTGGTCTTAAATAATTTTCTTCTTTGGATGAGAGAATTCTCATTGATCTGGTCTATTTGCTAGAGGCTCTGCAGTGCCCAGACTCTCCAAAAGCTGGCCCGTGATCAGGGATGATTTGTGCTTCATCTCTAGAAGCATTTGAAGGAGTAAAGTGAGCTTTCCCTTCAGTATGTAATGTAATAGGGGAAACAAGCCTTCCCAGCAATGCCTGCTGCCTTCCTGTATGATTGTGGTTACAGACGGTGAGTTAACCTCTGAAAGGCCTCCAGCGTAGTCTGATAGAACAAAGCAAACAGCAACTTTTCCCTCAAAACCAAATCACTTGTGCCTAGAGTCTGGGCTTGTGACCCCAAGAGGAAGTGTTGGGGGCTTAAAGCTTTGTTAGGCAGTGCGTGCATTTTGTGAATGGTCAATTCCATGTCTTGGTGTGATCTGGCATTTGGGCTCTTGCTGTTTCACTTTTTCTTGTTATATTCTAAATTCTGATTAAGTTTTGCTTTATGTGCCAAGAGCACTGGCTGCGAATCAGAGGCGTAACTAGAACCTTCAGGGCCCGGTGCAATAAGCAATGAAGGGCCCCCCAGGGTGACCCAGCCCCATGCTTCAGGGGGCCCATGTGTCATCCCTGTACACCTGGGTAGGAGAGGAGGCAGGAAGGCATATAGAGGAACTGATCCCCTCCATTTTCTTCCTGCAACCACTGAATGCTGGCAGGAGGGAGAGGAGAAGTAGGTTTTCAGGGGCTGCAGGAAGAAAACGGAGGGGGTTGGTTCCCCTACATGCCTCCCCACTGCCCCTCCTATCCAGATGTACAGAGGAGAGGCATGAGACCCCTTGTAAATGGGATGAGTGGCAGCAGGGGTGGTAGTGATGGGGGGATGGAATGGGATCAGTGGCAGCGATGGTGGTAGTAGTGGTGGTGGGATGGGATGGGATGAGTGGCAGCAGTGGTGGGGGGAATGGGATCAGTGGCAGCAGTGATGGGGGGAGGGATGGGATGGGATGAATGGCAGTGGTGGTGGTAGTGGAGGGTGGATGGGATAGGATGATTGGCAGCAGTGGTGGGGAATGGGATCAATGGCAGCTGTGGTGGGATGAGTGGCAGCTGTGGTGGTGGGATAGGATCAGTGGCAGCTGTGGCGAAGGGAAGGGATCAGTGGCGGCAGTGGTGGTGGCGATGTCGGTGGTGGGGGAATGGGATCAGTGGCAGCTGGGATGGGATGAGTGGCAGCTGTGGTGGTGGGATGAGATCAGTGGCAGTGGGGGTGGGGGGATAGGATCAGTGACAGCAGTGGTGGTGGGGGGTGGGATCAGTGGCGGCAGTGGTGAGGGGGGTGGGATCAGTGGCGGCGGTGGTGAGGGGGGTGGGAATACTGGCAGCAGGTGGTGGTGGGGTGGGATCAGTGGCAGTGGTGGTGCCATCCTCTCCCACCATCACCTCTGCCTCTTACTGATCCCATCCCCCCACCACCACCACAGATCTCATCCCTACCCCCCCCCCATTACCTGTACAGGTGATCGGGGGGACAGGGATGAGATCTGTGGTGGTGGGGGCGTCAGTAAGAGTCAGAGGTGGTGGAGGTTTGGATCAGTTGCACTGACAATTTGTTTCTTACTGTCAGTCGATTCCTTCCCTCACTATTCCCATGCCTCCAGGGATGCTTCTCTGCCATGGTGTCTCCTGCAGAGGTAACGCCCCCCCCCCCGCGCACGCGTGCAGCGGAACGAAGGGATGGGCGGGCGGGTATTTACATTCCTGACAGTAGCTAAGCACAGCAGGTGCTGAATGGTGGAGATACTGGAGAACGGCCGGGCGGGCCCTGATTGGAGAACGGGCAGCCGTGCACGCCCTGACTGGAAAACGGGTGGACCCCTGACTGGAGAACGGCCGGGCGCCCCCCACAGCGGCAGAACTCCAGGGCCCAGTCGCGACCCTGGTAGTTCCGCCACTCCCGCAACTCCAGTTTGGATGTATTAGCAGTCTTTATTCATAAATACATGGGGGGAGATTTACTAAAATTGGTGCACATAGAATATGGTGCAGCTGTGCATAGTAAGCAAGCAGCTTCTAACTGTTCAATTACGCTCTGACAATAAAACCTGGAAGCTGATTGGTTACTATGCACACCCACACCAGATTCTGTGTGCAGCAGTTTTAGTAAATCTCCCCCATTGCAACAATATTATTACATTGGGGTTGATTTACTAAAGGCAAATTGACTGTGCACGTTGCAAAGTGCAGTTGCACTCTGCAAGAGCAGTTGCTCCAGAGTTTAGTAAATGAGCAGAAGTTCATCATCATCCAATCATGTACATGCTTGTGTTATTTTAATTTTCGCTGCATGTGATTGGGTATTCTTTGCAAAGTGAAGCTTTACCTCATTTACTGAGCTCTGGGGCAACTGCACTTGTAGAGTGCAAATATTTGCCTTTAGTAAATCAACCCCATTGTATCTTGGCTAGTGCTTTTGTGCAGATAGAAAATGTAAAAATAAAACAAAGAGAGTGTGTTGGCATAGTGTAAAATCCTTTATGAAACTTTATTGAAAACAAGTATTGTACTCTCAAATAAATGTATATGTTGGCATGTCATAATTCGTAGTGTTTCTGATCAATAGAAATAACAGCCTGACCATCAGAGCATGATTTGCCAACACGGGCACGACCCCAGTGTTGCATAATGGCTTATTCATTTTGAGGGTACACCCTCATCATCAAAGTCTACTTCCTCACAACAGACTTGTCCCATTATATATTTAGTGTTTACCAATGTACTCCCAATCCTAGAGAAATCTGCAACGCTGTGGAACCAATTGCATTTGGTCGCTTTTTCAGAGATACTTTTTTTGAACAGCATTGATTTTGACATTTTGGATACACTTGAGCGTAGACTGTATTCTACTTGGTTTGGATCAAATATGTATCCTTTTATCTACACATAATATCAGCTCCAGCAACTCTCCCCCCCCCAAAAAAAAAATAAAAGGTATTCCCATTTTAACATAGCACTGTATTATTGCCTTTCCCCTTTTCTCCCCATTGCTATTTTCTGCTATGCAATGTAAGTAGCAGATTGCTCACTATGACTTCAAGTATTTCTTTTTGGTTATGAAAGAGTTAAAAGGATACATGCATTGTGTTGAGCTAAATCCCTGTAGGTGATCGATATAAACATATACAATGTCAGTACTAAACAGATATCCTTAATTCATCTACACAATGGTCAGAAGATAGAATCAATATCCCCTGAGATTGTTCTGAGCACTTCATTGTGAATCATGTGAGAGTACTATGCTGCATGGCCACAAATTCAGTAAATGTGCTCTGCTTTATAACTAAATCCTACTATCCCATCACCAGCTTTATTGACATTTCTCCCTTAATCACTATAAAATAATAGGTTACTGGCAAAGAAAGATCTTTCTGATGGAAGATCATGGTATAAACATGCCTGTTTGCATGGGGTGAATTTGTGGCCATGGAAGAGGAAGGAGGGAACATGTGACTAGAGACTTATCTCAGGGGAAAACAACAATCATTGGGAAATCCATCCCAGCCAATCACTTGAGAGAGCTTGGCCTGGCTTAGCTTGGGCATGTCAAAGACAGCAGATATACGAACATTCCTTGATCCAATTCGGAAAAGGCTCTCTTCTGTGTCTGTGCACATCTTTATGCATTGCTATACTAGAAATGTGCACAAACAGGCCATATAACATAACTTCTGTGTGCATTGGCAGAATGAAAATACAATGAGGGAACACCATAAGGCTGTCCATTTACTTTTCTGTCCTTTTCTTCTACATTTTAACAAAACCTACTTTCAGCTTCAGACCAGGTCTTCTGATTACACATAAACCTTTCCCATAACATTAATCTCATCTGCTACCAAAGTAGCAGATGAGATTCTGCTCTTCATCTGCCACAACCTGTAAAGCCTCGTACACACGAGCCGATGGCTGGTCAACCGAACGTCCAACTTTTGTCCAAATTGAGCAATGGCGGTTTGGTCTAGCATACTAACGTGAATCAACTAATTGGCCAAAAAAGCCAAACATAGTGATGTGTTCCGAGCGTATAACGAGAAAGTTCAGGTGAATGTGATTTGTAAATTAAGAACACAGGTTACATGACCGAACACTTCCTGGATTCTGAGCATGCGTATTTGCACTTCCAACTTTTGGTTGTTCAACTTCTGTACACACGAGCCAACAATCGGTCAACTGGATTGGAAATCGGCTGTAGAATTGTGCGTACACACGATCAGATTATCGGCCAACAGGCTATTGGACGACCATTGTTGACCAACCGTACTCTTCTATTCTTTAACTTCAGCACACAACCCTTACCCCAGGACACAAAGATCTCTTGGACCTTTCTTTCGCCTTCTACCACTGTATATAATTCCTTTCTCCTGCAGCAGTATATACTTGTTCTTTATTTTTGTTGTGGCACACATTTCTTCTTTACATGAGCACACAACTCTTCTTCTTCCCCTACATGCATCTCTTCCTTCTACCTTCCCCTACATGCATCTCTTCCTTCTACCTTCCCCAGCACTGCAGACATCTCGTTGCTTCTTCTTCCCAAGCACACATTTCTTCTCCAGCACTCATCTCATTACTACTTCTTCCCCAGCACACATTCCTTTATGTCCTCTTCCCCAGCACTCATCTCATTACTTTCTCTTCTCTAGTACTTACATCATTGCTTCTTCCCTAGCACACATCTCAATGCTTAGTCTTCCCCAGTACTCATCTCAATACTTCTTTTTTTCCAGCACTTATCTCATTACTTCCTCTTTCCCTGCACATATCTCATTGCTTAGTCTTCCCCAGCACACATCTCATTATATCTTCTTCCCTAGTACTCACATTGTTGCTTTTTCTTCCACTGCACACATCTAGTTGCTTAGTCGTCCTCTGCACACATTTCATTGCTTAATCTTCCCCAGCACCTATCTCATTTCTTCTTCTCCAGTACTCACGTTGTTGCTTCTTCTTCCCTAACACACATCTCATTGCTTCCACTTCCCCAGTACTCATCTCATACTTCTTCTTCCCCACCACTCATGTTATTGCTTAGTCTTCCCCATCACCCATCTCATTGCTTAGTCTTCCCCAACACTCATCTTGTTGCTCGCAGAACACAATGAGGTTGATTTACTAAAATTAGAGAGTGCAAAATCTGGTGCAGCTATGCATAGAAACCAATCGGCTTCCAGTTTTTTTTTGGTCAAAGCTTAATAGAACAAGCTGAAGTTAGAAGCCGATTGGCTACTGTGCACAACTGCACCTGAATTTGCACTCCCCGGTTTTAGTAAATGTCCAATGATTACTACTAGCAGCTATAGCCATTGGCAGTAATCGCATGTAAATAATCCGTCAGGCTGGTTGTACCCAAGGCAATCGGTGGATCGACCTGGGTACAATCAGCCTGCCCATAGATGGATCGAATATCGGCCAGTCCTTCCAGAACCTGCTAAATTTTGATCCATGTATGGCCAGCTTTATTCTTCGCTACTACATATCTCATTATTTCTTCTTCCCCAGCACACATCTCTTTACATTTCCCTAGCTTGTATCCAACATTTTTTGTTCTTCTAGGGCAGGGGTCTCTAAACTTTATAAACAAAGGACCATTTTACTGTCCTTCAGACTTAAGGGGGCCCGGACTGTTGCCATTGGGAGTAGAAAAGGTCCCGAAGTCAGTGGGCATGCAATGCCCCATCTTTGGTGTCAGTGGGCAGAATATCACCCTATCGTTGGTGTCATTGGAAGGAATTGTGCCCCATTATTGTTGTCATTGAACCCCATGATTGGTGTCATTGGGAGGAATTGTGCCTCATCTTTGGTGTCATTGGGAAGAATTCTGTCCTGTTGTTGGTATCCGTGGAAGAATTTAGTTCCCCGAGGGCCAGATAAAAGCAAGCAAAGGGCCACATCTGGCCCCCGCGCTACAGTTTGGAGACCACTGTTCCAGGGCAACACTCAACTATTTTCTTTTGTCCCATTACCCAACCCATCTTCTCCCGATATACAACTAATCCATTAAGATCTATTCACCAACACAACTTCTTTCCTGCTCCATGAAGCACATCTGTTTTCTGCAGTCCTCCAGTACATATTTTTGACCAAACAGTTTAGTTAGCTTGTATAATTTTATTTTGGTTTAAATACTTTGGAACCTAATACTAACCATTACATATACATATAATTTTATGCACGTAATAACTTAATTAGAAATACATGTAAATCTTTCTAACAATAACGTCACAGGATACACGTTGAGGTGTTTCAACTCTTTTTTAAAAAGTTACTGATTGTCCTCAAGACACATTCTTCTCTGCCTTACTGCACTTGTAACCCCAGAGCTTTTCTGGCAGGTATTAATGAGCACCCAGAACCACTTTCCATACTGTGTGCAGCGGAGGCTAATGAGAGAGCAGAAGAGACCAAGGCAGGGATTTATCAAAGCGACTGCCTTTTAACATACTGAGCTTCCTGTTCGTGCATGCTGTGGTTAAGAAGTGCCAAACCTTATAATCTTTTGATGAACATAGGGAAGTACAGATTGCAAAAATATACTAAACTAGAAAAAACGGGAAGAATGCAGAAGGGATGAAACCTGCAGAGAGCAGAGGTGGACAAACAAAGAGCTTATGGATAAAGAACAGACAAAAAGATGACATAATTATGACATTGATGCACCAAGTTTTTGGGATTTTCTGAGAGACAAATGTGTCTTGTTAATTTTTTTTTTAGTTAAAAATGATGCTTTATTGGAGTAGAAGCACACGGATAATGCACACAACAGTGACATTACAGTGCAATGAAAAGCAGAAGGAACATTGTAACACATACAGAGGTTTAACATTAAAAACATGTTCACATACATTTATCAGTATTCAATGTTATTATTATTTTTTTAGAAGCACTCTATGCAGTGTTTATAATTTTCCCTGAGGAAGAAGTCTACTCAATCAACTTTGAAACATGTTGGAATTACAGACGGTCGTCAGTCATTAGGCCCTACCTTAGGCCCGGTCGGCTTTCTGTATTACACTGTATTTCATGTAGAGTGGTTCTCTTCTCTTGTTTATTATATTTGTCATTGGCTTTTTAATTTTGATTCAATACATTTTGTACTTTTTATATACCTCTATACTACATTATTGGGAACTTGTACCTCCAAAATCCCTTGGGGCCTTGCTTCAAAGGGTTGTCACATACATTTATCAGGGTCATCTACTAGGTACCCACAAAACAATCTATCTCTACGGAAGATTGCGTAAAGGCGATGAAGTGCGGGGGATATAATAATGGAAGCCTGGATACTCAATCAATGATACATCAAAACCTAGAAAACGGTGGGTTGGACAAGCCTGAGAAACCTGGGTAACACCCATGGAGCTAAAGTAGCACACCTTTGGAGGGGGTCATTCACATGTGCCAGGATGCTGTAGCTATCGATCCCATATTTTATTATATTTGGATGGACAATTCATAGGACTATAGATAAGCTTTTTGTATGACAAGGTAGAATTTATGTCCTGAATCCAGGAGCCAAGAGGTGCAGGAAAGGCCCTCATCCAACCACATGCTATTAATTTTCTTGCAATGATCAAGGTTTGTCTTGTTACTATTTATTCATATGGACAAGAGATTTGGAAAGCATTTTGTTTTTGACCGGGCACTTACGCCACTCTTCATGTCTGGTAACCCCTTCCCGCCAACTCCTTCTCTTCTTCCTTCTCACGTCTTTGATAGCCACCAACATTCCAAAATCCAAAATAGGATATTTCAATGCCTAACCCTTATGCATATTTGGATAAAGCGCACCTATTTTTTTTAACGCTCAACCCTCTTGCAGAGGTGTTAAAAACTAAAATGTATAACTAAAACAACCTAAAGCAGACTTAGACTCAGGAAACCTTATCCATTAAACAGTGCAGTGAAATTCAGCTGTGAATAATACAGCAGTTAACGTAGACCACATCCCCTGATGACACTATCATAGTGATCTGATGATCAAAAACAGGAGTGGATAGGACATGTGAGGCTAAAAGGACAGAGCTTGTCTAGGCATAGTCACTTCACATGTGCTGTTGGACAGATAACATTTTTAAGCAAAGGTCCATAAAGCGCACCCTGCAGTGTGCGGCAACTAACAGCTTTATAGAACCACAACATTCTAAATTGCAAGAGCAAAAAAATAAAAATATATAAAAAACAAAACAAGAAAAAAAATATATATTAGACTCAGCTTCTTTCCCTAGGTTTCAGTGATGTCATTCGTCATTCCCATGGCTTCCTGGGAAAACTGAAGACCCCAAATCCTGTGTACAGTACAGAAAGGCATTCTTGCCAGATTTGGAAATCTTGTGTACAGGATTAGATTTCTTTGCCCTGACTCCCCCTCCATGGCCACAACTATGGTACAACCCCCCACCATGATGCAAGACAAATGTGCATATGCAAAGGCTTCTCTTCCCAAGCCTTTCAACATTGTGAGAGGATGAGTAAGGAAACTGATACCTGAGCCTTGTGATGACAGTAACCTTTGCAGTAATAGCAGCTGATAAATTGGTTCCTGTTGCTGTAGACCAAGGTGTATATGCTACATCCTACCAATAGCAATAGTATGAATAAGTCCCCTCTGCCTGTATTTTTAGCACTTATGTCACAGTCAGGGGTTATGCTCAGAAACCAGTAGCTATAGTAGTAGAGAGACTCCCACCAAGCAGCAGGATAGGTATACAAGCAGGTCACCCTGGTGGATGACCGGGGCTCACCCAAGGTGCATGGTCTAAGTACTAACCAGTATTCACCAGATGGTAGAGATGGACTTTGCTGTGTGTTAGTACCAGCTCTCAGTCCTTAGTATCGCCTCACCAGGAGGTGAGCAAGCCGGGGTACAGTAGCAGATATAGCAGGTTGGGATCAAGCAGAAGCATAGTCAGTAAACAACCCAAAGGTTGGTAACAAGTGGTTGCAGGTTGGGATCAAGTAGAAGTGTAGTTCTTTTCTATTAGTTGAGAAATAAGCCAAAGATTGGCAACAGGAGTGACAAGAGCGAGATATTGGCTGGAAAGAGCACAATAAGCTGGCAAACAGAAAGTGCAAAGGCATGACTTAAATAGAAAGTTCATGGTAGCAAAAGGTTCAAGAGAAACAAGTCATAAAGCAAGGTTGCCCAAGCAATCAGGCAGGGAGCTTTCCAGCATCGCAAGTGGCTTAGCAAGAGGAGTTACTACTAGACACAGCAGAGGTGCCAGGTTAAGTTCCAGGTACTGACAACTTATTTTATTGGTTGGAACTGCTGTAAAAGAAAGTGAATGTTGTTCATTGCAGAATTTTGGGGAAACTAGCAAGCTCCACCTCAATGGGTTCCATCTGGCATTTTAAAAAAATGCACCTCACAGATGCAAGTTAGTGTAGGCTGAATATGATCAATTTATGAGTATTAATCAATTTATGAGTTTAAATCTGGTCATTGAACTAGAACCAAAGTGTAACCTTTGACTATAACCAAGGCTAACAGGACAGCAGCAATAAAAAAGGAAAAAAACTATTTTGAAATGAGCTTTGGTAATGTTGAAGAATTTTGCTTGTTTTTTATGTCTTGCCTGTTGATATGAGATGAGTAGGCGTTCAATACATTGGTATGAACATACCACCTACACAGATACTAATTTGGGGCAGAAAAAAAGCTTGAAATATAATCGTGTAGTGAGTATGAAATGAATTAAGACTGCAAAAAATAAAGTATGAACTTATCTCTTAGTTAAGTAGCCTGCATCAATAGGCTGAATAAATGATCTTCTGTTGACCATGTTGGGCTGCGTCTTATAAGAGAAAATTTGCATAGGAAATTTTTCTTGTGTTAGCAGGGGTCCTAAGGCAGGTGAGGTGAATCTGTTATTAAAGGGGTAGTTCACCTTTATCAAAAAACTTAAGGGACGTTTGTAGATAAAACAAGTTGTGCAGCGTTGACCAAAAGTTGAATAATGCCCTTGCTATAGGTGTAGGCCAGGGATCTGCAATTAGCGGACCTCCAGCTGTTGCAGAACTACAAGTCCCATGAGGCATAGCAAGGCTCTGACAGCCACAAGCATGACAACCAGAGGCAGAGGCACGATGGGACTTGTAGTTTTGCAACAGCTGGAGGTCCGCTAATTGCAGATCCCTCGTGTAGGCCATTTACCTACCTCATGAAGCCTGACTGAAAACTCCCAGGACATTGCTAGAACGTTGCTAAACGAGGCCCGGCTATTACTGTTTACTTCCAGCATCACAGGAGTGATTTTATTTGTTTTTGCAGGCTTACTTAGTATAGTCTGGTTTTCTCCCACAGGTCATAAAATACTTTTAGATTCTGTTCAATCTGTATTGTATTTGTACTGTATGTCTTTGGCAAAGGCAGTAGGTTGTTGGTTCTCTAAGGCTGGGTCTGATCTCAATCAATAAATAAATAAGTGTGGAGCCAGTGATGTTAGAAATCCCTATCTACATGTTTGTATCAGGCTAGAGAGTCAAAAAGTATTGCACTCAGAGACAGTTAGACAACTTGCATGTTCAGAAGGAGGTCAGCAGTCAGCCTCCCTTGGTAGGTTTCTCTATAGGGCCCATTCACATAGTGTAGTGGTGCCTTAACTACATATGTTGTATAAAGCAGCCTGTTAATTTGAATGGACTGCTTAGCCACATCAGTATATATGTAGCCATTCGCTCCCTTGGGAGTGGCTGGCAGTTGTGGTTCACCTTATAGCTGCCCTCAAACCCACCATATCTCACACATCCAAAGTCACTGAACAGGCCGGCTCTTGTTTTAGTTTGTTTTATTTAGGGGATTTAACTTGGATGGGGAAAAGGGTGACTGTGGGATGCCCAAAGAATTTGTTACAGGACCTCCTATATACACGACCGTATATACACTCTACTTCCTCCAGCACTTCTCCTCTGCAGACTATTGCTCCTTCACTTCTCTCCAGCACATCTCTTGCAGACTATTGCTCTTTCACTTCTCTCCGGCATATCACTTAGTTCCTGACCTAAAGGGAAATTTATCAGGCTCACAAAACTCCTTTCTCTTCACCGCAGCTAGTACATGGTGAAGCCTGCAAATTGTCAGCAGGGCCTCCGGACCACCCGTTACAGGCCAGGGTCTTGGACCCCTCTAAGTGTACTGGCTAGCCGGGCCTTTGATGTACTACAATTCCCAGCCCATCCCTCTTCCAGGCCCCACCGACCTGCTTTCCTCACCGTGACACTCCTTCCCCTGACTGACTTCCAAGGCTTCTGCAGACTGTCCACTATTCCTCTCCCAGACTCTTCCAGCTCCCAGGGTCTGTCACTCACCGACTCCAGTGGATACTTTAAAGTGTTCTCAGTAGCACCTCTGCTGTTCTCCTACTCCCTTGTGCTGCTCCAGGAATCAACTCCACTCCTGGCCGCACCCGAGCCTCAGGCCTGAAGGTCACCCCCCCCCCCCAGACTGGGGGCTTCCTCCCAGGTAGAGGCCTCCACTGCACCTCTGCTACATCTCCACATTTTCCACCCGACTTCTCCTACACCCTGCTGGCAGACTGCTGTATTTAAGGAGGCGTGCCCCCTGCCAAACCAGACTGTAGATGTCATACATCAGGAAGTGACACCTCCTCATCCATACCCCTTTCCAGAGCTTTCTCTGCTCAAAAAGGGGAGGAAACTCCAAGGGGTATTCCTTCCTTCTATCTCCAGCCACTCCCTGAGCCAATCCCCAGCTCAGATCAAAACATTCAGGCCTGTACTTACAGTCAGGCCTGACTAAATTTTGCCTCTCCAACAAAAACTCACTACAAAATGCACCTATCACTATGGGGGCGCTACATATGAAAAAAAAAACACAATTTAAATAACGGCTCTATTTTTTTTGTCTGTGACCACATTGGGGATGCTTTCCCTTTCTACCTGTCCTGATTCTCATAAAACAAATAAGGGAAGGGGTGGGGTCACTGGGACAGACACAGTGCAAATGCAAATGAGACGTCACCAAAACCCTTCCTCACGCTACTAAAAATGTTTGTTGTTGTATCTGTGTGCCCATTGGTGGAAGTTTCCATCACTTACTGTCCTAACAGGAATTAAAAAGAAATCTCCCCGATACATACTCAGATGGAAATAAAGCACTCAAGAGAGGCTCTGACCATTCGCTGCTCTGAGATAAAATAAAACATTTTGGCTGGACAAGGATTATAAGGTTCAGTTTTAATGAACATTACCATTACAAGTACTGGTTAATTAGACATAAATAGTGAAGTTAGCAGAACCTCATTTTTAAAGTGGGCCATGTCACCCATCTCAGGAGGCCTTGGGGTACTCTGCAGTGTGTGCAGCATGTAATCAGGGGGGTAGATGTTTCTACCTCGTTCTTGTATCTGGCTTCCTAATGACTCATTTGCTTCATCAAGAGGCCAGCTGCAAGAACCGGAAATGGACAGCCAGCTCCTGATGACTTCCAAAAGCAATGGGGTAGCCCCTAAGAGTCGCACATCTAGGTATCATGATACCTAGATGTGCGACTCTTAGGGGCTACCCCATTGTTCTTTGAAGTCTTACAGGAGTCAGGATGGGTTCCATCCCTTGTCGGCACTCTAGCAGCATCTGCGTAAGCATTGACTACATACCCCTTACCACCGAGCCTGAGCGGCACACTCACATTCCCAAGCTCCTGATGACCTCAGAGAAGAGGAAGGCGGTGCAGGACTAGGTGAACATAATACTGTTAAATCCGCTCGACATGTGAGTATTTTTTGTGTGGATAAACCAGTGAAAAAAATGTATTGGAGGGAATATGTGGGGGGGGGGGGAGTGAAAACAGTATCCTCTTTTTTGATGAGACCCTTAGTTTTCCATTACTATATAAAGCCATTTACATTGTGTTGTATTTTGTATCTTAACGATCAGAATCACATTAACTAGAAACTAAATGGAGAATCAAGCTGTCAGGAGGCTGTGAGAGTGGACTTTACGCAGCATCTGCAGAGATTGATAGATATTTACAGAAAGCACCAATAAATCTTTGTTCCTGCACACAGGCAGCTCCGCTGTAACAGAGTTGTGGCCTCCGGGAGCAGACTCCCCCAAACACTGGCAGACTGAAGGTGCACAATTGATCTGTACTTCTTCTTCTCAGTGGAGTTGTCACAGGAAATAATGGTTATTGTTCTGTCCTGGGAAAGATAAATGGCTCCTGGCTAAAAAAGAGAGTTAATGGAGTCCCAGGGAGAAAACACTTCATGTTTATGTGAAAGAAATATCTCTTCTACGCTATGATACTGTTGGGTGATCAGCAGGCAGTTTTTAGAATGGTAATGTAGGAGTGTACAGCAAGTAAAAAGTATCTCAGTACTGCCTTCTGTTCCTGTCCTTGCCTTTGATGTCTGACCATGTGGCTCCTACTGTTATTTTTTTATTTGGTTACCTACTGCCATACCATGCACAGATTAAAGTGGTTTCAAAAGTCATTTTCAATATGATAATTTGCAGATTTCATTAAAATAATACCTGGATGTTCCTCTTCAGCACCTCCTGTTTTAGGGTGACAACATCTGCCCATCAGTGCCCGTTATTGCTGTATATCAGTGCCGTCTATCAGTGCCGCATATAAGTGCCTCATCATCAGTACCCATCAGTGTCACCTCATCAGTGCCACCTCATCAGTGCCAATCAGTACTGCCTCATCAGTGCCCATCAGTGTAGCCTCATCAGTGGCCATCAGTGATGGAGAAAATGTACTTATTTACAAAGTTTTATGACAGAAATAGAGAAAACCCCTTTTTTTCAAAATGTTCAGTCTTTCTTTACTTATAGCGTAAAAAATAAAAAACGCAGAGGTGATTAAATACCACCAAAAGAAAGATCTACTTGTGGGAACAAAATTATAAAAAATTTGTTTGGGTACAGCGTCGCATGATCGTGCAATTGTCATTCAAAGTACGACAGCGCTGATAGCTGAAAATTGGTCTGGGCGGGAAGTGTTTTAAGTGCCTGGTATTGAAGTGGTTAAATGAGTTAGGTATTGAAATCTCCTTTCAAATGTGTCTGCCTGTTAGTGAATGTAAGGAATATGAATTTATCTGAATTACTGAATTTTCAAAATAACGAATATCGCATCTATACGAATGGAACGTACCGAATTCGAATGTTTCTGTATTCACGAATTACTAAAAATCACACATACCGCATCTATACGAATGGAACGTACCAAATTCAAACTTCTCCAAATTACCGATAATAACGAATACCGCATCTATACTAATGGAACAAACCAAATTTGATTGTTTCCAAATTTACGAATTCATTTGAAATAACGAATTTCGATCATAACAAATGATCCGGAAAAATAAAACGATTAAAACGGAAACAAATTTTTCGGCCATGCACATGTCTAGAAGAGGCTGCAGATAAGTAGCACTGGCATGCAATTAAGGATGAAGAAAGGTTAATTCTTTCCTGCCCAGCCCTGGTGTCCCTTTAGCTGGGGGTTTACACCAGAAACTTTGGCCATCCATGGATGCATATGTGCTGTGTGTGGACGTTAAAGCGATTTATGCTGCCACACGTAAGCGCTATGTGGGTGGCAAGAGGTTAAGGCCTTATTGTAGAAACAAAAGGCCAGTTGTTCATACTCAATTTTTACCAAATTAAATGTCATTCACTTTTGGTTTTCTACTGTAAGTTGCATTTAAAGAAATCTCACTTCTATTTATATTAAGGTGTTCTGTCCCCCAAAGGGCAAATTACACATAGTACTTTGTGATATGTCCTATATGCTATTTAAGGCTGATTGTGAAGTTGGACAGGGTGTCCCTCCTCTCCCCACAGCCACCTGGTATGCAGCCAGCAAAGGAACAGCTGCTTGGACAGAAGGCACTTTTCTCCATCTCCAAGCCTGTTTACCTGTAACATTTTAGCTGACAAGCCCCCCTCCGCCTGCATTCCTTTTGGGACGCTTGTTTTGGGCAAGGGATTGGAGACAGAGAAAAGTCTTGTCTGTCAAAGCAGCCATCGCCTTGCTAGCTGCATTATCAAACAGCCGTGGAGGCAGAGGGGGTGCCCATTCCAACTTCATAGCTAGCCTTCTTTAAAGTGTTATTAAACCCAGGACCCTGCATTCACTATATCTGTTCCCCCACAGTACACAGAATATGGAAATGCAATTATTTTAGTAAATATAAATAGCTAAATACCTTTTCTCATCAGCAGTGTATAGCAGTCTTGTGACTTCTATGAGTGTCTGGTTAAAGCTTGTAGGAGAATTTTTCATTCTGCACTGACTATCCTATCAGGATGCAGGACCCCTGACCCTCTATCTGGACAGTGCTGATTGGCCCTGTGCTGATAACATGCACCCTCCCAAGAAAAAAAAAATCTCAAGCAATACACACCACATTGAGCATGTGCAACTTGTCCCCTGGCTCTTTTTTTATCAGGAAATATATTGGGGACAGTGGACGTAGGAGAGGATCAGATTTTAGTCAGAGTTTAATATATTAAAGAGGTGTTTCACAGCTGCTTCTGGCAAATTTGTTCATTAATACAGAAGGTTGCCCCTTCTCTAGTCCCCTTCTAAGTAACAGAAGACCTTCTTATCGCTTTTGCTTTGGTTTACTGGACACATAAGCTTTTATATCTAAATAGTCTGGCTGGGATTCCACAATTTATCTGTAGGCGAAGGTGCAAACAGATTAATTAATGTTAAAGTTGTCTACACCCTTACTTTTTCAGTTTTGAATAAAGTATGGAAGGGTTAGAACCTCTGTCAGGTCTTTATCCTTTAACCCAGTGGTTCTCAACTCCTGTCCTCGGGACCCACCAACAGGCCAGATTTTAAGTATTACCTTGTGGAGATGCAGACTAGAATACTGCAATCACTGAGCAGCAAATGATATCACCTGTGATGCATTTCAGTTATCCTGCAAGCCTGGCCTGTTAGTGGGTCCCGAGGACAGGAGTTGAGAACCACTGTTTTAACCGTTGTTGCCAGGGCTAAAAGTGAGGGAAAACTCAAACAAGATCAGAACAAAAGTCTTTCAATGGGGACACATGTTTTATTGACAATTGCCTTAGGTTGACTTCTCCCTTTCACTTTCTTTCACTTCCTGTTATGCCTATGGGACAGGAAGTGAAGGTAATTCTCCCCAATGGGACAAAGTTGCCAAAAAACAGACTGGGGTTTTAACCATTCCCTATTCTGCAATAAAAGATAGCTTTAGATATATTATTGTTGTGAATTTTAGTTAACTAAAAAAAAAGAAACAGTTGGTCACAAGGATATGCCGACCTTCATCTTTCTAGCAGAATGAAAACCTGTTCCTGTTCATTTATTACCAGCCTTGTTCCATTGTGCTCATACAGGATCTCGAATCAAAAGTTCTGTCTATGAGACATGTTATTGTATAGACTCTGTAGGGTAGTTCTTCCTCCCTTATGGCCCATTTATACAAATGCTACTCGGAGATTACCAGCATGACTCCAAAGGACAACTGTTATATGTAATACATCTAATGATTGTGTAATGATAGTTTACCTTGAAGGCTGAAAACAAAAAAGATATAATATATAATTATAAAATGATTTAATTGTTCACATTTACAGTAAGGAATATTTCTACATTACTAAATTAAACATTTTTCTTTTTCCTTCTGTAGGCATTTTGCCCTCGGTATGAAGATTTGTATGAAACAATGAGAATACAATGACACCACACACATCTCAGGTGCATCCTGCTCCTCGATATTCTGGCTATTCTGGTGATATGTCAAGGTGATATTTTTGGAACTGTGAATTTCTCCCTTTGGGAGGGGGCTTAGAGGTGGATCCTGCCTCTTGGTCCTTCATTGTGATTATTAAACTAGTGACATCATGCAGAAGCTCCCATGAAGAGGACACCACTGAGCTGAGATTTATAAGGAATGACATTTACACTTGTTAATTT
>BLSH010430931.1:665519-686404 GCA_018402905.1 Glandirana rugosa
TAAAGCCAGCAATATAAAAACAATTCATCCACCCCCCCATCCCCCCCCCCCCAGTGCACACAGCTTCTAAATCATCTTTTTATATCAAAATACTGCTGCTATATACCTTTTGTTATCTGTATATTGCAGTCAGGTGATAAACTGCAAGTAGCCAGGACTTCCCCAGTTTGCATGGGAGGAGATTTCACTCTCTGATGATGAAATTTCCTTTGCATCAGTGACCCTTCACCCACAGTCCGGCCAGAGCTGATTGGTGCTTTGCCAATGACATGCTCAGTTCACAAATAAACAATGCACTGTAGTCTGTGTCCATATGAAACAGGAAGATCGAGCAGAGCATGTGCAATGTTTCCACACTGCCTGCAAGTAACATAGTATAGTAGAGTCTAATATAGTAGACAGGGCAAGCAAGAATTATCTGACCTTTACAAGATCAAACAGCCTTTTTACACAATGCAGAGGATTAACCCGTTAAGTTACACAGTAAGGATAGCAAGCATACTATTCTGCATATACAGACAGATTTTACTGTTGTGGGTTTAGTAACACTTTAATGTTGGGTATTAGTATTTAAAATAGAATGCATACCTCCCAACCCAATTGAGATGAGAAAGAGGGACACATTTTAGAACATTGTTGGTGAGCAAAGGACAAATCCCTGCCACTCCCCAAGTTATGTAAATAGAGGAAAAGACTGCGCTAACCCTTATTAACAAAAGACTCCTCAACACAGCTGCAACTCAAAAGTGTGAATTCTACACCCAAAAACTAATAATAAACAAAATAAGCTGCGCTCGTGTATGTATCAGAAAATTCAAACAAACCAAATGTTGGAATCAAAAATGTTAGATGGTGTGACAAAACAATATAATCCAGTGCCACAGCTACAATCTTATGATAGCTTCTAGTGCATCAATAATGAGTTAATATAAAAATGTGCAAGTCCATAAAAAATAAATCAATAGCCCAGTGCAATAGTGATGTTGAAATGTTCTTATTTAGATCTTCCCAACGTGAATCAGCATGCACCACGCCACTATATAGTGAAACAATCCTCCACCAAAAATGGTTGTCTCCTTACCGAATCTCCTGGACCCCTTGTTATAGGGGGTCAGGAGTTGCCTGTGTGGATATAGACCTCCACGGGGCCACACTGATCTACTTCCTGGGGGTCACCTTCCACGATGTGCTGGATCTCCTAGATCCCTTATCATAGAGAGTCAGAAGCCGCCTGCTGGGACATAGACTTCCCCGGGGTCACACCGATCTACTTCCTGTTTGAATTTTCTGATACATACACGAGCGCAGCTTATTTTGTTTATTATCACTCCCCAAGTTACCTGAACCATGAACATCATTGATCACTGATTCTTCAAAATAGCAAATGCAATCATTTGGATGTTTGATGTACAGTAGTATAACATATTTTTTTAGTTAAGAAAATTCCAGGTATGGATATTTTTACATTGGTCCAGCTTGGATATACCATACTTGTGGGATTCATTGAGGAAATGCAAAGTGTTCCCTGAATGTCCGTGCTGAATGGCCAACCTCCTGCATTGGCATGGGACTCAGATGCTAGTGCAGATCACCAGAGTAGCAGTGTCTACTACAGTGATTTCAACCATCCAGGTATGATACATACATAGTTACATTGGTCCAATCTGTGTTAAAGTATACATACCTGGAATGCTACTTTAAATAATTAGTTTTGATAGAAGTCTATACATCAGACCAAAAAGAGGGACAACTGAGGATAAAAGAACAATAAAGGGCTATATATGTGTGTATATATATATATATATATATATATATTATCCCACAAAAGTGAGTACACCCCTCACATTTTTGTAAATATTTTATTATATCTTTTCATGTAACGACACTGAAGAAATGACACTTTGCTACAATGTAAAGTAGTGAGTGTACAGCTTGTATAAAAGTGTAAATTTGCTGTCCCCTCAAAATAACTCAACACACAGCCATTAATATCTAAGCCGCTGTCAACAAAAGTGAGTACACCCCCTAAGTTAAAATGTCCAAATAGCGCCCAAAGTGTCAATATTTTGTGTGGCCACCATTATTTTCCAGCACTGCTTTAACCCTCTTGGGCATGGAGTTCACCAGAGCTTTACAGGTTGCCACTGGAGTCCTCTTCCACTCCTCCGTAAGGACATCACTGAGCTTGTGGATGTTAGAGACCTTGTGCTCCTCCACCTTCTGTTTGAGGATGCCCCTCAGATGCTTAATACGGTTTAGGTCTGGAGACATGCTTGGCTAGTCCATCACCTTTATCCTCAGCTTCTTTAGCAAATCATGTGGTCATCTTTGAGATGAGTTTGGGGTCGTTATCATGTTGGAATACTGCCCTGCGGCCCAGTCTCCATAGGGAGGGGATCATGCTCTGCTTCAGTATGTCACAGTGGCATTCATGGTTCCCTCAATGAACTGAAGCTCCCCAGTGCTGGCAGCACTCATGCAGCCCCAGACCATGACACTCCCACCACCATGCTTGACTGTAGGCAAGACACAGTTGTCCTTGTACTCCTTACCTGGTTGCCCGCTTGACACCATCTGAACATAATACATTTATCTTGGTCTCATTAGACCACAGGACATGGTTCCAGTAACCCATGTCCTTAGTCTGCTTGTCCTCAGCAAACTGTTTGCAGGCTTTCTTGTGCATCATCTTTAGAAGAGGATTCCTTCTGGGATTACAGCCATGCAGACCAATTTGATGTAGTGTGCGGCATATTGTCTGAGTACTGACAGGCTACCCCACCCCTTCAACCTCTGCAGCAATGCTGTCAGCACTCATACGTCTATTTCCCAAAGACAACCTCTGGATATGACGCTGAGCATGTGCACTCAACTTCTTTGGTTAACCATGGCAAGGCCTGTTCTGAGTGGAACCTTTCCTGTTAAACCGCTGTATGGTCTTTGCCACAGTGCTGCAGCTCAGTTTCAGAGTCTTAGCAATCTTCTTATAGCCTAGTCCATCTTTATGTAGAGCAACAGGTCTTTTTTCAGATTCTCAGAGAGTTCTTTGCCATGAGGTGCCATCTTGAACTTCCAGTAACCAGTATGAGAGAGTGAGAGCAATAACACCAAATTTTACACACCTGCTCCCCATTCACACCTGAGACCGTGTAACACTAATGAGTTACATGACACCGAAGAGGGAAAATGGCTAATCGGGCCCAATTTGTACATTTTCACTTAGGGTTGTACTCACTTTTGTTGCCAGCGGTTTAGACATTAATGGCTGTGTGTTGAGTTATTTTGACTGCAAATTTACACTGTTATACAAGCTATACACTCACTACTTTACATTGCAGCAAAGTGTAATTTCCTCAGTGTTGTCACATGAAAAGATAGAAAAAAATATTTACAAATGTGTGAGGGGTGTACTCACTTTTGTGAGATACTGTATATATTCTGCATAAATACATAGGGGAAAGACCAAGATAAGTTTGCTAGCTCTGTTTTTTTTTAGCTGTTTTCCAGGATAACCACCTTCCAGTAACACAGAGTGCCCCTATTCGATCATCCAACAGTTCTAATGTTCTCTCACTAGTAAGAGCTACAATTTAAAATGTTATCTGCAATGCCATCTGCTATTGTCCCCTGAACTCTGGTACCTGGTCTATATCTATGTTTGGAGCTTTTAAAATACTAGTAGCTAATGCTGTATAATAAACAATGTTTTAGATCAATGTTTTGTGGATGCACGTAATGGGTTTTACTAACTACGTCTTTAGTTGCTATCACTAAGGACCACATCAATAACTGTTTACTTAGAATGCCAACAATGGTTTCTATATTCACCAATGGCATCACAAATGATCTGCCTTTACCTGGGCTGTATTTAAATTGGTCTAAACCCTGTTAGTGATGACAGGACTGAGGTTGACTTTGCGAAACATTGGACATTGCTGACTGTATAGCATGTAGAAGAATTGGGTGCTTTAGAGCAAGGGTCTCCAAACTTTCTAAACAAAGGGCCAGTTTATTGTTCTTCAGGTTCAGGTCATTGTCAGTAAACTATGTCCCATCACTAGTTTTAGAGGGAGGTATAGTGCTCCATCATAGGTGTCAGATGTAGGAATAGTTCCTTGATCGATGGTGTTAATGGGAGGAATGATGCCTCATTATTGGTGTCAGTTGGAGGAATAGAGCCCCATTGATGGTGTCAGTTGGGGGGGGGGTGCCCCCTCATTAGTGTCAATGGGAGGAATGGTGCTTTATCATTGGTATTTGTTGGAAAAATAGTGCACCAAGGGCCAGATAAAGCTAACCAAAGCACCTTTTTTGGAGACCAGTGCTTTAGAGTGATCTGAACAGCAAAGAAAAGGCAAGGGAAATGCATGCTACAGAGCATTCTGAACAATTAAGGATTGCTATACCCTTACAATTAAATTGTTGTTAAAAAAATCTGTAATGCTCATTATGGATTTTTAACATAAGTTTATTGTTACAGCATTAAGATCCTTTAATGTGAACAATACTCTGTATTATGCAGTTTACTTGCCCTTTCTCAGCTGTGGAGTCCATTGAGTTTGGAGCCAAAGAGATCTTTAACTGAGTGGAGTGCACCTCCAACCGTTGTGGGAAATTTCATTGGTTTAAAGCTACACACCAATATCACACAGATTGTTTTAACAGTTACCATAAATGCTAATAAATGCTTAAAGTAGATCTAAACCTAGTCACTAAAAGACAATATGAGCTGTAACATATTAATGCAATTTAAAAAGGTCTTTCCAGTTTTTTTATGTGCAGCTTTCAATAAAATAATACCTGTTAATCCTACTGTAAGGGTCCTTGTGCAGGCAATTCCTTGTATAAGGTGACAACTGCCTCCCAACTGAGCTCTTGCATTGTTACCTTTTTGCACATATACCTTATGAAGACTACATATTGTCTTGCCAACATACATTGTGCAGACATGATCCACCATTGTTCCAATCAGGTAGCCTATCCAGAGAAATGATGTGCAGCTACTACTGGAGTAAGTGCATGTAGACTGGAAGTGGATATCAGCATCAAAAAAACAGTATTTCATAAAGGAAAGAGCAGTTGTTTATGCACAGTTCTTTAGCAAAATAAAAGGTCATCCATTTAGGGTTTAGATCTACTTTAAGAAATGAAAACTGATTTATCTGTAATATAAAATGAGTAAATGGTTGTATGTCTAATTTTGTAGGTGCAGGTGGGGACCACTCCTCAGGACCAAAGAATTGTGGGATATGTCTCCTGCACTCACCTGCATGCTTTGTCAGGTAAGCCATCAGACTTACTGTAAATGAATTCTCTATTCATTCCTACAGCCATCTCTGCCCAAAGCTAAGATTTTAGTACTTGGCAGGCTTTGCTTCCTTTCAGCATCTTATATCTCTTGGAGGCTCCAAAGATGAGATGCTCCTGTATTTGTTTCCCCTCTCTCTCAAAGACCATAAGAAAAGTATCACTCTCTCACAAGTGGATTCCCATTTTAGTTGCCCTGTATACATTCAATCAGTGGCTACTGATGTCAGCTGTTTTTGATGAAGACATTGCACTGTTCTTTATTTTCCACCTCACTCACCCAATGTGGTTGCTGCATGCTGTGCTGATGCTGGTCCATGTGCTTCACCTGCTGGATAGATATAAGCTGGAGATTCCCATGGGAATGCTGCCTTCTGGAAATAGAATCCGGTAATTTTTTCAGTTGGGGTGTGGTAAAAACCCAGTTCAACTGCTTGGTTCTACCACCCACCAAACTCAAGGGTAAACTAGGCCTAAGGGTCTGTGTTGATGGGCTTTTGTTCCCTTCAAGTGAGTTTTGCATTCTCATGCATGTCTACCAGAATGCAAAACCTCCTTGAAACAGGTCAAATGCAGATCAAAAAAGGTCAACTGCTGGTGAAATGCTGTTAATTCTTTCTGAATGATCAGAGAAGCATCTCAAACTGTTGTGAGACAGATGCCATGCCACTGCCACAAGTACAATGCTAACTGAAAGTAGGGTAAAATTGGTGAACATTGCAGAGTGTAAGTATAGCATTAGTGGTGGTCTGTTTAAAGTGTTACTAAACCCAGCACCCTGCATTCACTATATCTGGTCTCCCACATACACAGAACATGGAAATGCAATCAGTTTAGTAAATATAAACTGCTAAATACCTTTTCTCATCAGCAGTAGTTAGCAGTCTTGTGACTTCAATCAGTGCCTGGTTAAAGCTTGTAGGAGGAGTTTTCATACTGCACTGGCTGTCCTATCAGGATGCAGGACCCCTGACCCTCTGTCTGGACAGTGCTGATTGGCCCTGGGATGATCACATGCACCCTCCCAAGAATACACACCAAAATGAGCATGTGCAGCCTGACTCCATTTACTCTGTCTTATCTGGACATGCTTTGGAGACAATTCAAGAATGGGAGGATCTGTGCATACAGGATCAAGCACCCTTTTTACACAATGCAAAGGATTAACCCCTTAGGTACCACAGTGAGTATAACAAGGATGCTTTACTGCATATACAGACTGATTTCACTGTTGTGGGTTTAGTAACACTTTTATATATACACATTACCCTTTACAGATTGCTGCCATGTATACATATACCATTTATTGGTCAACTATGAATGCATTTGCTTTAACCCTGTATTGTACACTTAGGAGTCTATTTATAAAAAACAAAATTTGTTTAGGAATGCTTCAGCAATCACAAACAAGTCACAAACAATAGTTTAATGTTTGTAATATATGTGAATTTTCACTTTCCATTTAGTAAATACATTAATCACTATAGATCCATGTTATCGCCGAAAGACGTCTACAGCGCTGACCTGAGTTGCCAGGATGGCGTCTATGGACGTCCTCCCCTTTGCGCACTCCCCGTGCGCACTCATAGCCGCCAGCAGCGTGCTCTTGCACCCGCCACACGTTGCGTGGGCGTGCCCGTGGGTTGGGCAGACTCGATGTCCACCGGTGACCCACGATCGCCTAATAGAGAGGCGGAACAGGGAACCGCCAATGTAAACACAGCGGTTCCCCGTTCTGTGAGAAGGGACATGACAGATCTACTGATCCCTGTAATCGGGATCAGTGAGATCTGTTATGCCTCTGCCAGCCCAGCCCCCATACAGTTAGAACACAGTAAGGGAACACATTTAACTCCTTGATCGCCCCCTTAGTGTTAACCCCCTCCCTGCCAGTGACATTTATACAGTAATAAATGTCAATGGTCCCAAAAAAGTGTCAAAAGTGTCCGATCTGTCCGCCGCAATATCGCACTCCCGATAAAAATTGCAGATCACCACCATTACTATTAAAAAAAATAAAAATAATAAAAACACACTGCCAGGACTCTTTTATAGACACAGTATTATGAATTTAAATTGATGATTTCTGTACATAAATGTTCGAATTATTGTATATGAATCTCAATGTGTTATAAGGTCACATGCATTCATAAATCAATTCCCTTAGTTTGTACACGCGATCACTTTTGTGCAAGCCAATCAATAAACGCAGATTGCATTTTTTTTTTGTTACCAAAAATATTTAGAAGTATATATATCGGCCTAAACTGAGGAATACTTTTTTATATATATATTTTTTGGGGATATTGATTATAGCAAAAAGTAAAACTAATTTTTTTTTTTTTAAATTGTTGCTTTTTTTGTTTATAGCACAAAAAATAGAAACCGCAGAGGTGATCAAATACCACCAAAAGAAAGCTCTATATGTGCTGGAAAAAAAAGGACGTCAATGTTGTTTGGGTACAACGTCACAAGACCACGCAATTGTCAGTTAAAGCGATGCAGTGCCGTATCGCAAAAAGTGCTCTGGTCGGGAAGGAGGTAAATCCTCCCAGGGCTGAAGTGGTTAATAAAATTGCCACTGCTCTAAAATTACCCTAAAACACTGAAATTCATGTACAATAATTTAATAATTCATGCACAAAAATAATACATTTCAATTCATAATACTATATCCATAAAAGAAGAATGAAAATTTACAGAGATTTGAAAGCACCTTAAAGTGGAGCTCCACCCAAAAGGGGAAGCCGCAAGCTGTCACAGCCGGGTGCCAAAAGGGAGAAGAGAGGGAGACAAGCGATGGCTCGGGTGACCACATTGCTGGATTGTGGGGCAGGTGAGTGCGTGTTTATTAAAAGTCAGCAGCTACACTTTTTGTAGCTGCTGACTTTTAAACATAAAAATGACTGGAGCTCCGCTTTAATCTCCATTTCTGCATTTGATTTGCGATATTTGCGATAGTTCCACAATTAGAAGAAAGCATCTTCTTTTATGGACAGAAAAGAGAAGAGAGAGGGGCGCAAAGCCTACCATAGTGTAGTAAGCAAGTTTATTGTAAAGATAAAAAAAGGAAAAGTTGCACTCACATACAACAGTAGATAAAAGCTTGTCTCTTAAATCAGTGTGCAGCCCGGACATCTGTGGGGATGGAGGACCAGAGCACAGCTCCCTCCATGGCTGCTACACCAAAGACGCTGCCGCCAGGCACTATAGACAGAGGAAGAACCACCGTTGTGGGACACTGGAGACACACCGGCTGATGTGTTCACACTGCCAGGACTCTTTTATAGACACAGTATTACGAATTTAAATTGATGATTTCTGTACATAAATGTTTGAATTATTGTATATGAATCTCAATGTGTTATAAGGTCACATGCATTCATTTTAGAGCGCTGCCTATTTTATTCACTTACTTTCTGAGTTGGGCATAACATGTTTTTTTGTAGCAGCTGTGAGTAATATTAACAAAGGGAGGATATTGCACAGAGCGCAGGTGTTTTATATATTATTTTAGTTTTTATTTAGTGCCTCGGGTTGCAGCAAAGCAAATGGCTAGATTCCCCCATCAACATAGTCAGTGTTGATGGGGGAATCCCTCCCGTGGAGAGGCTGGGGAGCCTTCTCAGAGAACACACATTGATTATTGCTAGAAGCTGTAGCCGATGGCAATAATCACATGAAAAATCCGACATGCTGGTTGTACCTAAGTCTATTGATGGATTAACTTTGGTACAATCAGCCTGCTCATACATGGTTCGAATCTTGGCTGGCCCCTGCCAAGAAAGTATTTGGAAATGCCAGGACAAAAATCCAGATTTTGTCTTAAAGGAGTGAGGGGGTCAGGTATTGTTGAGAGAGATAGCACCTTACATGTGATGCGAAAGCTATGCATGGTGGTCCCAATAGTCAGAAAGGCTTTTGACAACTGCCTGTGGAGCAATCCATGAACCTATGTCAAGAGACTAATGTGTAAAAGATTGTTCCTGGGTTACCTAATCTTTCACAGATGAATGCAAGTTCTACTCCACTAAGCCAAGAAAGTAATGTTTTTTTATTATGGAGCCTGATTCCCCCTTTTTTCCTTATGAATGTGCTAAGGAGTCTCTGCATAGTTGCAAACAACGCAGATGGCAACCTTATTGGGATCGCAGAACATATGATATTTTGGGGAGAATATTCATCTTTAGATTGGCTGCTCTGCCAAACCAAAAAAAGCAATGTCTATTCCATTTTTAGGTCTATTTGAAAATCTTTGAGAAAGGGTTATTAGTTACGAGAGTACAATTCCGAAATGTTGGTTGGCAGTTGTAGCTTCACGTTTATTACTGCATCATTCTTCCAGGTAAAAAGAAAGTTACATTGACAGGCACCAATCGTATTAGCCGAGAAGAACATGTTCATGGCATTTTATTTCGTGCAGTTAAATTTTAATGTTGGAGAGATGTCTAATAAATTTAAGTTGCTTTAATATGTTACGATTACAAGAGAAAAAGAGCCATATTATCTGCAAATGCTATTCATTTTATTTTTATATGCTAACAATTTTATTTACTTCACCCACCCACCCTTATGGCCTCCATTTGTCAGCCATGCCTGATCTCCCCCTCCTGACTCAAGGCACCAGATTGTGTTAACCATCTTGGCTTGTTCTATGTACAGTACAAACACAATTTTGCTGGTTTACTGTTCAATATTATACACATCGAATTCCCAGGTAAATCCAACCACCTTTAGCCAGCTTTTGGTGTGAAAATGTCCATTCAGATTAAGACAAGCTGCCATCAACAACTGTCTCTATAGCAGCTGTGAAACGTTGATTGTTATAGAATAAAATGCGAAAAGCAATAACCAAAAGTATCATTTCAGTTACATAACACTTGAAGATACTTTTAGTTCTGTAAAATGTTCACATTTTTGCATGCACTACTTTTGGAAACTCACTGCAACTGCATCGCATGATACTTGTGTACCATGCGATCTAGTGTAGGCAAAAGCAATGCATTTGTGACCTGTGTTTGGGGCGTCAATAACTGATTATTGAGACCCCCTGCAATCACAACTGCAGTGCGTTTTGAATCTGATGTGGCAAACTGGCCCTTACAAAACTCAGACAAGTACATACTCTCTGAAGTTGATGTGTTACTTGGTCCTATACTGTATATCAGTGGTCTGCCAACTACGGCCATCGGCTTGCTTTTACCCGGGCCTTGAGGCGCCATTTCATCCATTGATACCAACAATGGGGTATAATTCGCACCACTGCACTGTACCAATGAAGGGGCACAATTTTTCCCAATGACACCTGCGATGAGGCACAATTCCTTCTCAATAACACCTATGATGGGGCACAATTCTTCCCAATAGTACCAACGAAGGGGCGCAATTCCTCCCAATAACACCAACAGTGGGGCACAGTTCCTTCCAATGACACCTACGATGGGGCACAATTCCTCCCAATGACACCAATGATAGGGCACTATTTCTCCCACTGACACCAATAAAGGAGCACAATTACTTCCACAAATGATGGGGCATTATTTTTTCCCACTGAAGTTGGGGCCTTTTCTACTCCCAATGGCCGCAGTCTGGCCCCCCCCATAGTCCGAAGGACAGTAAACTGACCTTTTGTTTAGAAAGTTTGGAGAGCCCTGGTTTATACATTACCACAGAAGGTAAAAAATGTGACTATGATTTATCAGAAAATCAGTATTTGCATAGGCACCTTAGTGGGCTCTAAGGTTGGTGATAGCAAAATGTCCAGACCCATGGTGCCTGCTTAAAAGTGTCCCATTAATAGAAGTACATTTTAAGCTGTAGCAAATGTTGAAAGGAATGTTGAATGAGCCAATTCACTTGGCTTAGTTTATCGATAAAAACACAAAATATTCACCCTAACCTGTGAAGCAGACAAAAAATTACATATACAGCAGTGGTATTGAATTAAAATTCATGGAGGTCCGATCAGTAAAACTTTCTTCCAGGATAGGTCCTAATCGCATGTTTGTCCACACATCACAGCTCCCCTATCCTCTTATATCCCAAGCCCATTCTTACATCAGTGTCCTCTGCCCCTTCACAGTAGTGTTCTAAACCCCCCTCCACTTCCCCCCCACCCCACACACACACAGCAATGTCCCCCACTACAGTGTCCTCTGCCCCCTCACATCATCCCCACAGTAGTATCATCTGCCCATCTCACATCACGCTCCACAGTAGTGTCCTCCTCTGCCCCCTTCATATCACCCCCCTTACATTACCCCCTCAATAGCACTGAGCCCCTACACTGCCCCCCCCCCCCACAGCAGTGCTCTCTGCCCCTTTACATCACACACACACATGGTAGAGTTCTCTGCCCCTTTAAATCACCCACCCCCCAGTAGTCCTTTAGTTACTCCTTTAGTGCCAGGTCCTCTGCTCCCCTCACTCCTACCTGAGAGGTACACAGAGCAGAGAGCGAGGGGTGGGACAGTTTGAGAGAGAGAGGAACAGTAGCACTGCATGGAGGGTGGGAGCTGCCAAAGTTAACTTTGCATATTAAAGCGGTTGTATCGCCTTAAATGACATTGATACCTACAGGTAAGCCTATACTAAGACTTACCTGTAGGTAAAATGAATATCTCTTAATCCTGTACGGTTTAGGAGATATTCCCACTGCAAGCAGCTGCATGCGCCGTGATGTCCCGGTGAAGCCCATAGCGCCGGACCTTGCCGGAAAGTCCGCCATAGAAGCGGGCGCTGGCGCTGCGAACTTGGAAGGATCCACGGAGGGAAGATGGAAGCTCCCTCTTCGGAGACCGGGTGACCCTGTCGGAGCTTCGTTCTGAGGTAAGTATTTCATAATGAGCTAGTATGCGGTGCATACTAGCTCATTATGCCTTTGCCTTGCAGGTGTTTCTTTTTTAAAGGGGGATACAACCGCTTTAAGGAGCTGGTGATTGGTTGCTAGGATCACTCTGTGTCCTAGCAACCAATCATCTGCTAGTTAATATGCAAAGCTATCTCGGGCAGCTCTCGCTACCACCCTCAGTGCAGTGCCACTGTGCCTCTGGATCTGTCCCGCCTCCTGCTCTCCGCTCTGCTGTGATAGTGGCCATGGTCTGCCATTTAGTGATGCCTGCTTTACAGGTATTAGAAACTAAATTCGATATATTTAATACTGATTTATATATTAAAACTATGCATTTTTCTGACTTTCTTACTGAATGTGGTCATTCACCATACTATATCCCGCCCCCATAGTGTTTAGCAATAGGAGGACATGGATAAGGAGGAATTGAGGGGAGTATCATTTACCAATGTGTATGTGCCCCCGTGTGTGACTCTATAGTCATGTGGGCTGCACAGATAAGAAAAAGGAGGAAATAAAGGGCTTAGATGGGATCTGAAATTGAGCATGCTCAGCAGATGACAACAGCTGGTCTGCACAAACCTAACCTGCAGTGGGAACACAGAGAAGATGGGAGGGACAGCTGAACGCAAGATAAACCAGGTGTATTTCACTCTACACAAAACAAATGCTTTATAGCATGTAATGAGAGTTTTTCATAGTCTGGGTTTAATGACACTTTAACCACTTGCCGACCAGCCACTGCCGATGTACAACGGCAGGTTGGCTCTATCCCGCAAATCGATGTACCGGTACAGAAGTTCGTTTAAGGGATAAAGTAAGCGCACGCGTGTTGCCAGAGCCAATGCGTGTGGCCTGTGGCCCCGATGTCCACCAGTTACCCGCGATCACTTCTCAGAGAGTCAGAACGGGGATATGTCAATGTAAACAAACAGATCCCCGTTCTGTCAGGGGAGTAGAGAGAGATTGTCTGTTCCTAGTGATCAGGAACAGCGCTCTCTCTCCTCCTCTAGTCATTACACTCCCCCCACAGTTAGAAACACATCCCAGGGTACACATTTAACAACCAGTAGTGTTATCCCCTTCCCTGCCAGTGTTATTTATACAGTAATCAGTGCATTTTTATAGCACTGATCACTGTATAAATGTCACTGGTCCCAAAAAGGTGTCAAAAGTGTCTGACATGTCCGCCGCAATGTTGCAGTCCTGCAAAAAATCGCTGATCATCACCATTGCGAGTAAAAACAAAATAAATAATAAAAAGTCTATAAATCTATTCCCCTATAACTTTTGTGCAAACCAATCAATATACGCTTATTGTGATTTTTTTTTTTTACCAAAAATATGTAGTAGAATACATATTGTATGTAAATTGTCTGTCTTTTTTTGTTTATAGCGCAAAAAAAATAAAAACAGCAGAGGTGATCAAATACCACCAAAAGAAAGGTCTATTTTTGGGGAAAAAAATGGACATCAATTTTGTTTGGGTACAGCATCGCACGACAAAATTGTCAGTTCAGGTGACGCAGTGCCCTATCGCAAAAAATGGCCTGGTCATTAAGAGGGTAGATCCTTCCGGGGCTGAAGTGGTTAACCCTTATGAGGGTTTCTGTACAAAAAAATCTAATATTTAACTATTGAAAGTATTTTAATTTTTAATCCAACTTTTAGATTATTGTACTGGTTATTTTATTATATGTATATTGGTTTATGGTGCATCCTATCTCCATTTTCTATTTTTTTCCAACTCTTTATTTAAAGAAAGGCAGAGGAAGACAAGTACAGTACATACAGGTCATTTCAACTCAGGAGTAGCCGAGTATAAATTCTAGTTTAAAAAAAACAAGTCTACCACATCGTTACAGAAAAATAGAAAACATTTTAATTTTTTTTAATGTTTGCACACATTTACATGTGTTAGTAGTATACAGTGGGTGTAGAAATGAATCACCCCCTTTAAAATACTCACATTTTGTTGCTTTGCAGCCTGAATTAATGACAGACACAGTTTTTGTTTTATCCAGCTGTATTTACTAGTACAACTTATAACATCCAAGTGAAAGATAGAACAGCAACATGTCAGAAAAAAAGAGAATAACTGAGTTGGAAAAAGGATCACCCCCTTATGTCAGTATTTTGTTTAGACCACATTTGGCTTTAACCACTTGCCGACCGTATCGTGTGGATATAGGGCGGCAAGTTGGCTCCGCTACCCAGATTGCTGTCTGTAAACGGCAATCTGTGCAGCTGCAGTTGCGGGCATGCGAGCCCACTGCACGCTCCACGATCGTGCCCTTGGGTTGGGCGGCTCAATGTCCGCTGGCGACTCGGGATCGCCTGATATAGCAGAGAGTGTTTACATTGGCGGTTCCCTCTGATCGCTGTATAAATGTCAATGGTCCCAAAAAAGTGTCAAAAATGTCCGATCTGTCCGCTGCAATATCGCAGTCCCACTAAAAATCGCAGATAGCTGCCATTACTACAAAAAAAAATAGTAAAAGCGCCATAAATTAATTCTCATGGTCTGTAAACGTGGCAACTTTTGCACAATAAATGCAGATTTCGATTTTTTTAAACTAATATTGAATTATTTGGTCTTAACACCAAGCAATATACAGTGCCTTGCGAAAGTATTCGGCCCCCTTTGAACTTTGCGACCTTTTGCCACATTTCAGGCTTCAAACATAAAGATATAAAACTGTAATTTTTTGTGAAGAATCAACAACAAGTGGGACACAATCATGAAGTGGAACGAAATTTATTGGATAGTTCAAACTTTTTTAACAAATAAAAAACTGAAAAATTGGGCGTGCAAAATTATTCAGCCCCCTTAAGTTAATACTTTGTAGCGCCACCTTTTGCTGCGATTACAGCTGTAAGTTGCTTGGGGTATGTCTCTATCAGTTTTGCACATCGAGAGACTGAAATTTTTTCCCATTCCTCCTTGCAAAACAGCTCAAGCTCAGTGAGGTTGGATGGAGAGCGTTTGTGAACAGCAGTTTTCAGTTCTTTCCACAGATTCTCGATTGGATTCAGGTCTGGACTTTGACTTGGCCATTCTAACACCTGGATATGTTTATTTGTGAACCATTCCATTGTAGATTTTGCTTTATGTTTTGGATCATTGTCTTGTTGGAAGACAAATCTCCGTCCCAGTCTCAGGTCTTTTGTAGACTCCATCAGGTTTCCTTCCAGAATGGTCCTGTATTTGGCTCCATCCATCTTCCCATCAATTTTATCCATCTTCCCTGTCCCTGCTGAAGAAAAGCAGGCCCAAACCATGATGCTGCCACCACCATGTTTGACAGTGGGGATGGTGTGTTCAGGGTGATGAGCTGTGTTGCTTTTACGCCAAACATAACGTTTTGCGTTGTTGCCAAAAAGTTCGATTTTGGTTTCATCTGACCAGAGCACCTTCTTCCACATGTTTGGTGTGTCTCCCAGGTGGCTTGTGGCAAACTTTAAACTACACTTTTTATGGATATCTTTAAGAAATGGCTTTCTTCTTGCCACTCTTCCATAAAGGCCAGATTTGTGCAGTATACGACTGATTGTTGTCCTATGGACAGAGTCTCCCACCTCAGCTGTAGATCTCTACAGTTCATCCAGAGTGATCATGGGCCTCTTGGCTGCATCTCTGATCAGTCTTCTCCTTGTATGAGGTGAAAGTTTAGAGGGACGGCCAGGTCTTGGTAGCTTTGCAGTGGTCTGATACTCCTTCCATTTCAATATTATCGCACAGTGCTCCTTGGGATGTTTAGGGCTTGGGAAATCTTTTTGTATCCAAATCCGGCTTTAAACTTCTCCACAACAGTATCTCGGACCTGCCTGGTGTGTTCCTTGTTTTTCATGATGCTCTCTGCGCTTTAAACGGACCTCTGAGACTATCACAGCGCAGGTGCATTTATACGGAGACTTGATTACACACAGATGGATTCTATTTATCATCATTAGTCATTGAGGTCAACATTGGATCATTCAGAGATCCTCACTGAACTTCTGGAGAGAGTTTGCTGCACTGAAAGTAAAGAGGCTGAATAATTTTGCACGCCCAATTTTTCAGTTTTTTATTTGTTAAAAAAGTTTGAAATATCCAATAAATTTCGTTCCACTTCATAATTGTGTCCCACTTGTTGTTGATTCTTCACAAAAAATACAGTGTTATATCTTTATGTTTGAAGCCTGAAATGTGGCAAAAGGTCGCAAAGTTCAAAGGGGGCCGAATACTTTCGCAAGGCACTGTATCTGGCGGAAATCCAATACAGCGCACCATCCAAATAACATCATTCCTACAGTAAAGCATGGAGGTGGTAATATCCTGTTAAGTGGGTGTTTCTCTGCAGCAGGGACTGGAGCACTCATCAGGATATTAGGAGAATGGATGGGGCACAATTCCATCAAATTCTTGAGGAAAATCTGCTGCCCTCTGCCAGAAAGTTGTCAATGGGAAAAAGGTTTACCTTCCAACATGACAACGACCCAAAGCACACTGGAGGAGAAAAAGGTGAATGTCCTTGCATGGCCTAGTCAGAGTCCAGGCTTAAGCCACATTGAAATTTAACAATTTAACTGAACTTGAGTAGTTATGCAAAGAAGAGTGGGCAAATATTGCAAAGTCTAAATGTAAAAAAAAGTAGAGACATATCCCAAAAGACTAAAGGCTGTAATTGAAGCAAAAGGTGGTTCAACAAAATACTGAAATAATGGGGGTGATCCTTTTTCCAACCTAAGTGATCCTGTTTATGATTTTTTTTCTGACATGTTGGTGTTCTATCTTTCACTTGGATGTTATAAGTTGCACTAGTAAATACAGCTGGACAAAACAAAAATTGTGTCTGTCTTCTTTTCAGGCTACAAAACAACAAAATGTGATTATTTTAAATGGGGTGATTCTTTTCTATACTCACTGTATGTGATATATTGTATGTGGTATATGCAACATGTACATTATATATAATATAGGTAGATATACAGGATAAAGACATAGGGATGCTTTACATCTGTTAAGACTATAAGACTTTCCTGTTAATGTTTATTGGAAAGGTATTTCTGCTTGTTACTGGATATGAAGAGAAGAAGAGGGGTTTTCTCATAAATTTCACATCAGGGCCTAGTAATCTGCAGTCACACCACTCTCCAAAGCCAGCAGCGGTGTTTGGTTAATGTGTGATAGATGATTTAGATGTGTATTTACATTAGCGGCCCTGTGCTGTGACTTTGTTTGAGTTTTCCATGTGAAATATGAACAGTGAACCACAAGAGTGATGTTCATGGAGAATGGTTTGTATTTGTGTGTGGTCTGGACAGATCAGACCTGGGACTGAGGAACAGGTCAGTATGCAGAGCCGCAGTTTATGTGGCCCACTGACTCATCTATGACCAAGAATATCACACAGTGTAAGATTTGACTGATATCCTATATACTGACAGACGACGCGTTAAAGCAGGAATTATTTTGCAGTATCAGGCTAAATACTGGTTATGTTCCAATGTTCAACACAAAAGAACAAAGAGAAGGGACTTTAAATGTGCTAAATATGACCTTAAAGTGGCTGTAAACCCTCACATATACCTACTGAAGTGACTGGTCTCAGGTGATGCACTGGGATGAATTCTCCTACATAAGTTTTACTTGTTTATCTGCAGTCTTCTCTTCTCTACAACCCTTCAAAACTGCAGATTTGTGATAAAATCGTACAGAGGAGGGGGTGGAAAATATACACTGTGTGAGAGCTGATTGAAAGAAAGGGACACCCCTCCACATAGGCAGAAGAATGAAGGATCATGCAGAGCTGTGATCTGAATAGACAAGCTGTGTGCTTATCTCCCTCCCCGACAAAAATTGTATCTCGTGTCGGGAAAACGTCTCAGAAGTGACTCATGCTGATAACAGAAAACAAAAGGGGAGTATGATCTGACACAACCACCATGGCAGGCCTTCATCCCTAATTGAAATAAATAAATATAAATATGTACAAAGGACTTGGTCATGGGACTTTGAGGGAGGCATGTCATGTTTAACATTCTAAAAGTAGAAAATACATGAAATAAATAAAGTAAAGTAAAATTGATTTATTGTACAAAGTACATATGAATGAATAAATCTAAATACATGATACAAATGTAGAGGCAATATGATAAAAAGCTGACAATAATGGTAATGAATACATATTTCCATATTGTGTAGATACATGATGGTATTATATCAACAGGTGCATTATTGATGTAAATTATGAAGCTGAAACTGTGTACCATTGAGAATACTCTACGCATTTCGAGGATCCGTCCTCTTGTCAGGAGTATCAAATACAGTAAATTATGTCTAGAAATATAAATGGTAGAGCTGGTAAGTTTATGAAAATTCCCTGTATAAAACAGGGAAAAGAAGATCTTGAAAACAAAAAAGTCTAGCACGTACATGTCAGCTAAGAGAGTTGGTAATAACCCAGCTACTAGCAAAGAGACAAGGGGTTAAAGTTTTTAACCGCTGGTTTGCCTTCGGCTGTTCCCTTGGTCCGAGTGGTTTGTTCCCACCTCAATGAATAATGCAAATAGGCAGTGAATAATACTCAAAATACTGCAGTAGAGGAGGTGAAACAAGTATATATTATGCAGAGACGTGTCTGCAGGTCCCGATGCATTTTGAAAATTAGTGCTTCTTCAGGGTAAGTCCTGATGATGCCAACTTAATGTAGCGCACCCATAGTATAGGTGCTTTACTCTTGTAGATTTTTAATAGGAAAGGAAAAATCTAGGTGCAGGCCTGAATTTGTTGATCTGGGCTAGGGGAGCAGCGCAGGGAGGGGCTGGAGATAGAGGGAAGGAACACCTCTTGGAGATTTCTCTCCCTTGAGCTTGTAGAGTGCTGGAAAGGGGGATGGAGGAGGGGGCGTCACTTCCTGATGTATGACAAGAAGCTCTGACCAATCCAGTGGCTGGATTGGCAGGGGGCAGGCCTCCTTATATACAGCAGTCTGCCAGCAGGTGTGAGGAGAGTTTCGGGTGGAAGAGTGAAGATGTAGTCAGGAGCTGTGGAGGAGACCTCACCCGGGAGGGGATCCACCTTCTGGGGGGGGGGGAACCTGAGGCCTGGGCTTGGGTGAAGCCAAGAGCAAAAGTTGGCTCCTGGAGTGGCACAGGAGAAGCAGGAAAGCAGCTGAGGCCTACATGGAAATAGACTCTTTAAAGGAATCCACCCTAAAGTCGGTGATTGGCGGCACCTAGGAGTTGGAGGACATGGCTAGGATAGTCTGGGGGAGAGAGAGAAAGCAGTCTGTGGAAGCCAGGAGGAGCCAACCAAGGGGAAGGAGAGCCATTAGACCGCAGGACAGACCAAACAAAGGGTAGTTCAGAGGCCTTGCAAGCGGCTACAGCAGGCCTCCCCATGTGCTAGCTGTGGTGAAGAAGTGTCATGACGTCTGATAACTTTCCCTTCAGATCAGAAGGAAAGGTGTAATGGTCAGCAAGTAGTGTACTGGAGAGCAGTACAGGAGAAGTGTAACGGTCAGCAAGTAGTGTGCTGGAGGAGAAGTGTATATACCAGAGGTGTATATAGTAGCTCCTACATTCAATTACTGGACATCCCACAGTCTTCCCTAATCCCTATCCAAGTTCAATCCCCTAAATAAAACAACAAAAACAAAGTACCGGCCTGTTCAGTGAGTTTGGATGTGTGGAATACGTGTGATTGAGGGCAGCAGGCGGGTGGACCACAACTTTCAGCCACTCTTAAGGGAGCACATGGCTACATTAATACAGAGTGTACTTACTGGTGCTGTATAATAATAATAATTTAAAGGAAACTTAGCATCAGATTGATTTTTTTTAATGTTATATGCACACATGTGGAGTAATCTGTAAATACAGTAATTGGAGATACTTGCTATGCATCATAGAGATCACAGTATTCCTCCTAACCTGGCTTTCATCTTTCTCTATAAACAGAAGGCTGGCACCATCTTTTTTCAGGCATCACAGACAGCATCTACTTCCAGGGATGATGCTGTCATGGCAGTACACAGTGACAACATAACATATAAGGGACAATCAGTACAATTTGATTAAAGCAGAGCTCCAGGCTCCTTTAGAAAAAAATAAAAGTCATCAGCTACAAATACTGTAGCTGATGACTTTGAATATTAGGACACTTACCTGTTCACGAATCCAGCAATGTCCTCAGCCGAGCCGATTTTTCAATTGGCTCTCGGGTGCTGCCGCCACCATCTCAGCTAAGGGAAAACTGGCCTTGCGGCTTTACAGCCGGTTCCCTACTGTGCATGCGCAAACCGTGCTGCTCTTTGTTAATTGCCCAGCTGTGTGGGGGTAGGAGGAGGGGGCCAAACTTCCAGCTGAGTTTGCCATGGCAAAAATCAGGTACCCGCTCTCACCTCCCCCCTAAAAGGTGCCAAATGTGGCAGCGGAGGGGGGAAAGAGTCAGATAAGCGGAGCTCCACTTTAAGCGGGTAAAATGGGTACCCTTTGTTTTGATAATAGCTTACTGGATCAAGTATGTTTGATAACTCAAATGAAGAAATAAGAAAAACAAGGGGCTTACCCAGTGGTGTATTTAGGTTTTGTGCTGCCCTAGGCCTGACTAAACTCATGCACCCCCTAAGTTAAATATGAGCCACCCCTTCCTGTCAAGGCCACACTCCTTCCTGTTTAAATGGACTAAAAACGGTACCGTTTGAGTCGACCTTCAAACCGGGGGAGGAGGATGGGGGTGTGT
>BLSH010430931.1:702758-734723 GCA_018402905.1 Glandirana rugosa
CTACCTGTTACTGGGCTTCGTATGACCTTTCCCTTAAAAAACTCTTTGTTTGCTTTCGCAGTATGCTTCGGGTCATTGTCCATCTGCACTGTGAAGCGCCGTCCAATGAGTTCTGAAGCATTTGGCTGAATATGAGCAGATAATATATCCCGAAACACTTCAGAATTCATCCTGCTGCTTTTTTCAGCAGTCACATCATCAATAAATACAAGAAAACCAGTTCCATTGGCAGCCATACATGCCCACGCCATGACACTACCACCACCATGCTTCACTGATGAGGTGGTATGCTTTGGATCATGAGCAGTTCCTTTCCTTCTCCATACTCTTCTCTTCCCATCACTCTGGTACAAGTTGATCTTGGTCTCATCTGTCCATAGGATGTTGTTCCAGAACTGTGAAGGCTTTTTTAGATGTTGTTTGGCAAACTCTAATCTGGCCTTCCTGTTTTTGAGGCTCACCAATGATTTACATCTTGTGGTGAACCCTCTGTATTCACTCTCGTGAAGTCTTCTCTTGATTGTTGACTTGTGACACACATACACCTACCTCCTGGAGAGTGTTCTTGATCTGGCCAGCTGTTGTGAAGGGTGTTTTCTTTCACCAGAGAAAGAATTCTCCGACCATCCACCACAGTTGTTTTCCGTGGTCTTCCAGGTCTTTTGGTGTTACTGAGCTCACCGGTGCGTTCTTTCTTTTTAAGGATGTTCCAAACAGTTGATTTGGCCACACCTAATGTTTTTGCTATCTCTCTGATGGGTTTGTTTTGTTTTTTCAGCCCAATGATGGCTTGCTTCACTGATAGTGACAGCTCTTTGGATCTCATATTGAGTGTTGACAGCAACAGATTCCAAATGCAAATAGCACACTTGAAATGAACTTTGGACCTTTTATCTGCTCCTTATAAATGGGATAATGAGGCAATAACACACACCTGGCCATGGAACAGCTGAGCAGCCAATTGTCCCATTACTTTTGGTCCCTTAAAAAGTGGGAGGCACATATACAAACTGTTGTAATTCCTACACCGTTCACCTGATTTGGATGTAAATACCCTCAAATTAAAGCTGAAAGTCTGCAGTTAAAGCACATCTTGTTCGTTTCATTTCAAATCCATTGTGGTGGTATATAGAGCCAAAAAGATTAGAATTGTCTCGATGTCCCAATATTTATGGACCTGACTGTAATTGGGTGCTGCAGCACAGATATTTAAGAAGGGGCTATATTTCTACTTTAACAGTTGAAAATGTGAGAAACATGAACCTGAACTTTGAAGGCTGTGTGAATTCTTTCAAAAATCGTGTGTATATTTCTTCTTCTAGGAGATTGAAGAGTACAGTTTTATCACACAACTAGCTGGACTTACAGACCACGTGCCAGTAGCAATGCGACTGACCGTTTCTACAGGGGAAGAGGAGTCATAAGCAGGACTATGGACTCTGCCAGTATTAATGGGGAAGTACATGTGACCCAGGGGTTATTCAAAGCCCCAGAATCTGGTGCAGGGGGATTTCTCCAGCGTCCTATTGGAGCCACAAAGAGTCCTCCACCATTTGGACTGCGTGATGGAAGCAGACAGGAGGAATGAGTTCAGAGGTTTCCTCATTGGTGCCACTCCTGGGTACCAGACCAGGTCCCACAGTGGGCCAGCTGCGCCCTCTATTGTATACCGGAATGTGAGGAACCTAGAACGGATTCAGTGCCATTCTTACCAAGATGTTTTTATACCACTATATAGCACAATATAGTTTGTAACCGTGAGATGCTGTTCATTGTTTCTTTTTCCTTTTTTCTTTTTTTTTTCTTTATTTTGCATATTTTTTGTATATCTAAAAGAACAGAAGGACCATTAATCTTTTTACTTTCTAGGCTCTTGTTGTAGTAACGAACAGCTCCACTAGCATGCGCTATAATTGCATGAGGCTCTGCATTACAAAAGCCAATATCACCTGGAACACCTAAAGAGAGGGAATCCACCCGGGAATGTCAATCTAAATAGGTAAAATGGGGGTTTCCTTGATTGGCTAATACTTTTTTAATGGCTTTGCAGGATTTTCTTTAGTTTTTTTTTCAATTGTATTAGAAATTACACAATAAAATATCACCTTGCTTTTATCAATCTTGTCTCCCCTAAGTATTTTTAAGACCTAAGTATTACTTAAAGGAGTTATCCATAAAAATAAAACCTAGCTAAATGATACAAAGGGCTGCTGCCTTTACTAAAGGGTGACCAGACGTCCCCGGTTCCCGGGGACCGTCCCTGGACTGAGAGCTCTGTCCCCGGATTGTAGGGCGGTCCTGCCATGGGCCCTGCTGGGTCCATTGGACAGACGGCAATTTGAGAGGGGTTGCTCTTTCATTGGGCTAATTAAAAAGCCAGCCCTGGCTGCTCTTAGTTTCACATTCCCTGCCCGTGTTCTCAGCCTGCTCCTCCAGGTCCCTCTCTCCTGCTCCATGCAGCGTCGCCCCGCACAGTGACCTCCCCAGCCAGAGTCCCGCCCTCCCCGAGTCAGCTTCATCCATTCCTGCTCCCGTGCAAACAAAGTTTAAGCACACAGGTGCTGTAGTGCAGAAGCCCTATGAGAGACGGGGACACCGCAGACTTGTCTGCCAGGCCAGCCCCCCCTCCTCCACCATCATACACAGATCTCCCTCACAGTCTGAGATACTGTATGCTGATCGCCCTGTCCGTGGTGCTGGAGGGAGCCCAGGCTACCATGAATGAGTGCCCTGCAGCCTGGTCATGGTGAGTAAGATGACCCCATATCCCCCACACTCCATCTCCATCCCTTACCTCGCCCCATCTCTCCTGGGGACAGGGACCCCTTCTCACTTGGGGACAGGGACCCCATCTTCCCAGGGACAAGGACCCCATCTCCCCAGGGGACAGGGACCCCTTCTCACTTGGGGACAGGGACCCCATCTCCCCTAGGGACAGGACCCTCATCACCCCAGGGGACAGGGACTCCTTCTTACCTGGGGACAGGGACCTCTTTCTCACCTAGGGACAGGGAACCCATCTAACCTGGGGACAGGGACCCCATCTCCCCTGGGGACAGGGAGCCCTTCTCACCTGGGGATGGGGACCCCTTCTCTCCTGGTGATGGGAACCCCTTCTCACACTTTACCCTAGAACTGCTCTTTATGCATATGACCCATTGTGTATAACCACACTGCTTCTTAACATTTGGTAGTCATATCAGAAAAAATTCTTAAGAAGTATTTTTTTTTTTTTTTATCTCATGGACGAAATGTGAGAAATAACGTATATATCATACAATCAATTCATAAACACATACCACATACACTGTATATATCATTTGAGGAAAATATGTTTATAAAATAGTTTACTATTTGCCAATAAAAAAAAATATGTCCCCGGATTTAATTTTAAAAATTTGGTCACCTTACTTTACCAGCTCTCTTGTAAAATGAAATGGGTGTAAACTGGCTGCCTTCTCCTGAGAGTAGACTGAGAGTTAACCTTAAGGCCTCATACACACGGACGTTTTTTGACGCCGGCGTTTTCTGGCGTTTTTTGCAGCTCTCCATGTTAGTCAATGGCCCCATAAAAACGTCAGCGTTTTTGAGCTGTAGATGACGTCGGCGTTAGTGAGCTGAAACTAGAACCCACAGCCATCGCGTTCTGAGGCTGTAACGTTTTGGCATTTTTTGACGCCGACGCCACAATATGCCAACAAACGCCACCTATTATTATACCAGCGTTTTCTGGCGTTTTTTGACGCCAACGTTTCTAGGTTGAAAAATAGCAGAGGGATGATTTTTTTTAAAAAACGCCTATTGACGCCGACGCTCACTAACGCTCAAAAACGCCGATGCATAAGGCCGAAAAACGCCAACTTTTTTTCCTTGACGTCGGGCCCGACGTTTTGTTTATTTTTTTAGAAACGTCCGTGTGTATGAGGCCTAAAGTTACACTGCTACTAAGGTTATACCGGTCATATGATATCTTTGTTATTTTATTGAAGTGGACAGCAAGTCCCAATTTACTTCTAGGCCTGTAAAATACTTGCTCAGTTGGAATCCTACCTGTTACCTACACAGAGAGGAGTAGGCTGAATCACCACACACACTATTATGACCGATTCTTTGTAGACACCCTCCAAATTGTTGAGTTCCTATACTTTTATTATCTTGCACTATGGTTACTATTGTGATAATAAATACGCCTATACTCTTATCCTATGGTCCGTCATGTGCCTCATTTAAAGTCCCAAACTTTTTTCTTTTTACTATGTACCTGGGATGGAGGTGCATCCTATATGCACCACATTTAAAGTCCCACCCATCTATTGATAAAACCCAGGGCTGGAGACCAATTTTATATGTGTTCATATCCAGTCCTATCTATATAAAATTGTTAAGTTCAGGTGTTACCAGTGAAGGGTACTGTTAATGCTAATAGAGCACAAAGTCATTTTAAAGCCCAACTTTGGGAAACTTGAAATTGCCTCCTTGCACAGGGACTGCGTAGTTCTAAAGCAGGGGGCTAAACTGGTGGCCCTCCAGCTGTTGCGGAACTACAAGTGCCATGTGGAATTGCAGGGCTGACAGTTACAAGCATGCAGGGCCGCCATCGGGGGGACAGCCCATACACATGTAAGGGGCCCCAGCATCACGAGGCGCCCGGCCACCCGGGCTCATACTTGTCAACTGTAATCTGTCCCTCTACAGCTCACTCCTGGACTTGGTCAGCAGCAGCGTCATTGCATCTACATACACGGTGTATGTATTTAGAAGATCCTTACAATTTCCCCCAGCGATCTCCTGCACACTCAGTCTGTGCCCTCCAGCACTCCGATCCTGCCAACACCCCGATCTCCAGTGCCCTGCTGAGAGAGAAGCCAGAACACAGCCTATGCGGAGTCTGACACTGCAATAGAGGGTTCCGAGGAAAATTGGTGCCGATAAGCAGGTAGCTTTTCATGTTGGGATATAGGACGGATTTGTTTGCAGGACATGAGATATTGACAAGTAGGGTCAGAAGAGCAGGGAGTGTGTGTGCTGGGGTAGAGGGAAGGGGGGTGCCGACTAAGTCTGCGGTCTCCCCATAGGGGATACACATCTCCCAATCCCTCTGTAGGTCCAGATAATGTGACCATAATTTATGACCAAGCCATTTAACCCTGTGTTATCCAAACTTTGTACAATAAAAGGTGTAAACTTAGCACATAAACGAAACAGTATATATATATATATATTAAATAACAATCCTCAATAAACAGAGCATAGCACCAGTGTTCACAGCTATTTGCATGGTAGCACTATTGTATGAGCACTGATTATTTAGCGAATAATTTCTGTCTGGAGGATTGTTATTTAGTGTTTACTCACAACAGTTAGGCTCAGTTCACCCATACAGGTGCGATCAAGCATGGGTGTATTTTTTACGCATCACATGTACGGCGGCCTGTTCATTTCAATGGGCTGCCCTATGTGCAAGTGACACAGAAAAGAAGTCCTTGACTCATTTTCAAAAGTGTGCTAACCTGAACCACAGCACAGGGGGCCGTCGCACCATGAAGTTTGGCATGTGTGTTTGCAGATCGTGGGGTACCATCAACAATTAATGGCACTGCTAAAGAGCAGCGCATTTCTGTGCATGTTGCAAAAGTATGCAATTATTGCATGCATTCCCCACATACATAGATGTGAACATAACCTTCATATTCTATTTATGTGGTGTGTTTACACTTTTTATTGTGCAGAGTTTACCTCAACACAGGGTTAAATGGAATGGTTATAAATTAACGTCACATTACCTGAACATGCACAGAGTGTTTGGGGATTGCATATTTTTTCACAAATATTTTAATATACAGTATATGATTACACAGTGCTTGCTTTCATACAGTCTACACTGCTCTCCTGTACATACCACCCACCACCATACCCTCCACACTCCTCTCCTGTACATAATGCCCACTGTCACACCCTCCACACTCCACTCCTGTACATACCGCACACTGTCACACCCTCCACACTCCACTCCTGTACATACCGCACACTGTCACACCCTCCACACTCCACTCCTGTACATACCGCACACTGTCATACCCTCCACACTGCTCTCCTATACATACCGCACACTGTCATACCCTCCACACTCCTCTCCTGTACATACCACACACTGTTATACCCTCCACACTCCTCTCCTGTACATATCGCACAATGTCACACCCTCCACACTCCTCTCCTGTACACTGCCATACCCTCCACACTCCTCTCCTGTACATACCGCACACTGCCATACCCTCCACACTCCTCTCCTGTACATTCTGCCCACTGTCATACCCTCCACACTCCTATTCTGTACATTCCGCACACTGTCCTACCCTCCACACTCCTATTCTGTACACTGCCATACCCTCCACACTCCTCTCCTGTACATACCGCACACTGTTATACCCTCCACACTCCTCTCCTTTACATACTGCACACTGTCATACCCTCCACACTCCTCTTCTGTACATACCGTACACTGTCATACCCTCCACACTCCTCTTCTGTACATACCGTACACTGTCATACCCTCCACACTTCGCTCCTGTACATATTACCCACTGTTATACCCTCCACACTCCTCTCCTGTACATACCGCACACTGTTATACCCTCCACACTCCTCTCCTTTACATACCGCACACTGTCATACCCGTCACACTCCTCTCCTGTACATATTGCCCACTGTTATACCCTCCACACTCCTCTCCTGTACATACCGCACACTGTCATACCCCCCACACTCCTCTCCTGTACATACCGCACACTGTCATACCCCCCACACTCCTCTCTGGTACATATTGCCAACTGTTATACCCTCCGCACTCCTCTCCTGCAGACTGGATGCTAGTTTCAGCACCACCCCAGTCACAGCTCAGCACTGATGACTTGGAATACTCTTTTCATTTTCATATATTTACCACTTCAGCCCCAGAAGGATTTGCCCCCTTAATGACCAGAGCACTTTTTGTGATACAGCACTGCGTCGCTTTGACTGACATTTGCGCGGTCGAGCGACTTTGTACCCAAACATAATTGACGTCCTTTTTTTCCCGCAAATAGAGCTTTCTTTTGATGATATTTGATCACCTCTGCGTTTTTTTTTTTTTAATACATTTTATTGAAGGATATGCATGTGATACATCCAAAGACATTTATGCATTACTCATTTTACAAAGTTCTCTTGTGGAAAAGAAGAAAAACAGTTAAGACATATTCTTCTATAGAACAACAAACTCGTGGAAAACCATGCCTGGAGTGCTAGCTTATAGTAATACCTGGATAAATTGTGATCCCGAGGGTCAGACTACCTCTGGTACACCTGTGACAGGGACATGTCAATCAAACTCATCTACTCTGATAACATGAGGGTGGAGGAATTCCAAGTGTCCTATACCTTATGATATTTTTGTGGGCACCCACGGTGTTCATACACCAATTTTGCAAATGGCAGTGCCCAGTTGACCAGCTGAAGCCACCCACGGACCGAGGGGGATCTGGATTGAGTCCAAATCAATGCAATATTTTTCCTTGCCTCTGACATCTCAGCCATTGCTCCTCATCTAGTATGCCAAGCAGGCACACCGCAGGGGTGTAAGGGACAGGTACCGAAAGGACCAACGAAAGTATAGCCGTCACCCTCCCCCAGTACCTAGCCATTACGGGACATGTCCAGATAACATGATTAAAATCCGCATTAATACTAGAACATCTCGTGCATGCTGAGCTGGACATACAACGCATGGCTCTCAACCTTATCGGCGTCAGATATGTTTGGTGGAGTATGTACAGTTGGGTCATTTTACTGTTGACTGCCAGTGACACCTGCAAATGCAAGGCACATGCTTCCTCCCAGTCCTCGTCCGACATGTCAGGTATTATTTAATGCCACCTCGCACGAACTGTCAGAGGTGAACTGCCAATCAAAGCAGTTAAGAGAAACGTGTAGATGGCCGAAATCATTCCCCCCCGGTCCCTGCGACCTCAAAATGCCTATCAATGGGTATTTTGAGAAGTGCTGGTCTCCCCCTCCACATTGAGCCTGCAATGCGTGTCGGAGTTGTAGGTACCTGTAGAAACTGGAGTGATGTAGGTGGTATGTATTTTGCAACTGCTTTAATAAACTGAGGACATTGTCATGGTATAAATCCCCTATTGTCTTAAGACCCTGGTTTTCCCAAAAGGTCCCCCCTTCCAGCTTTATTACTTGTGGGAACATTGGATTGTGCCAAAGGGGAAGATCCTCCTCCAAGTCTGTGAACCCCTGCATTCTCTTGGACTCCCTCCAGATTGACCTGGCCAGACTCAATAGCGGTACTTTAATTGGGGGTAATGAGGCTCTCTTAGCCTCTAATGCAATCAAAAGATTGTTAATCTGAAGGATGTGTGCCAAGTGCGATTCAACCACCGCCGGCGTCACCAGCACTACCCAATCCTCCAGCTGTCTCAGTTGACCTGCCAAATAATAACAATGTAAATTTGAGAGCGCCATCCCACCCTCAGTTTTAGGGCCCTGCAGGGTAGTGTATTTTAGCTTCCTCCTATTTTGGGCCCATATAAAGTGACCGAACTGCTCATCCAGTACCTTAAAATATGTCCTGGGCACAGGGACTGGCATGTGGGCTGTGATATAAAAGCATTTGGGCAACAAAACCATTTTTATTAAGTTAACCCTACCAGCCACCTAAAGAGGCAGTTTGGCCAAGGCATTCAAATTGGATTTAACCTCCTGCATTAGAGGGTCTAAGTTGGCCTTAAGTGAGTCTGAAGGGGATAAAGTGATATGTATGCCTAGATATTTAAAAGACGTGACCACTCACAGAGAAGTGGCATTGCCACTCGTCTCATACACTTCAGGGGAAAGTGGCATCAACGCTGACTTCTGCCAGTTGATCTTGAGGCCTGAAAATTCCCGGAAAGTGTCTATGATCTGCATTGCAGACGCTAAGGATTGCAAAGTGTCTTGTAAGTATAGAATCAGGTTGTCTGCATACAGACCTATCACATCAGTCCTCCCACCCAGTGTAATTCCTTTCACCGAAGGAGACTGCTGAAACCTCATTGCCAGAACCTCTATGGCCACCGCGAAGAGGAGAGGCAACAAGGGACAGCCCTGCCGCATCCCCCGCCGCAGTGATATTGGTGTGGACAGTACACCATTAACCAGTAGCTGCAAGGTAGACTCCACATAGAGGATAGAAATCCACCTACGGAACACCTCCCCAAAGCCAAAGGACTCCAGAGCAGCCAGAAGAAACGGCCACTCAACGGAGTCAAAGGTCTTTGCTGTGTCTAGAGAAGCCAGTGTGCATGTGTCAGGAATAAATTCTTTAATTTGGGATATGAGATGGGTCCTATGAATATTTATGGAAGTGGACTGGCCATGAAACCGGTTTGGTCGGGGTGTTAGATGTTAAGTATTGATTGGTTGAGCCACTTGGCCAGAATTTTGGCCAGTATTTTATTATCAATATTTAGTAGAGAAATGGGACAATATGAGACGCAATCTGTAAGATCTTTATCTGGCTTCGGTATCAATATCACTGTGGCCGCGTACATAGAAGGTGGCAGTCTCCCCTCGCGAAATGCCCTAGCATATGTGCATGTGAGAACAGGTGCCAGGGTGTCAATATACCTGTGGTAAACCTCTAAAGGTATACTGCCTGGACCTGATGCTTTCCCAGCTGCCAGTGATGCAATCGCCTCCCTGGCATCGTCTTCCAAAATAGCAGCATCTAAGGCCGTTACCTGTTCCTCTGTTAGTTTCAGAAACCTCAATTTCGCTAGGTACCCATCTATTTCCTCCTTGTTATGGGTGAGAGTGGTATCATACATACGGATATAAAAATCGTGGAAGCACCCAAGAATCTCTCTGACTGCCTGTGATCTAGTACCATCCGCCCTAACTATGACAGTCACTACTGTGCTCACCATTTGCTGTTTGGCCATGTGTGCCAGCAAGTGGCTAGATTGATTTCCAAATTCAAAAATTTTTTGTTGGGAATAGAAAGACTTCCTTTTGGCCACGGTCTCCAGGTACGAGGCATAGAGTCTAGAGGCATGCTCCCACTGTATCCTATTAGGAGCAGTGGGGGCCGCAAGGAACCCAGCCTCTGCCTCTCTGTAGGACCAAGTGATATCCTCCTCTTCCTCTCGGGTTGATTTCTTAATATAGTTGATTTCAACGCACCCCTCGGGATGGCTTTCAAGGTATCCCAGAATAGCAGGGTTTGTTCAGCTCCATGCTCTTCCAGGAACATCTGCAGCTGGTCTGGGATTCTATCACTCGGCCCTATCTGGGACAGCCAAAAGGGCTGCACCCTCCATGGCCTGCGCACCCCGGAGACGTTTACACCCACCAGAACTGATAAAGGGGAGCGGTACTCGGCCTCAGTGATCTTGGGCAGCAATCTTTCGTTACCCAGTACCCAGTAAGTCGATTCTTGTTAGGGTTCCCCTGCTGGGCATAGACCAGGAGAACTCCCGGGTCTGGGGATGGAGGCTGCGCCACACGTTCCTCCACCCAAATTCAGAGATCAGTATATTAAAGGCCATCACCTCCAGGGGGGCACAAGGGGATCCCCGTGTCTGTCTAACGTGGGATCCAAAAGGAGGTTGAAGTCCCCCAGGCACATCACATGAGCTTCTGGATATGAGGCCGCAAACACCATTGCCTCCTTTATAATATTGAGATTAGCTGGTGGAGGATTATATATACCCATAATTATAAAACGGATGGCATACACCTGTGCCCTCACAAACACATATCTCCACAATTGGTCCACCCTTAACCCAAGACACTCCAAGGGAAACTCCCTATGGACCAACAGCGAGACCCCGCTGGAATATGAGGTGTGATGAGAGTGGGCTGCCAATTGCACCCATGGCTTTTTTTTTTTTTAAGTCTGTCCAGAAGGTCTGGGGTGACATGGGTCTCCTGCAGACATACAATCTGTCCCCCTACCTGATTTAGCAAGGAAAAAAACCTGTAACCTCTTGAGTGGTGTTCCCAAACCCTTCCTGTTCCATGATACAATCCTACACTGTCCCGCCATTCTGTCCTATATCCTGTAATTGCAGTTCCCCTGAGATATATAACAAATATAGAGCAAACCAGGCGTTGGCAATACAATAAACAGATTGACTGTCACTCATCACCTTACCTTATTTTGGTGCGTAGCCGGGAGCTCCCCGTCTGTCACCAAAACTGAGAGCCTTAGATCAAAAATAATAAATTTAACATTAACAATCGTACTAGAAATAACGGGGCATTGCCCGTACACAGCAGTAGCTTGTGCCCGGGCAATATTGAGGCAAGCCACCCCCTAAGCTTCAAAACATCCGCTTGAAAGTAAAGTGCGCTGTTATCATTGAGATCTCCCTAATATGCAAAACATGTGAAAGAGACTTATGCATGTACTGTTCCTCTTTCCGTGCCAATGCTTAGAAGTGGACTGCTCATACAGACAGTTACTGAACCTCCACAGACAGGCCCCATAGCCGGCTCCTGCCCTCCGATATCCGTTGCAGCAATCCGGCTGGGAATAGCAAGAGTCTTACTTCCATCCGCCTGAAATTCCTTTCCGCACCTGGAGCCAAGGGTTAAGTAGTATCCCCCCATATTGTCTCATGGACAGAGCACCCCAGCTTCTGCTCTTGTACATGGTCAAGGTATGCTACACACACACGGAATAAGGGAGCTTACTCACACCTAGGCAGCAGGTGACAGTATAAGGGAATAAGTTCCAGTGTTCAGGGCTGCCCGTGTATATGATAAAACGATAACTAACCCCCCCCCCCAGTCTTCGGATATGATAAGGCATACTTTCCAAAAGGCAACAGCAGTGCAGTAACATGGCAATATAGCTTGCAATTAGAAACACACTGTGAGTCGTGGCATGTTGTCTTCCGCGTAACTATCATTTCCATCTGAAGTGTGGGTCACCTCCGTCCCGGGATAGGCAATCCCATACAGGCAGCGAAGGGCTCCTGACCGCAAATTGCCATGGCCCTTGGTCGCAAGCCAGTCCTGTGCGGCTTCAGGGGTGGTAAAGAACTGCACCTTTCCTTTATCAACCACCCGCAGGCGAGCCGGGTAGGCCATGGAATATATTATGCCGGCTTCCTTCATGCGCCTTTTCACATCCATAAAGGTCGCTCTTTAAAGCTGTAGATCTATAGAAAGATCCAGATATATGGAAACCGTTGTGTTCTCATACTTAATAAGCCCCTTTTGTCGAGCCTTGCGGAGGACCAGGTCCCAGTCTCTGCAATTCAGCAGCCTTGCCAGGAAAGGCAGCGGTGGCTGGGCCGGGACCCTGTGAGCTCTCCCTACCGCAAACGCGGCAGAGAAGTTGGCATCAGGGAACGTGTCCTGTAGCCATCATTCCACAAAGTCACTAGGGTTTTGTCCTTCAGCCTTTTCAGGGAGGCCTATTATTCAAAGGTTGTTCCTCCTCAAACTATTTTCGAGGTCGTCAGCTTTTTGCGCCCAGAAGGAGACTTGTTTCTCAGTCGCTGCTAGTATAATGGGGATGGGTGCTATGCCGTCCTCCAAGGTGGATATCCTACACTCTGTCTCCGTCACCCTCTCCCTCATATTCTGCATGTCATGTCGCAGCAACCCAATGTCCACTTTCAGCCCATCAATTTTACATGCCATCATGGTGCTGCTGGTTGTAATAGCCTACAGTAGCTGCTTGTGAACTTACTCCAGCGTGAGTTTCCCTGGCTTCTCCACCGCTGGTTCAGCCTTGGGTGTTTGTGGGGCAATGCTTCCTCCGCTCCGCATATGTGGCCGGCTGCCGGGGCCATCTTGTTTTTCAGGCCTAGCAAATTCTTTCAGCTGGACCGCGGCGGACTGGGACCCGCTCTTGCTCATATTATCTCCTGGTGTCTCGGAGGCTCAGGGAGAGTAGTCCGGTAGCAAAAGCGGTGTTTTCTCTGCAGGATTATCAAGGATATTAAGGGCGGCTGGTGGAGCTCTCACTAAGCACGTCCGTCCATCGCGCTCATAGCCACGCCCCCACAAGTTTTTATTTTTTGCGCTATAAACAAGCAAAGAGCGAAATTTTTGAAAAAAACTATTTTTTTTTACTTTGTGCTATAATAGATATGCAAAAAAATATATAAAAAAAACATATTCAATTTAGGCCAATATATACTCTTCTACATGTTTTTGGTAAAAAAAAAGTTGCAATAGGCGTATATATAGAGTGGTTTGCGCAAAAGTTATTGTGTCTACACACTATGGGAATAGATTTATGGCATTTTTATTATTTAATTATTTTTTTACTAGTAATGGTGGCGATCTGCGATTTTTATCAGGACTGCAACATTGCGGCGGACAGATCGGACACTTTTGACACTTTTTTTGGGACCAATGACATTTATACAGCGATCAGAGCTAAAAAAAAAGCCACTGATTACTCTATAAATGACACTGGCAGGGAAAGGGTTAAACACTAGGGGGCGATCGAGGGGCTAAGTGTTTTCCCTTAGCGTGTTCTAACTGTGTGGGGGCTGGGCTGGCATGAAAGATCTAACTTTTCCCGATCACTGGGAACAGTAGATCAGTGTCATGTCCCCTGACAGAATGGGGATCTGCCTTGTTTACATTGGCAGATCTCTGTTCTTCCTCTGTAGAAAGCGATCGCAAGTCGCTGGCGGACATCGAGTCTGCCGCACCCGTGGGCATGCTCCTGCAGCACGCAGCAGGTGACGCGCCCACAATATCTCATGCACGGACTGCCGTACAACTTAGGCAATTCGCGCAGGAGAGCCAACCTGCTGCCATATAATGATGGCAGCTGGTCGGCAAGTGGTTAAATTGTAACACTGTTAACATAAAAGTGGATGTACTGAAGGACTCAGTGGGATGGCCAGTGGGTGGATTCGGTGGGATGGCCAGTGGGCGGGCCCTGGGGAATATTGATGGCCAAGCCGGGGGGCCCAAGCCTACAGCTGTTTAAGGGGCCCCAACATTTTTGATGGCTGCCCTGCAAGCATGACTCCCACAGGAAGAGGCATGATGGGATTTGTAGTTTTGCAACAGCTGGAGGGCCACCAGATTGAGATCCCTGTTCTAAAGGTAGAAGGTTTTTTCGTATCTCAATGCATTCTACGTGTGCAGTAGCCCCCCTCAGCCCCCTAATACTTACCTGAGCCCCATCTTGATCCAGCGACGTTGCACGAGAGTCTTGGCTCTACCTCCTCAATGGCTGAAACAGCAGCAGGCACCATTGGCTTCCATTGCTGTCAATCAAAGTGAGTGAGCCACTAAGGAGAGAGAGGGGGGGAGCCAAGCCGTGGCTCCGTTTATGAATGGACACACAGAGCAGTGCCTCGGCTTGGTTGCCCTCATAGCAAGCTGCTTGCTGTGGGGGCACTCTGCATAAAGGAGGGGCTAGGAGTGCCAGTGAGGGACCTGAGAAGAGGAGGATCGGGCTGCTCTGTGCAAAACTATTGCACAGAGCAGGTAAGTATAACATGTTTGTTATTTTTAAACAAAAAAGAAAAAACAAAAAACTTTAATATCACTTTAACTGCTAAATTAGGTATAGGGGAAAGAAAAAGCATTTAAATTACTCAATACTCCAATCCCCTGCCAGATGATGCCCCCCATGCTCCGGCTGTGGACTGACCCTTGGCATCATCATGTCCAATGCAGAGCTTGGGCTTTCAGAATTTGTACATTTCCAACCTTCTGACAGTTTAGGGAAGGCTCTTTTCTGTTCCAGCATGACTGTACCCCTGTGTCCAAAGCCAGCTACTTGAAAACAAGGTATAAAAAGTTGGCTGACACAAAGCTCTGACCTCAAGCCTACTAAACACCTTTGGGATGAATTTTAATGCTGATCGCCAAACGCGTCTTCCTCATTCAGCATCAGTGTCTGACCTCACAAATGCACTTGTGGCTGAAAAGGCACAAGTTTCCGCAAATGCACTCCAGAATCTTGCGGAAAGCCTTATTAGAAGTGTGGAAGCTGTTATAGCCTTACTAGTAGAGTTGAGGCTGTATTTTGAGTTCCCCCTAGCAAGTGTGTGTGGGTGGGGGGGGCAATCCATTATTATTGCTAATAGTTTAGGAATGGGGTGTCCAACAAGCTTGACAAGATACTAAGGGCCTATGCACACCTGTCCATTTTCATGCAGTAAAACAAATGCATTTCAAGCAGAAAACCCATTCTTTCATATGGGGCTGGTTTATATCTATGTGTTGCAGTTTACATTGAAATAGGAACTATATGGGTCCTCGCACAATTACGTATGTGCATTACTATGCATGCAGCATGCACAAGGAATAGTATGAATCCAGCCTTTAGTTAACCATCTAGTTTAATGGGGAAAAAAGAAACTCAGCTTTAATAGTATGGCATGAATGAGAGCCCGCATTTTCCTGAACATTAAAGTGATACTAAACACACAATGTTTAAATTACATTGTCCCTTCTAATTACTGTATGTGGATGATGGTACTGTAATTATTTTAATAAAAAAATATTGATACACAGCTGTCACATGACCCAGTTCTTTCCCAGCCTGTCTGCAGGGAAACATAAGAAGGTGGAGCTTTTAGTCCTCTACTGCTGGTCAAATGCTAAAAAAAACAGCTTTTGGAATACAGGTAAAAAAATAAATAAATAATAACAATAAACTGTTTTAAATTGTCATACAAATATATGTTTGAAATCACAGTTTTATTATTTTGTAGAAATAACATGGTGTGGGCGGATTTCTGTGTCATGCTCCTCCAGCCTGTGTCATAAAATAAGAAAGAGGTGAAGCCTCCATTAATCTACATGTTATATCTCGTCCCTATTGTGTTTAGCGGGTAGTGGCTATGGAGGAGGAGGGAGGGAGTGGGCTGTCATTTACCACTGTGTATACACCCACATGTGTGACTTTATAGTCATAGGTGTGATAGGGAGGAAATGCTCAGCATAGAAACACACTGAAAACTGAGCATGTGCAGAGTTGCCACCACAGCTGCCAAATCCCTAGCTAAATTGGGGACCTGAACAGAAGGTGGAGATAGAGAGCAGCAATATCAACCAGTTTTTTTTCAGAATACAGAAAACAAATCTACTGAGTATTAACAGCTTGTAATACAGTATTTATTGATAGTTTTTTATGATGTGGGTTTAGTGATCCCTTACATCAATTATAGTGGTGCTAAACTCTGCAATACTTACCCATCCCTCCGGCCTCTTCTGGGTGCCAGACTGCGACCATTTTCATTGGCTGGCCCCGATGAGGTCATTCCTACACATGTGCAGGAGCGCAGTCATGCGGACACACATGCACTGTGCCAAAATGTAAACTGAGCTGTGCTTGTGCAGCTCATTGTACATTCTAAAGACTGAAAACAGGCAGGTAGGTTTATTTTATTGCAGAAGAGGCATTGCAAGTCTCTTCTGCAACGAAGCCTGCCTGCTTGCAGTTTTTAAAAGTGGGACTTTAATTCCGCTTTAGCAAAATGCTCATCAGGTTTCCAGGGAGGACCTCAGCCTCATTATACATGGTTCTCTGCTGTTCTGCCCCTTGGCATTGTCTGTTGTGGTCTATAGTGGGCTCTGTTAGGAGGGTGCTGAAGCTAGGGGACACATTGGTCGGTATCTTTAACAACATTTAGGTGTATTCAGAAGATAGGAATGCCAACAACTATAGCAATTTAGGCAGTGGGACAGCCAAATGCACAGGATGAAAGCCTGGATGGAGAATAGAGATGTCTTGTTCCCTTGATTAAGTTTAAATACAACATTATCATGTTTGTCTGAAGTCTCTGTTTAATCATGGATGGCCGTTCCTAGTTGTGCTGTGGTTAAAGCATCATATGTATTTACTCTAAATTGCTTATTTATTCCTAATCTTAGTCTCGCCTGATTTGTATCAATCTGGCCTGTGGGGAAGATAGCGGGTTAAATAAATGTGAACAGATGGTAATGGTGGGTGAGATGCTACATGAGCAAAACAGCATGAATATGTTAATATTACACAGGAGAAATCTTGCTAGTAGTAAAAAAAGGAATCCACGGTAAATCCTGCCAAAGGCACATTGTAGAACAGGAGCATCATTAGATGGACATATCGCATTTGTTTAATGAGGCAGTCAAAGAGTAATGATGAGTACATAGTGGAGTAGCCTTTAGCGACCAATCAAAAGTCACTTCTCAAAGTGAACCTGTACTACGTCTTACTTTTTTTTTCCACAAGAAAACAAACATCTTACATTTTTAAAGAATATACAATTGCGCCTGCTGTACCATGTACTTGCATGAAAAAGTATCCTGTTTTCTTTGCATTGCTTCCTTTGTGTGAAATGCCTGGTGTTCCTGCCAGCCTCTGCCAGCTTTCCTATGAAAAACTGTCCACACTAGGCATGAGAGCACAGCATGGTTAGTTTTCTGGCTGTGCTGGGAACTCAGCCTGCTCTCCTCCAATGATTAGACTTGTGCTGACATCCCCCGCAGAGCCATTACCTGGTAAGGTCAGTGTGTTGCTGCTTCTCCTCCCATAGCTCTCTGAACTCCTTATTCAGCTGAGAACAAAGGGTATGTGATCACTTATTTAAAAAAAAAAGGGGGGGAGGTATTTATATTGTTTTTTTATGTCTAGTCACAAGTGTTTTGCCTTTCATTTCTCATCTCGCATTTTTTCATTTCAGGAGTAAAAATAGTTACATAGTCTGGTTGAAAAAAAGACACAAGTCCATCTAGTTCAACCAATAAAAAGGGAAAAACAAACAAAAGAAAATGTGCAATCCTATATAACCAATCCCATACCCACAGTTGATCCAGGGGAGGGCAAAAAAAAAAAACCCCCAGTTAAGCATGATCCAATTTGCTCCAGCAGGGGAAAAAATCCTTCCTGATCCCCCAAGAGGTAAGCAGATGTTCCCTGGATCAATTTCACACTTGCTATTACCTTCATTAGCCACAGACTTATTTTTTTGCCCCTCTGATTTAGTTTCACTGTATCACTGGGGCTGAATTTCCCCAACTTCGTGGCCAAGTCTTGCCAACCGCTATTTCACTGACCAATCAGAACAGCAGGGGATCTACTTTGGACAGTGGAATGGCAGCGAGTGGAGCTAAGCCATGGAGTCAGAGAAAGCAACATAACTGGTTCACTGTATACATATGGTGATCTCCAGGAGCCATTGATGCAAGAAATGCTAAGGGTCTATTCAGACCTATGCATTCCATGGTTCAATAACACATTTTGCAATAAAGCAGAGTTCGAGCCTCTGAAAAAAAATTTAAAGTCAGCAGCTACAAATACTGCTGACTTTTAATATAAGGACACTTGCCTGTCCAGGGATCCCGCAATGTCGGCCCCCTGAAGCTGCAGGTGCCACCATTGCAACTAAGGGAAACTGGCAGTGAAGCTTTCGGGTTTCCTACTACGCAGTAGTTTCAATTTAGCCTGGAACTCCACTTTAAAATGGCAAATTAATTTGAATTGGATGCCATTGTGCCCCATTTTCTGTAAAATCAACAGAACTTTTTTTTTAAACAATGCACCACAGCGTATGATGTAGGGTTACCACATCATCCCTTTAATCCAGGACACATATTAATTACACAGGTTCTGTGGCTGATTAAGGTGGTAATTAAACTCACTTGGTGCCTTATCTGCATTAAATTAGCCTCAGAGCTGTGTAATTCATGTGTGCCCTGGATTAAAGGGATGATGTGGCAACCCTAGTATGATGGTGCATTACTATGCGTTGTGGTGCATTGCAATGCAGGTGCGTTGTGTTACTATGATCTGGTGTTTAAAAATAATGGTCAGCAGGTGGAGAGTGAGCAAAAAGGAAGCAAACACAGATCTGAGTACTTGAGCAGTTATACCCTGTACTATGGGCCCTAGAGGCTCCCATCTGGCAGCACTGCAGTCCTTCCAACAGTAGGGGAGACTTGTGGAAGACATTGAAGAGATCAAAGACTACGGCATCAACATGGATTGACACTAAAATCTGTACCAAACACTCCTCAATATAATATCGCTGCACTGTTTGTTGGTATGATGACTGCTAGACATGGGCATAGAGGGTTCCCTTTTGGTGTCCTGAAATACGAGGTCATCACATATCTCTGATTTCTGCAGACCAGTCACCTTACCCTACTGATTCGCTGGTTGGGCTTCTGCAGTAAAGTCCTGGTGGTTCTTGTCATCATATGATGAGTTGTGGAAGTGATTTCCCTTACAGTACGTATGTATATTTCAGGGACATGCCGTGAGGTCAGTGGCCGGTGAGCCACTGGCTAGTATCAGAGCCAGATACACACAGGTTACATACGACGCAAACGTTAGAGCGAGAGCAATAATTCTAGCACTAGACCTCCTCTGTAACTCTAAACATGTAACCTATACATTTTTTTAAAAGCATCGCCTATGGAGGTTTATAAGTACTGAAGTTTGGCGCCATTCCACTAGTATGCGCAGTTTTAAAGCGTGACATGTTAGGTATCTATTTACTCGGTGTAACATCATCTTTAACATTATACAAAAAAATCAAGCTAACGTTAGTGTTTTATTTTTATTCATGAAACGTTTTCTTTCCAATAAAACAGCGTTTGAAAAATTGCTGCGCAAATACCATGTGACATAAAAAGTTGCAACGGCCACCATTTTATTCTAGGGTGTCTGCTAAAAAATATATATATATACTGTTTGGTGGTTCTGAGTAATTTTCTAGCAAAAAAATTATGATTTTTTCCACGTAGGAGAGAAGTGTCAGAATTGGCCTGGGTGGCAAGGGGTTAATTACCATAAGTAAGTAATATACAAAAAAGCAAGATTTCTGGCTCTCACAGACCTGTAACTTCTTCTTTAAGAGGCTCCTCTGTCCTCCACTCGTTATCTGTATTAATGGCACCTGTTTGAACTCAAACAGTCAGACTCCAAACTCCACTATGGCCAAGACCAAAGGGCTGTCAAAGGACACCAGAAACAAAATTGTAGACCTGTACCAGGGTGGGAAGACTGAATCTGCAATAGGTAAGCAGCTTGGTGTGAAGAAATCAACTGTGGGAGCAATTATTAGAAAATGGAAGACATACAAGACCAGTGATAATCTCCCTCGATCTGGGGCTCCACGCAAGATTTCACCCCGTGGGGTCAAAATGATCAAAAGAACGGTGAGCAAAAATCCCAGAACCACACGGGGGGACCTAGTGAATGACCTGCAGAGAGCTGGGACCAAAGTAACAAAGGCTACCATCAGTAACACACTACACCTCCAGGGACTCAAATGCTGCAGTGCCAGGCTTGTCCCCCTGCTTAAGCCAGTATATGTCCGGGCCCGTCTGAAGTTTGCTAGAGAGCATTTAGATGATCCAGAAGAGTATTGGGAGAATGTCATATGGTCAGATGAAACCAAAATAGAACTTTTTGGTAAAAACTCAACTTGTCGTGTTTGGAGGAGAAAGAATGCTGAGTTGCATCCAAAGAACACCATACCTACCGTGAAGCATGGGGGTGGAAACATCATGCTGCAAAGGCATTGAAGATGAAACGTGGCTGGGTCTTTCAACATGACAATGATCCCAAACACACCGCCCGGGCAACGAAGGAGTGGCTTCGTAAGAAGCATTTCAAGGTCCTGGAGTGGCCTAGCCATCTCCAGATCTCAACCCCATAGAAAATCTTTGGAGGGAGTTGAAAATCCGTGTTGCCCAGTGACAGCCCCAAAACATCACTGCTCTAGAGGAGATCTGCATGGAGGAATGGGCCAAACTACCAGCAACAGTGTGTAAAAACCTTGTGGAGACTTACAGAAAACGTTTGACCTCTGTCATTGCCAACAAAGGATATATAACAAAGTATTGAGATGAACTTTTGTTATTGACCAAATACTTATTTCCCACCATAATTTGCAAATAAATTCTTTAACAATCAGACAATGTGATCTTCTGCATTTTTTTCTCATTCTGTCTCTCATTGTTGAAGTGTACCTATGATGAAAATTACAGGACTCTCTCATCTTTTTAAGTGGGAGAACTTGCACAATTGGAGGCTGACTAAATACTTTTTTGCCCCACTGTAAATAAATAATATATTGTTATGTTATAACATATAGCAGTGCCTTTTCTTCAGCAGGAGATTATCATTCTCCCTCTTTAACCACTTCGCCACCAGGCCAATTCTGACTCTTCTCTCCTACATGTAAAAATCATATTTTTTTGCAAGAAAATTACTCAGAACCCCCAAGCATCATATATATATTTTTACCAGAGATCTTAGGGAATAAAATAACGGTCATTGCAACTTTTTATGTCATGCGGTATTTGCGCAGCAATTTTTCAAACGCGTTTTTTTGGAAAGAAAACGTTTCATGAATTAAAAACAAACAAAACAGTAAAGTTAGCCCAATTTTTTTGGATATTGTAAATAGATACCCAACATGTCACGCTTTAAAATTGCGCCCACTCGTGAAATGGCGCCAAACTTTAGTACTTAAAAATATGCAACGCTTTAAAATTTTTTACTGGTTACATGTTTAGAGTTAAAGAGGAGGTCTAGTGCTAGAATTATTGCTCTCGCTCAAAAGCATGCGGTGATACCTCACATGTGATATTTGAACACCGTTTACATACGTGTGCGTTTGCTTCTGTGCGCGAGCTCACGGGGATGGGACGCGTTACATTTTTTTTGTTTGTTTATTTTACCTTTTTTTATTATTTTTACACTTTCTTTTTTTTTTTTTTGGATCACTTTTATTCCTATTACAAGGAATGTAAACAACCCCTGTAATAGGAATATTGCATGGCAGGTCCTCTTTATGGAGAGATATGGGGTCAATAAGACCCCACATCTCTCCTCTAGGTTAGAAAGACTGAGATCACAAAAAAACTGAGATCTCGGTCTTTTCAGCCGAGTTCACGGGCATCGTTTACATCACGTGACCCAGACGTGACGTCATACGTCGTGCCCGGACCTCTGAGGCGCATAGAGATGACTGGTGACCATCTGATCATCAGGCATCTCTATGCTCAACTTGCGCTGGCGACGGATCTGTTCTCCGGGTCACCCATGGCACTGGAGGGCGACGGGAGGGGGGGACGTCCCCTCCTGTGGTTAATGATCAGAATGGCGGATTAAAATTATATCTGAATGATGCATATAGGCGCCAGCATCATTCAGATATCACCACTTAAAGACAAGGACGTCTTTGGATGTCCGGCGGTCGGCAAGTGGTTTAAACTGTGTGAGAAAAACATGGGATTATGGGTAAATCTTATACACAAAAACATGTTTTTTCCTTGTAGTTAAGAGGGCTGGGCTGGACACTGCAGTGAGGCTTGCCTCCACTGCAGCATTTTTATTGGACAGCTTTGCCCAATGGTACTTTACCATTGGGCCAAGACTCCAAGCTGTCCATTGAGCTCAGTGCCTCTGAAAAGAAGTGAGGAGAGGCACTGTGAGCTCATCCTCTCAGTCTGCTGCAAACACAGTGTGTCAGCTTGTATTTATACTGGCCGCTCTGTATGTAGCTTCTGACAGGCTGTGCAAGGAGCCCTGTATCTCTGGTACCATAGGTAGTGGAGCCCCAAAATTTTTACCAGTGGTGGGGTAGGACTTCAGCTACCTACCACCCCAGGTCGCCAAGCTACAACCCTCAAAGTTCAAACTTTTTTTTTTATGTTCATGGCAGGTGAGACTCTGCCTCACCTGACTCCCCTGACTGCACCTCCCTGATATATTTCCAAGTAAACATTGTCTTGTTACTAGTACTTCGTATGCACTGACCAGCCTATACCTCAGTTTTACGTAGGTTATGGGCTTGAGAGAGAGCAGTGTGCACAGCAAGATTTTGTAAAGAATTTGGAAACCCTTATACAAGAGGAGTATAAAAATAGACAAAAGGAGGCCAAACACATTATCGGTGCTCCAAAAGCACAGAAAGAGGAGGAAATTGCTAAGTCTATTAACCACTTCAAGACTAAGCCTGTTTCTTGAATTCTGTGCTTATGAGTTAAAAACAGTTTTTTTTGCTATAAAATTACTTAGAACCCTCAAACATTATATATTTTTTTTTCTAACACCCTAGAGAATAAAATGGCGGTCTTTGAAAAACTTTATGTCACACCGTATTTGCGCAGCGGTCTTCCAAGCATGCTTTTTTTTTAAAAAAATTCAGTTTTTTTAGTTAAAAAATAAGAAAACAGTAAAGTTAGGCCAATTTTCCATATTGTGAAAGACAATGTTACGCCAAGTAAAATGATACCCAACATGTCATGCTTCAAAATTGCGTCCGCTCGCGGAATGGCGACAAACTTTCCAACTTAAAAATCTCCATTGGTGACGTTTTAAAAAATTCTACAGCTTACCAGTTTTGCCTTACAGAGGAGGTCTAGTGCTAGAATTGTTGCTCTTGCTCTAACGATTGCGGCAATACCTCACATGTGTGGTTTGAACACCGTTTTCATATGTGGGCGGGACTTACGTATGCGTTTGCTTCTGCACGTGAGCTCGGCGGGACGGAGCGCTTTAAATTTTTTTTCTTTTTTAATTATTTATTTTGCTTTTTACTTTTTATTTTTACACTGTTCTTTTTTTTTTAAAAAAAAATGATCACTTTTATTCCTATTACAAGAAATGTAAACATTCCTTGTAATAGAAAAAAGCATGACAGGTCCTCTTAAATATGAGATCTTGGGTCAAAAAGACCTCAGATCTCATATTTACAGTAAAATGCAGACAAAATACAGACAAAAAAAAAAAAACGGGCCCTTTAAGACCGTTGGGCGGACGTCACTTCTGACATAATTTCCACCCGGCCGTACTATGGAGCCGAGTGAGCGGCTTCAGCCGCTCAGTCGGATCCCGGACACTGGGGGGAGAGGATCGGATCATCTCCACCGCTGCCGGCGGGTCCGGTAAGCGGCGGAGATGACCGGAAAGCGGCGGGAGGGGGGGCACCTTTCCCGCCGCTGATAAAAGTGATCTCGCGGCGAATCTGCCGCTAAGACCACTTTTATCTGGCAGGGAATCGCCTGCTGAAAAAAACGGCTGCAGGCACCATTCAGATATCACCACTCAAACCCAAGGACGTCCTGGTTAAGGAAGGAGATAAAACCTTTTTTAGGTACATTTGTGATAGAAGGAAAAAAATACAATGGGATCACTAAAATGAAAACTGGGCACAACACATATGTTGAGGGAGACCAGGATGTAGCAAACCATTTAAAAAATTACTTTTGTTCAGAAACAGACTGCACTAATGATAACAAGTTAGGGAATCATATTGGTTCTAGTAATGATGGTTCATTTCTAGGATTTCTGGAGACAGAGGTAGCTGAGGAACTGGCTCGGTTAAAGCTTAATAAAGCAATGGGCCCTGATGGTATTCATCCCAGAGTTCTGAGAGAACTTGGCGATATAGTTGTTTGACCATTAACAAATCTTTTTAAAAAATCTCTTCTAACAGGAGTTCCCCATGATTGACGAATAGCTAATATTGTACCTATCCACAAGAAGGGCAGCAAGGTAGAAGCTGGCAATTACAGGCCAGTGAGTTTGACATCAATTGTAGTCAAGGTAATGGAATCACTTCTCAAAAGAAGGATCATTGACCACCTAAAAATACACAGCTTGCTGGACCCAAAGCAACATGGCTTTACTGAGGGCAGATCGTGTCAGATAAATCTGATTGAATTCTTTGACTATATTACCAGTGTTTTGGACCAGGGTGGTGCTGTGGACATAGCGTATCTTGATTTCAGCAAGGCATTTGATACAGTTCCACATAATGATCTGATACAAAAGTTGTACAAGCTGGGACTTAACCCTTGGGTGGTTCAGTGGATATGCAGTTGGCTAAAGGATAGATCCCAGAGTGTGGTTGTAAATGGGGTTCACTCAGAACAGAGACCAGTCACCAGTGGGGTACCACAAGGCTCTGTACTGGGTCCTGTTCTATGTAACCTATATGTAAGTGATATAACTAAAGGTTTTGGTGGGCAATGTATGTCTCTTTGCTGATGATACAAAGGTGTGTCATAGGGTTGATATTCCTGGAGGTGTCTGTAACATGGAACATGATTTGGCATTGCTGGAAGATTGGTCAAAGCAGTGGAGACTGCAGTTCAATATTTCTAAATGTAAAATAATGCATCTAGGGAAAAAGAATCCGCTTAGAGAGTACAGCATTGGGGGCACAGTGTTAGCCAGCACTACAGAAGAAAAAGATTTGGGGGTGCTTATTTCAGATGATTGCAAAATAAGCAAACAGTGTGACCAGGCAGTGGGAAAAGCAAATAGAATTCTGGGATGTATCAGTAGAGGGATCACCAGCAGGAGGAAGGAGGTTCTGATTCCTCTATATAGATCTTTAGTGAGACCTCACTTAGAATACTGTGTCCAGTTCTGGAGACCACACTTACAAAAAGATATTGATAAGATAGAACGAGTTCAGAGACGGGTAACAAAAATGGTGAAAGGTCTGGGGGATAAAACATATCAAGAGCGACTTCAGGAACTTAATATGTACAGTCTGGAGGAAAGAAGGGAGAGGGGAGACATGATTGAAACCTTTAAATACATCAAGGGGGTGAATAAGGTTCAGGAGGGCAGTCTTTTCAATATGAAACCAAAATCAAGAACACGGGGACATGACCTCAAACTAACTGGAGGGAAGTTCAAAACTATTCTTAGAAAGTATTATTTTACTGAAAGGGTGGTTGATGATTGGAATAAACTACCAACAGAGGTTGTGAGACAGTCAACAGTAAATGGCTTCAAACATGCTTGGAATAAACATAAATCTATAGTCAGACAACAAGGTTAATGTAAAAAAATAAATAAATAAAAATAAAAAGGGGCAGACTCGATGGATTACTCAGTCTTTTTCTGCCGTCACTTTTCTATGTTTCTATGTAACAACCTTCAAGCAGCTTTGTTGAAGCCTTGAAGTCTTTAGGGCTCTCTCACGCTGGCGGCAGGACTGGTAAAAAACAGGTGACAGGTAGTTCAGCAGTGGATTTACCACCTCCAGATTGCCCACTGGAATGCTAATATAACAGCCTGATACATATGTCATGCCTGTGATGCTTTGCTTCGTGGTCGCTGTAATTTGGCTGCCAGGGTTTGACAGGTGGTGCCATAATGAAACTGTAGTTTTCTTTAAGGGCACTTTAAGTTGCTGATTGCATGCGGCTGCTGGTGTATTCTGGGAGTAAACACTGCCGATGAGCTGACTACTATTGACAGTCAGTGAGGAAATGATGTGATGCCTCCTCACCACCACCCCCCAAGTCCATTTTTACCAACAAATGTGCTGCAACTGTGTGCATTGCACACGGTTGAGAGACATTTGCAACGCTTCCCCCAATGCTTAAGTGTGTAGTGTTCGGCGGGCGGTGCTACATGTCAGGTAAACTTTGCCACTGGCGTGAAGCTTTGTAACCCCCCCATCTGCTGCTTATTGCAGCTTAAGAGGGAACAGTTGGTAGGTGGCAAAAACGTGGCTCAATGGCACATTTTTGCCCCCCCCCCCAACCGCATGTCTAAGTGTAGCCTAAAGGCTTCAACAAAGCTACTGGAAACTTGTGGAAAGCTTTACAACTGCTCTACAGAAGCTTGCTGTACACATTGGTACAAATGGTAGCCAATCAGCTTCTAGCTGATTGGCTACCATACACAGCTGCACCCGATTTTGCACTCTCCAGATTTGGAAATCAACTGCATTGTTTTTATGCAAGTTGGGTGAACAGGGAGTTACAGTGATTATTTCTTTTCACTGGAGTTCTCCTTTAAGGCTTGCTGTACACAGCAGTCTTATGTAAACCCATGTGAACAAGGTGTTAATGTGACTTTTTTTTTTTTACTGGAGTTCTCCTTTAAAAGCTTATTAACATGTATTGAAGTAGATGATTCCAGCTGTCATTCTTCTATGGTGATAAGGAAATGAAAGCTATTTAGTAGCTATAAGTAACATTGCTGCGCTATGTATGTCTATAAGCCCCATTATAGCTTCCAAATGACATCACCAGCCAGCAATTACATCACATTCAGGCACAAAGCCCAGAGGGGGGAAGAACAGCTGCCAGGTTTATGAATAATTCAGGACAGCTCCTCAGAATTAATTCCCATCGTTACTATTAATATTAATTCAATCATAAGCTCAACAGAAAGACATTATATTCACGGACAGATCAACCATTGCTGGGTTTCATTCCATTACTGAATCTTTCATTTCTGCTACGCGCAATTTAAATCCAGTTTTCTAAAGCATCACCAAAGGAATTTTTCCAGAAAAATGTTACCTCGAAAGGCTCATTCACCTGATCCAAATAGATCTTAGCACATAAAACAGATGGAAAGACTATATTAGAATGCTGATTGGAAATTCTGTCTAATCGGTATGGTGGATTTAAATGATGTTTACTGAAAAGCAGCAATTGTTTGACTTTCAGAGGTCTATAAATGCTAGAGATCCTATATCCATACACAGACTACATACTGACAAGTGAGTCTCCCAAAATCCCGCAGGGGTTTTGTGTACAAGATTCATCCCCTGCGCAGCGTTTAGGGCCCTGTTCATAGGCAGAAAACGGGCTGCCCTATGCAACACGCAGTGTCGCAATGTTAGGGGAATGCTTGTTCCTGCTACGTAATTATGTGAACGGGCCTTAATGGAACCTTTCATGGCAAAATTACAGAGGCTGCCACTGATGACTATCTTCTAAAATAATGGTTTGGCTGGTATGTTGATCCTATGTCTTCAATTCTTTCTAAGGCTGCATTCACACAGGGGCGACCCGACTTCGACGCGACTTTGCTAGGCAATTTCAGCGCGACTTCCAGCGCGACTTCCAGGGACTTGAGGCGACTTTACAACACGACTTTTTCCAGGCGACTTTGCCTTGACCAATCAGAAAAGGGAGGGAGGGGGTTGCCTAAAAATAAATTCTATTCTTTTCACTACAAAGTCGCTTTTATTTAGATGGGGGATCCGACTTGGAGGCGACTTCTATTCAATTCTATGGGCACAAGTCGGATAGAAGTCGCCTAGAAGTAGTACAGAAACCTTTTCTGAAGTCGTTCCGACTTCAGTAGTGTACATTAAGACGGCTCCCATTCATTTCAATGGGATTTCAGATGTCAAGCGACCTGGGGCGACTTGAGGCTACCCAAGTCGGAGCGACAGTCGCCCCTGTGTGAATGGTGCCTAAGGGTTTGTTCACATGGGCAGCTGAGGGTGGTAAAAGCAGGGGGTTGAGCAGTAGCTTTATCAGCCCCCCCTCCCCCATCCCAAATGTCCACCTAAGCAAAGCAGTGCAGACACTTACCCATTCTAACCCCACAATGCTGTGCAGCAAAAGTTAAACAGCCTGTCAGATTCAGTAGGCAATTCTGCTGCCAAACATGTCCCATTCAAGTGAATGAGACCGTACTGTAGCCCCCCTGCAACTGATTGCAATGGATGAGGTTGCGATATTGTGGGCCGACAGAAAGGTTATAGATCCACTGCGTATCGCTTTTCCGAAGAGCAGAAGTAAAGCTGCACATGTAAAACCTGGCATAGGAAAAATATACCCACCAGCAATCCTGACCTAGGGCTTGTTGACACTTTGTGGCACCACATCAAAATAAAGGCAATAAAAAAATAGGAGAAAGATAACTGGACTTTGAAGGTAGCCACTAGAATCCCAAGTTGAAAACAGTGCTCACAAATATATAGGTATAAAAAAGTCATATTTTATTGGGACAAATATAAAAACATCATAAAAATCTCGGCATCACCTCATATAGTGTGTGCTAATAGAGGTGGTATCTCTCCCATATATAAAGAGAAAGCACAGAAATTATACAGGATAACTTGTGCAATATGGCCAACAGATCAAACATATGTCGGATATAACTGTATGGTGGCCTTCCATATATAGGGGCCAATTGCAGGGTCACTGTATCAACACCAATGGCTCACCATGCATTTCGCCAACAGCTTCTTCAGGAGATCCTATTGGCATAAGATCAGGACAGAGGGCATGGAGTGTTTAATCTATATCATGGGAGGGGAGAAAAAGAGAGACGTACAGCCAGCTGAAAAGGGGCATAGTGTGATGCAACCAAACAACAGGAGCCAAATCGGGGGAAAACTTGAAACTGTAAGTCCCACAAAAAAATCCTTAAGATAGTAGTGTAGAGAGCCAGTCAGTATAAATCAAGTTGCCAGGATAGATAATTCAAGGATTAACCAGTTTCCTGATACATAAGGCTCTGGCTCTGTGGTATGATGATCCCAGCCGCAAGCAATCCTTATGTAAGGGGAAAAAGATCCATCCAACGGCTAACCATACAGTTATATCCAACATATGTTTCATCTGGGGGCCATATTGCACAGCTTATGCTGTATAATTTGTATGTGCTTCTGTCAGGAACCATGACTCAGACTGAGACAGAAGTGCAGTAAAAATCACTTTTTTTAATAAAATGGTAAAATAGTACAAACAGAATAAATGTGGTCAAATTATAGCCAGGGTTCAGTAACCAGAGCAGGTAGTCAGAACAAACCAGTAAAACAGGAATCCTGAGATCAGCGTAGTCAGAAGCAGCAAACAGAATCAGGAAACTGAAGGGAAGTCAGCCAGGCAAAAGTCTTTAACAGGAAAACACAGCAGAGTATCCGGATATGTTGACCAAGGCGAAGGCACAGGAGATCTCATCCAGGCAGTTTAAATAGTCAGCAAGGCTGACTGACGAGCAGGATATGATTATCAGGTAAGTCACTGTGGAATGATGAATACTGGCAATTAACCGACAACTGAGCAGCCTGAACTCTGAGAAGGGATAGCTGAGCCCAGCCTTGGCAGCTTTCTCTTTATATATGGGAAAGATACAATCTTTGTTAGCACACACTATATGAGGTGATGCCGAGATTTTTATGATGTTTTTATATTTGTCCCAATAAAATATGAATTTTTTATTCCTATATATTGGTGAGCACTTTTTCAACTTGGGATTCTAGTGGCTACCTTCAAAGTCCAGTTATCTTTCTCCTATTTTTCTACTGCTTGTTGACACTTGCTGTGCCCTCTGAAGAATAGTCCATGGTGGACCGCTTTTTAAGAGGGCATTTGACAGGCCTCCTCACCACCTGTTTTAACCCTTAAAAACACACAACATTGTGCTGCAACTCCCCACATTGCAGGGGCGTTTGCAGTGTGGCACTATTCTGTTGAGCAGGGTGAAAATACTTTGCATTGTGGCTGAGACCAATGTACCCCCGCCCCTTTCTTGCAGGTTAAGGGGGAGCAGTTGGGTTGGGATAAAAACACAGCTCCATTTAGCATTTTTTCCCCCTCAAGTGTAAACGAGACTTAGTCTGTTGCATACATGTTCTGACTGAAGGCCCGTACACACAATACGAAAATCTGAAGTTAAATTTAGTCCGACAAACGATCTGCCGTGTTTCGGATTGTTAATATGGTGCTTTTGACACCTGATTCCGGTTTTTCATCCGGCAAAAGCTGGATGCCCAGGCTATAAAATTTTTGTCGTACATGAACTCAATGTCCGATTTGCTTTTATTTAGTATGGTTTCCGTCCGAAAAAAATTGTAAAAGCAAGACTACGCATGCTCAGAAACAAAAGAATACATACAAAACTATTCAACACATTACGTCACTTCTGAAGTTGTATTCTGTCATACGAGAATTTTTGTATGTGAGTAAACTCTTCACTTTTGACATAAGACTAGCATGCAACAAAAAAACGGATGACAGGTCATCCGAAAATCTGATTGTGTGTACGAGGCTTTAGTGGTTCAGAATATACTGAAGTTAGAGGATTCATAAATAGGTGTGCGCAGCTTATTGCATTAGGGTGTGCACCCCAAAGCTAAAACACATATGCGTGTGTGTGTACACACACATATATATATATATATATATATATATTATAGTCAAAAGTTTTGGGATACCTGCCTTTACATGCACATGAACTCTAATAATCTTTGGGATAAATTAGATGTGAGACTGTGAGCCAGGCCTTGTCATCCAACATCCATGCCTGATCTCACAAATGCGCTTCAAAGATTCCCATAGACACACTCATAAACCTTGTGCGCAGCCTTCCCAGAAGAGTTGAGGCTGTTATAGCTGCAAAGGTTGGGCCAACTCAATATTGAACCCTACGGACTGGAATGCCATTAAACTTCATGTGCATGTAAAGGCAAGTGCTCCAATACTTTCGACAATATAGTGTATGTATACAGTATATACAGTTGTGTTCAAAATTATTCAACCCCCACTGAAATTGATTGTTTTGGTTGGTTTGACATTGATTATGATCATTCAGTCATCCTGCTTACAATTAAATCAAAGAGGCACGTGTAGGTCAGACAAATATGACATAACATTTATAATGAAATAACCACAAATGTCTTTTCTGAGCTCACATCATTATCAGTTTTATTCAACCCCCAAGTGACATTCAATCTTATTACTTAGTACAACATCCTTTTACAGTTATAACAGCTTTTAAACGTGAAGCATAACTTGACACAAGTGTCTTGCAGCGATCTACGGGTATCTTCGCCCATTCACCATGGGCAAAAGCCTCCAGTTCAGTCACATTCTTAGGCTTGCGCACTGCAACTGCTTTCTTTCGTTCTGTGAACACAGTTCAATACGAAGTGCAAATTTTCGACAATATTGACATTTTCCTACAACATGATTCATTATTCTAACTTACAGTGAACCCCCAACTTATTTTGACTATTACTACACTCGAGTCTTTTCTGTAAACACCAATAAAGTAATATTTACAATACAGTATAAACAGACTGGATGTGCACGGAGAAACTAAATTAACATTCGTCCTACTGACTTACTAGTATTAGTTACAGTTTGGTTGGTTTTGTTAGTTAAAGTCACCCCCAACTTATTAAAACTTGTGTTGACATATATGACATATGTATGGACAGAGAATAT
>BLSH010430931.1:734939-750543 GCA_018402905.1 Glandirana rugosa
TTCTCTGTGGTATCCTTCGTAGTAAGCGTTTAAGTTCCGTTTCCCGTGACAACTATGCGATGGACCAGCACCGTCTTTCTTCTACGACTGAAGGTATCAACAGTGCCCTTTGCCTTGAATTTGCGAATGATGCTTCCTATGGTGTCTCTTGGTATGTTTAACATCTTTGCAATCTTCTTATAGCCATTGCCCTTCCTGTGAAGAGTAATCACCTGTTCTCTTGTCTTCCTGGACCATTCTCTTGACCTCACCATGTTTGTAACCACACCAGTAAATGTCTAGGAGGAGCTGAGTATCACAGTCATTTTAAAGCTGCCTAATTGGTGCTTATTAGGCTTTATTGCTGCTCCCTGATATCCACAGGTGTTTTCAATGCCTGATTGAAAACACTTAATTGAACCTCTGTTCTTCAGAGTGGTAGTCTTTAAGGGGTTGAATAATTATGTCAATGAAGAATTCACAAAAGAAACATTTACTACTGTATTACAAAACTAATTGATGTCATTTTAGTTGCATATGGTTCTTTAAGAAGTCCTTGTAGGATTTCATTCAGAATACAATTACAAATGTACACTAAATTCCCTAAAACCATTTACAGCATTGGGGGTTGAATAATTTTGAACACAACTGTATATTTATACAGTATCTCAAAAAAGTGAGTACACCCCTCACATTTTTGTAAATGTTTTATTATATCTTTTCATGTGACAACACTTAAGAAATGACACTTTGCTACAATGTAAAGTAGTGAATGTACATCTTGTATAAAAGTGTAAATTTGCTGTCCCCTCAAAATAACTCAACACACAGCCATTAATGTCTAAACCACTAGCAACAAAAGTGAGTACACCCCTAAGTGAAAATGTCCAAATTGGGCCCAACCTTTTGCTCTACATTAAGATGGCCTAGGCTATAAGAAGATTACCAAGACCCTGAAACTGAGCTGCAGCATGGTGGCCAAGACCATACAGCGTTTTGACAGGACAGGTTCCACTGAGAACAGGCCTCACCATGGTCGACCAAAGAAGTTGAGTTCACGTGCTCTGTATCATATCCAGAGGTTGTCTTTGGCAAACAGACGTATGAGTGCTGCCATCATTGCTGCAGAAGTTGAAGGGATGGGGGGGTCAGCCTGTCAGAGCTCATATGCCGCACACTGCATCAAATTAGTCTGCATGGCAGAAGGAAGCCTCTTCTAAAGATGATGCACAAGAAAGCTTGCAAAACAGTTTGCTGAGGACAAGCAAACTAAGGACATGGATTACTGGAACCATGTCCTGTGGTCTGATGAGAACAAGATAAACTTATTTGGTTCAGATGGTGTCAAGCGTGTGTGGGGGCAACCAGATGAGGAGTACAAAGACAAGTGTGTCTTGCCTACTGTCAAGCATGGTGGTGGGAGTGTCATAGTCTGGGGCTGCATGGTTGCTGCCAGCACTAGGGAGCTACAGTTCATTGACGGAACCATGAATGCCAACATGTACTGTGACATACTAAAGCAGAGCACGATCCCCTCCCTTTGGAGACTGGGCCACAGGGCAGTATTCCAACATGATAACAACCCCAAACACACCTTCAAGATGACCCCTGCCTTGCTATAGAAGCTGAGGGTAAAGGTGATGGACTGGCCAAGCATGTTTCCAGACCTAAACCCTATTGAGTATCTGTGGGGCATCCTCAAACAGAAGGTGGAGGAGCACAAGGTTTCTAACATCCACCAGCTCCGTGATGTTGTCATGGAGGAGTAGAAGAGGACTTGAGTGGCAACCTGTGAAGCTCTGGTGAACTCCATGCCTAAGAGGGTTAAGGCAGTGCTGGAAAATAATGGTGGCCACACAAAATATTGACACTTTTGGCCCAATTTGGTAATTTTCACTTAGGGGTGTACTCGCTTTTGTTGCCAGCGGTTTACACATTAATGGCTGTGTGTTGAGTTATTTTGAGGGGACAACAAATGCACGCTGGTATACAAGCTGTACACTCACTACTTTACATTACAGCAAATTATCATTTCTTCAGTGTTGTCGCATGAAAAGATATAATAAAATATTTACAAAAATGTGAGGGGTGTATTCACTTTTGTGAGATACTGTATATATATATATATATTCACACACGCTCACATACACTTTTAGAAACCTATATAAACAAACGTTAGTTTGGTTTGGGAGGATGTTCCCCGGTGGGATTATGCGGTGCAGAGTGACAAAGCTCAATACAAAAAGATACATAAAATTTCAAATTTTATTTGTACAAAATTGATAAAAAAGAACAGAAATGTTATAATACATTAAAAAACACCAATGGTCTCATTAATTTGACTGGGAGTCACCCAAAAAGGGGTGTGGAGATTAGGTCCAAATTATATCCTGACATGTTTCGCCTATCACAGGCTTCCTCAGGGAATTTGATTGACAAACACCAATCATATGTTCTTGAACAATAGAAAAATACAAGGGTTTTACATTAACACATTCATATTAACCAATACATTTTCCATATATATTCAAAGTTATATTCAATACAATGTAACGTATCACCGATGTATGGCACATAGCCGCTCCCTCCCAGGACCGCCCGGCAATTCCCCAAGGATCAATACACTTACCAAATCACACCCACCACAGGGAACGGATGCCGAACAAACCCCATATCCAAAGAGAGACCTAGCAAATCAGTGACTGCAGAGGATGCACACTGTCCAAGCTAGGATAAAAATAACAAGAGATCTTATATAGAAGCCGCCAGATATCACAGAATGTTTAATAGATGGATATAGTAAAGGAATTCTATAGATCATGCCGACCAATCAGCATGTGTGGCATGAAACGGACATCATGTCTCAATCATTACAAATGAATATACTTTATTAGAATGAAATCAAAAGTCTTATTAGAAACTTACATTAACCACCCTGGCGGTATTCCCGAGTGTGGCTCGGGGTGGAATTTCAGTACCAAGAGCGGTAACCCCGAGCCACACTCGGGATTGCATCGCTGGATCCAGGCAATGTTACTTACCTTGTCCCCTGGATCCAGCGATGTCCTCCCGCGGTGTCAGCGTGTCTCCCCGCGGCCAGATGATTCCTGTGTGCCGGGCTCCGTTCCCTGTGAGCGTCGCGTCGCACGGGGACTGAGACCGGCGGGAAATTCAAAAAGTTAAACACACACAGTACGTACAGTACACTGTAATCTTATAGATTACATTACTGTATGAAAACATTTCACACCCCCTTTGTCCCTAGTGGTTTGCCCAGAGCCCTGCATGCACTTTTATATAATAAATGTCATTCTTTCTGCCTGGAAACATGAGAATGTCCATAGCAACCAAAAAGTGTCCCTTTGCGTCAAAAGTGGTTTTTGATCAGCTAGAAAACAGCGATAGTAAATAAGAATGATTTGCAGAATTGAGTGATACTGATTTTTGGGGAAATTTATCATCAGCAACTGAAAGTGACGATAGCGACAATTCTGCAACTGAGCAAATTTCTGCGTTTTTGGTTTGATTACATTATTGCATACATTTTATTACTATTATATTATTATTTTTGATAATTATTTTTAGTTATTTATTATATTATAATTTATGATTTCATTTTTCAAACTTTTTCATACCCGGGATGTCTACTAGACTCTTGTTTGGACAGATTTAAGTGAGTTATTCCTAAGAATTACAGGCCTACAATATAAAACGCCAAATTTTCATGCAAAATAATTGTACCGCTTTTGGTACAAAATTCCAGACAGAATCATACCGCCAGGGAGGTTAACCACAGATCAGTTTGAAATTAAGCTGGGGGCGCTATACTAGCAACTATGTGAGGGAAATCGCAAATAAGGGCGATGGAGATGTGCTGTTCGATCTATGAAAAAAACTATAAATGAACAAAAATCAAATATAGAGAATATATGTATAATATATAAACAAACGTTTTAAAATTTATTAAAACATGAAAACATGGACAGTATTAATAGAGCAGTGGACAGTGTCAGTGGAGCAGAGGGAATCTGTGCCACAGGGGGTGATTAGGGTGTGCCCAGACACACCAGCACACATTGTGTGCACGCTTAGCCAGTAATGGTAAGATATGCATTTTTCTCCCTGAAGTCATGTCGAACATGCTCAAAGTGCATGTAAGTATACTATGCGCAATTGCAAGCTGGTGCATCAGGCAAAATATCCATTGCAATGGATTCTATAGCTGTACCTGTTAGCAGCATTCCTGTAGATTTATTAAAGCAGAGTTTGCTCATCTCAGACTGTACCCTCATTTTATCAGGAATACACACACTTACACTAAGCTCGGGGGAAACATAATAGGCCAGAAAAGCAAAGTACCTAAATTAATTCAACCACCGCCTTGTTTTTATTGTCAATGTAAAAACCCTGTAAAGACTCCTGTAAGCTAATGAGATTACCAGCTGCACAGTTCTGAATTAATTTGTTCCTGGTTTGTGTTCATTTGGGAATGTGAACCGGTTTAGATTAAAGCTGGATACACACTAGCCAATTTTTTCCTTCAGATTTACCACAACCAAAGAATATGAGGTCAAACCTTAGGAGTTTGAATTTGTATACAATCAGGCAGGCCATTGCACTACATGGTTTTGGTAAATCTGAAGGAAATCTGACAACAAAGTTGGATAGTGTGTATGGGGTCTTATAGTGAGCGTGTATTGGGGAAGAAGCGGGATGCTAAGGTAATGCACACAATGGGTAGACTAGGACAAAGACAGAGGAGATCGTGTGGGCTGATCTGTATGCAAACAGTAAGACATCCTTTAAGACAGACCTGGGCATCACCTGTACTACAGGTGTATGGGCAATCCACTGGGGTACAGCACTTAAAGAAGTGTTGCCACAGAAGGATCTGGATATCAATTGGTATCTACTTTTTTTTGGGAAAATTATGTTTATTACATTTTCCTTACCAAAGAAAAATACATACAAAACATACAAAATTACAGGGTATAACCCGGTATCAGATCTCACTGAGTTAGTCACCTCTTTAACATAGAAAACCAACTATGTATAAGTACAAGAAAAGAAAAAAATCCCCCCTTCCCGTATGTGCAACGTTCCTTAAGTGTAGAGGAAATCTAGACAAGAACTAAGGACTAAAGGCCCTATCAGCTACATTCATCATCATCATTGGATAGTAACCATATTAAAGCAGTAAGGATCCCTTGATTAAAAACCTTCAATACACACGTGAGAGAAAAATGTCAGTGCTACTACCGCAGTACTAAAGATAACAGTTCAGTTCAACCTAGAGTGTCAATGTCTGAAAGTCAACACTGCCATACTTTTTCAAACTTATTGGCACAACCCCTACTCAAGAATGTGGCCCTATACAAGGATAAAACCTTGTTAATGATGCCCTTCCAGTATGTTAGCGAACAGGCCTCTGGTTTCTACCATCACAGCAAGATGGCCTTGTGAGCATAAAAAAGAGCAAGTGAAAGAAGGGACTTTTGTGCCCTTTTAGGCCCAACATACAAACTGATGTAGTCAAGGGAACAGGAATAGTGAGTAAATCTTGGAGAGTGCGAGTGACCCCTGTCCAGAACTCCCGTATTGGCTGACAGTGCCAAAAAAATATGATCAAAATCGGCCAACACTCCGCCGAGTATATCACCAACACTCCGCTGAGCCAGTGCCATAAATAGGCGCTACTCTTGCTGGGATATAATAAGCTTTATGGAGCAGCTTAAATTGAATATAGCGGTCCCATGATGACACCAGAGTCCTGAAAGAATAGTCCCACATATCCTCCCAATCATCCCCCTGGAAATTAGTAATTAATGGCATCCAACTGTCCCTGCATATAGTGAGTGCTTTTGGCCTCTCTACAAACAGTTCTTTATACACCTCAGATAGGGAGTCATCACACAATAGTTACTCCAAAGGAGTAGACCTAAGCTCTAGGGTTTCAGATCAAAATTGTGCTAAGAAGGCATGTTGCAACTGTAAGTAACAGAAGAAATACCAGCTCTGGTGGTGGTATTTAGACTTTAGCTGATCAAACGTAAGGAGTCTCCCTCCCCCCACAATATCTTGTAGTTGTTTGATGCCAACCCGGGCCTGCAAGATGGGGTCTGGAATTTCACCAAAGTGAGAAAACCTGGGGTTGAACCAAAGAGGGGCACATGGCGAAGGGACCAAACCATCTGGTTTCATCAGCACCTGCACCCTGTCCCAAGCGCGCAAGGTACTACGCATGGACCCAGTTAATGGGGAGGCCACCTGGGCACCTCTATAGACTAAATAATATAGACTCTCATGGGATCCTAGATGATCAGCTTCAAGGACATTTGCAGCGTCCCCATCATCGCGTAGCAACCAATGCCTTGCAATGTCCATTTGGCCTGCTAAAAAATACTTAAAAAGGTCTGGTAATGCCAGGCCTCCCTGTCCTAGAGGCTCCTGCAAGGTACAAAGCCCTATCCTTCAATGAGAGGAAGACCAAATAAAGGAGCTAAGCAGACTATTTGCATGCTTAAAATACAAACAAGGAATCCATATTGGAGAATTACGCAAGAAATACAAAAAGATTGGTAAGCTCTTCATCTTTAAAAGATTCACCCGTCTGATCAATGAAAGTGGTAAATGTCGCCACGAGTCTAACTGGGTCCTTACCTTAGTAAAGGGGGAAGTAGATTCAGCAACATATAATCTCCCACCCTGGAGGAAATATGAATGCCAAGATATTTAAATTCGGAGACCCAAAGTATAGGAACATTCTGTACAACCTGGGCCTCAGCTTCGGCATCAATGGGCATTATGCTGGATTTCTCCCAGTTCACTATTAGGCATTAAAACTGCTCAAAGTTACTCAGTATCTCCACCACAACTGTGAGCGATGGCCCAGGATCCTGCAAAACAAGGAGAAGGTCATCCGCATATAGTGCAGTGCACTCACGGATGCTTCCCACCTCTGAAGCTCTAACCGCCGATGATGTCCACAAGGCAATGGCGATAGGTTCCATTGCAAGTGCAAATAGGAAGGGAGAAATTGGGCACCCTTGACGAATACCTCTACCTATGGAAAACTGAGAAGAAACTGCCATACCAAGATGAATGGCCGCCTTGGAACTACTGTAGAGCAAAGAAATCTAGGTAAGATACTGATTACCGAAACCCATATGTCTTAAGACCATGGACATATAGGTCCAGTCCACTGAATCGAAGGCTTTTGCCATGTTAAATGAGACCACCAACCTCACCCCAGGATTACCATGATCGATCTGTAAGTGTGCAAATAGCCTGTGAAGATTAGTGTTTGTGGCTATCTGGGGAATGAATCCAGTTTGGTCTATGTCAACCAAGGTAGTGATGACCCGTGACAGTCTAGTGGCTAATACCTTGGTCAAGATGTTTAGGTCCTGGTTCAGAAGAGCAATGGGTGTATAGGAGGATCATTCAAGGGGATCCTTCTCCGGCTTAGGTAAAAGAACAACCTGAGCCTCCATAAGGGAGTCAGGAAGAACCTTGTTCTCTATACAAAAGTGTAAAGTCTTGGGACAAGAACCTCAATGTTCAGCCTATACCATTCAGCACAAAAACCATCTGGTCCAGGCGATTTATGAGGAGGGAACACCCATATAGCCAACTCTATCTCTTCCTCAGTGATATCTGACAGTCCCTATCAGTATCAGACCAGACCGGGATAACTAAGGAGGAGAGCAAAGTCTAAAGTTCCTGCAGATTGCAAGCAGGGATAGACGCATAAAGGGTTTTGTAATATTCCACAAAAGTATCCAAAATGTCAGCTGGATCTGTAAGCACCAATCCTTGTCTATTTTTAATGCAAGGGACATTTGCTTGCACCCTCTGTTTCACCCTCACCCAACATGGCTAGCAACTTTCCGTTCTTGTCGCACTGCTCAAATAGAGACTCAGTCCTTCTGACCCAAGAAGTCTGGATTAGTTCAGTAAGATGCAATGCAAACTGGTGGTAGGCTTCTAGCAAGGCTACATAGGTGGCTTCAGAGGGAGCAGGGGCATGAGCCAGCTCGCAACTTCTTTCTTTGTTTTGTAATTCCTGCAGAGAAGAATTGAACTCCCTACGGGCCTGTTTTATAGTCGATATATAGTGACACCTTATACACGCCTTAAATGCGTCCCATACAACAGGGAGGAAAGCTGAAAAGAGGTTGTCCTCCCAGTAAAAACAGGAGTCCCCTGGGAAGACACCGACTCCACGTCCAACCACCTAGGGCTCAACCTCCAGGCACCCCCCCTGATCCGCGTTGGGAGACCAATATTAATTGATAAAGGTGTGTGGTCCGAGAGGCTCCCTGGTAGGTAATTGGCTCCCCTCACCAACTGCAGCAATGGGTCATTGGCAAAGGTTAGATCTATCCTCGAGGAAGATTTATATGTTTTAGATAGATAAGAAAACCGCCAGGTATTAGGGTTCTTCCAACGCCATAACTCCGTCAAACTCCGTTGACACCCCAGGTGTCAACCCCTGAAGACGTTTTAGGAAACGAAACGCATTGGGTCCTGTTCCCCCGACTCACTGCTATTAGGATTCTATTGATGAGCTCATCTATAATTTTAACCATGTAAGTGTTTATCCACAATTAATAACATTTTTTGTGGTATACTGAATTACGCTATGGAGTTCTTTTCTTGCTCTTGTTTCAACTAAAACCCTTTCCGAGTGATACCACCCATCTGCCGAGAGATACAGGGACCCTCCAGGCGGGCTCCAGGGATATTCCAAACCGGGAAGGGAGCCATCCGTGACAGACCACACTACAAGGAATCACAACACCTCCGCTCTCACATTACCAACCTCTGGTAAGCATACTCACGTACAGTGGGGATTGTCACTTTTTTGAGCACCTATTCCAGCACTTTGCACTGTGATCTTTTCTCCAATTCTCCTGGACCTTCTGGATTGACATCAATTTTGCTGGTACTTTACCAGCTTCTGGTAAGTACAATCACTCACCACTGTGGATTGTCACCATATTAAGCACCTGTCTGCTTAGGCACCCGTCACTTCAACTAAAGAACCAGTCTAGGACACCACACTGTATCATCCTATATACCCCTCCACATTTGATAGGGGGATTTTACACACCTGTACATGAACTCTAAGAGGACTTCTGTTATTGGCATTAACATTATGTACATTTTATTGGTTTAATATCCATTCCTCACTGTACTCAAATCCCAAGTACCTTTGGACGCAATAACTCGCTCACGGTCCCACCTTGAGACCATCATCTACACAGCGCTGGACTCTCTGTTTTCCATTTATCTCCAGCTTTGTCTGTTGCCGTGCCAGCCGCTTTAGCACAGAATCAGGTAGCGCAGTATTCTTACAACCCATATGGCAAATCAGTGTACATTCAGAGGCCAAGTTATCAATGCGTACCACCATCAGCACTGCCTTAAACCCCTCGATGGCCTCTAAGATAGGCTTTGTAATGGCATCTGGAACTGCCTTTAAAGCAAGACAAGGAGTTTCTGCAGTAGGAGGAGAGGACGCCATTGCAGCGTATGTAGCAGCCGCGCTCAGCTCTCTCCCCGTCCAGGCTGTGCTCCGGATGGAGGAGTTTAGATGGCGCCAAGAGAGCACATACCCTGGCCTTTTGTTCCCATGATCATGGTCACGGAGGGCTCCAGGAGGTAGAGAGAGGCAGCTGAGGTCCGGGAAATTATGGAGAAGTGCTGCTATCAGGAGGAATATCCAAGATCAGCATGGAGCTCATGGACTACATGTCTGTCCTGGCTCACATCCAGCTCAAATCCACTGTGTACCGGTGTGCAGTCATGGTGGAACAGGAAGGGTCCATCCCCAAACTGTTCCCACAATGTTGGGAGCATGAAATTGTCCAAAATGTCTTGGTATGCTGCCACTTTAAGAGTTCACTTCATTGAAAGTAAGGGGCCAAGTCCAACCCCTGAAAAGCAACCCCACATCATTACCCCCCCCCCTCCACAAAATGATTTGAACCAGTGCACAAGGCAAGGTCCATAAAGACATGGATGAGCGAGTTTGGGGTGGAGGAACGTGACTGGTCTACACAGAGTCCTGACCGCAACCCGATAGAACACCGTTGGGATGAATTAGAGCGGAGACTGTGAGCCAGGCCTTCTCATCCAACATCAGTGCCTGATTTCACAAATGCGCTTCTGGAAGAATGGTCAAACATCGCCATAGACACTCCTAAACCTTGTGGACAGCTTTCCCAGAAAGATTGAAGCTGTTATAGGTGAAAAGGGTGAGCCAACTCAATATTGAACCCTACGGACTAAGACTGGGATGCCATTAAAGTTCATGTGCGTGTAAAGGCAGGTGTCCCAATACTTTTGACAATATATTGTATGTTGGATATATATTGTCAGAATGGCTGTTGTGTTGCTTGCATATTGCAAGAATGAAGCGATATTAACCCCAAGACCAAAAATGTAATACTGTATATTGCAGCTTACCGGTCCTTAGATGTGGTGGCTGTATTTGTTTTCTTTTTTTTTAGTTTTTTTTACCTCTCTTTTCACCTGGTGATCTGGCCAGTAACACACCTCCTGTATTAGAGTGTTCCCACTCTGGATGAAGGAACACAGGGGGCACCTTTGGACAGCAGCATTTTCAGTCAGGGGGTAGGGGAGTGTTAGATGGACTAGCAGATTTAGATACACTAACAAATTGAAACCAAACTCCAACTCACACTGCAGTTACAGCAACAATTTTGGGATAAAAGTCTTACAAAAATAATAATAGAATAAATATAAGGTGATCATTATAAGCACCCGTCAGTGCTAAATGGTTTATCTCAACACCAAAACCAATACATTTGCAGAAGAGCTTTTTCTGTTGAAAATCAACAGAAATACTGGCAGAATCACCAGGTGCAAAAAAAGAAAGACAGCCCATACAAGAAAACTAATGCAGCCAACACATCTAAGATTTTTTTTTTAGCTGCAATATAATCAATATAATAAATGTTTGCTTTTGGATTTAAAGTGGTTGTAAAGTCAGAAGGTTTTTTTTATATCTTAATGCATTCTATGCATTAAGATGAAAAGCCTTCTGTGTGCAGCAGCCCCCCTTGGCCTCCTAATACTTACCTGAGCCCAATTTCTGTCCAGCGATGTCCACGAGTGTCTCAGCTGTCCGAGATTCTCCCTCCCGATTGCCGTCAATCAAAGTCAGTTAGACAATTAGGAGAGAGAGGGGACTGGGCCGGACCGCAGGTTCGTGTCTGAATGGACACACGGAGCTGCAGCTCGGCTCGGGTGCCCCCATAGCAAGCTGCTTGCTGTGGGGGCACTCAACAGGAGGGAGGGGACAGGAGCTCCAGCCAGGGACCCAAGATGAGGAGGATCTGGGCTGCTCTGTGCAAAAACAACTGCACAGGGTCGGTAAGTGAGAAGGCTGGACGGAGGAGTCTGGGGTATATATCCCTCCTCCCTTCTCTCATTCAGCGTCGGCTTGGCTTCCTGGTTCTTGTGAAGGATCCGGCATTACATCACTTCCATTTTTTTCAGGGATTTCTGGTCTTCGTTGTGTACAGGCATCTAGTGGCAGTCAAGCACTCCATTGGATCTTGGGTAACTGTAAAGGTTGTCAGGGGATAGTGCATTATCTACACAATTTTCTACTGTTGAAAGACCCTGGTTTGCTGCCCAAATATCTGCAGTCTCTTACGGGGTTGTTTTTGGAGTTAAACGTCCCATTGGCTGCCCATAAAGTGGAATGTCATCAATTTTTTGGGCATTACTCTTGATTCTAATTGCATGATTGCGAGTTTGTCCAGGGAGAAATTGATCAGGATATGGCAGACTATCCATCTTTTTGTCCGGTCCCCAGTCTGTTCCAAAGGAGACACTTACAGTCTCTTTTGGGAATGCTGAACCATACCATGAGAATAATTCCACAGGGTAGATCTTTTGTTTCCAGGTTACTGACTCTCCTACCCCTATATCAGGACTCTGACTCAGTCGTCAGGTTACAGGCAGATGCACGAGCTGATCTGATAATGTGGGATCAGTTCCTGTGTGACTGAAATGGCATTTCCATGCTCATTCTGCAACCAACATGCGAGTCTCCAAGAGTGTTTTTAAATGCCGCAGCATTGGATGTTTTTTTCGGCCATTTGTGGTCATCAATGGTTAGCCAGGCGGACATCGGAAGTGTTTCGCTTGCCTAAGTTTGCTCAGACTTTGGCATTGTTCGAAATGTATCCAATACTGGTGGCAGCAGTCACATGGGGACCACATTGGTTAGGGATATCAGTAATTTTCTTTACTGATAATTTGTCTACAGCAAAAATTATTAGTAAAGGCAGATCGGGATCCCTGCTCATTATGTCATTCATGCGCAGATTGACATGGCTAGGTCTCACATACAGGTTTCATTTCCAGGGCAAATTTATCTATGGGATGTACAATGGTGCAGTCGATGCACTTTCTCGCTTTAATCTACCTCAATTTTTCTTGCAACATCCGGAAGCAGAGCTGGTGGGCAAGCCAGTTCCTCTTTACACCCTCCTGATCATGAATTAGCCAGATTCTGGACACAGATGATAGATTTGGCTAATGGTTCATTATCCAGAAACACATTGAAGGCTTACACTATGGGTTGGAAGACTTTTTCGCAGGTTCATGTCCCTGTACCTTTGCAGTTGCCCTGAAGACATTAATTATGTCATGGCATTCGCTGCATACTGCCATAGCAAACTGGCCTTATCTGCTAATACCATCAAGTTCTACTTGTCAGGTGTCCAGCACTTTAGGTCTCTGGAGTCTCCTAATAGTCCATCCATTTTTTCAGCTCACCCTCTCAAAGCCATGTGGAGGGGGATTCGTTTGTCACGTTTACATATCACTGGCCAGATATTTGGTGATGTGTCAGACATATTGTCTTCTTCCCTCGTTTGGGTTGGGTCCCAGTTTAGTGCTTAAGACAGCTACAGTATCTCACAAAAAAAGTTTGTACACCCTTCACATTTTTGTAAGCATTTTATTATAACTTTTCATGTAACAACAACACTGAAGAAACGACACTTTGCTACAATGTAAAGTATTGAGTGTACAGCTTGTATAACAGTGTAAATTTACTATCCCCTCAAAATAACTCAACACACAATAATTAATGTCTAAACTGCTGGCAACAAAAATGAGTACACCCCTAAGTGAAAATGTCCAAATTGGACCCAAAGTGTCAGTATTTTTTGTGGCCACCATTATTTTCCAGCACTGCCTTACTTAACTCTCTTGGGCATGGAGTTCACCAGAGCTTCACAGGTTGCCACTGGAGTCCTCTTCCACTCCTCCATGATGACATCACGGTGCCGGTGGATGTTAGAGACCTTGCGCTCCTCCATTTTACATTTAAGGATGCCCCACAGATGCTCAATAGGGTTTAGGTTAGGAGACATGCTTGGCCAATCCATCACCTTTACACTCAGCTTCTTTGGCAAGGCAGTGGTCATCTTAGAGGTGTGTTTGGGGTTGTTATCATGTTGGAATACTGCCCTCCGGCCCAGCCTCCGAAGGGAGGGGATCATGCCCTGCTTCAGTATGTCACAGTACACGTTGGCATTCGTGGTTCCCTCAATGAACTGTTGCTCCCCAATGCCGGCAGCACTCGTGCAGCCCCAGACCATGACACTCCCACCACCATGCTTGGCTGCAGGCAAGACACATTTCTCTTTGTACTCCTCACCTGGTTACCGCCACACATGCTTGACACCATCTGAACCAATTAAGTTTAAGTTGGTCTCATCAGCAAACTGTTTGCAGGCTTTCTTGTACATCATCTTTAGAAGAGGCTTCCTTCTGGGATGACAGCCATGCAGACCAATTTGATGCAGTGTACGGGCGTATGGTCTGAGCACTGACAGGCTGACCCCCCACCCCTTCAACCTCTGCAGCAATGCTAGCAGCATTCCTACATCTATTTCCCAAAGACAAGCTCTGGATATGATGCTGAGCATGTGCACTTAAAATTCTTTGGTCGACCATGGCGAGGCCTGTTCTGAGTGGAACCTGTCCTGTTAAACCATGGACAAGAAGGAATTGAGTGAAGGTACAAATACAGATACAGCTCATATACGAACCACAGGTCTCAACTGACGCTTTTCCCACCTTAGACTGGTGCTTACTGGTGCCTGACTCCATACAGCAAACATCACATATGTATACACACATATAATTAATGAATCAATGAAATTCCAAAAAGCAATTGGATAGGTTGAGCCAATGGTTAAACAATAAATCAATTAAGGGGTGTGATTGATAGACTCAATGGTCTGCTAAAAAATCCTTAACCCCTAAATGTATCACCTGTGCAAAAAACATAGTGATAGGAAAAACGCCAAGACCCTGGTCGCCTGGTCGGTCGACTGGCAACCACAATGTGCCAGTCCGTTATCCAGCGCAAGCGGGGGTATAGCACACAAACTCAAGACTGTCCAACCCGTGTGTGTAGAACTCAATGTAATGAGACTGTTACATGTATATACACACAAATATACCCACACAAAGTGATGATCCTGTCTAAAATCATTAAAGAGGTACATGGTATGTATAGCCTCTTAGTGTTGCTAAAAATCAATCTCCGTATCTCACTATGGGTGAGACCGACCACGGTCCCATACACCAAGCGATATTCTGCGTGTATCAAGTCCAAGACAGCCTGAAGTAGAGCAGTGACGAGTAGCTGTGTCTGACCAATCAAACCACAGTATTCCGGACTTAGCGATAATCGCCAACTGTCCGCAATTAAATACAAAGTATCAATGTAAGCATAAACACAGATTCGTGTCTGCTCACCGCAGCACCGCCATAGGACATCGGGAAATAGATTGAACTCATAGAACTAATTTACAGCTAACGGACTAAAGGAGAGGTGATACCCAAAGATCATACCCAAATATCCCATAAGATCATACAAAGTGGCATGGGAAGAGGGGAGGGGACAGGTGACCCACAGGTAGCCGATCGGCAAAAGTGACGGCACACATAGACAGAATCAATAAAGTTATTCATAAAAATGTGATACATCCCACTCGAAATTAAGTCCGAGGGGCTGCCTAGTGTTCATCTTAACCCCTTGCCGACCGCCGATCGGCAATTGACGGCGGCAAGGTGGCTCGTGAGCGCAAATCGCCGTCATATGACGGCGGCTGCGCTCACGAGCCTAGTGAGCGCGCGCGCGCGCGCTCTCTGTGTTCGGGGGGGGCCAGGGAGCGGGTGCGGCGGCTTCGATTGCCGCCGGCCACCCGCGATCCCCCCCCCGGAGCGAATGAGCGGGGGTCCGCCCTAGCGCCCACCGGCCGCCGTTAGCTTCGGCGGCGTGGGCGAGGGACCGGGGGGGGCTTGTGTCTCTCGCGCGCGCGCGCGCGAGTGATCCGAGCACTCGCGTCGGCGGCAGTATACTGCCGCTAAACGCGAGTGCTCGGTGGAACGGCGGCAGTTAACGGCTAGCCGCCAGCCGTTCCCCAATTCTACTTGTGATCCGTCGGGGAGCCTGAATTAAAGCTCACCCTACATAGTGTAAAAATACTTATTGAAATAACTAAGACAGATACACACGGCAGTGAAAACGGCTAGCCGATGGACACCCAGTGGACAGGGGAGG
>BLSH010430931.1:750553-763526 GCA_018402905.1 Glandirana rugosa
AAAAAAAAAAAAAAAAACCCCAAAAATGAATTCTCATCATCCGTAAACGCGACCACTTTTGCGCAAACCAATCAATAAACGCCGATTGCGATTTTTTTTATCGCAAATATGAGGAAGAATATAAATCGGCCAAAAACGGTGAAAAAAAATGTTTTTTTATATTTTTTTTTTGGATTTGTATTTTAGCAAAAAGTAAGAAATTTGTGTTTTTTTGCAAAATTGTCGCTCTTCTTTTGTTTATAGCGGCGATCAGAAATGACGCAGAGGGGATCAAATACCACCAAAAGAAAGCTCTGTTTGTGGGAAAAAAAGGACGCAAATTTCGTTTGGGTACAACGTCGCACGACCGCGCAATTGTCAGTTAAAGCGACGCAGCGCCGAATCGCAAAAAGGGCTCCGGTCCTAAAGCAGCCAATCCTTCCGGGGCTGAAGTGGTTAAAGATCCAATGTACCTCCCTTTTGCACAATAGCCTAAACCTGTCCCCTCCTCTCTTGGGTGTAGTGACCCTCTCCAACCCACGAATATGGAGGCCACTTACGTCCTTATCATGGCAAATATTCCAATGCTTAGCCACATTGGTAGATTTGTTCACAGCAATATCGTACAAATGATCCTGGAGTCTGTCCCTCATCCTCCGGATCGTACGGCCCACATATTGGACAGAGCATGACTCACAAGTAATCATATAAACTACAAATTTAGTATTACAGTTTATAAACGAGGTACATTTAAAGTACGGATTGAACGTAATTGAATGGAGGGTGTCCCCTCTCTTGACATGAGAACAGCAAGAACAATTACCAACACCACATCGGAACATGCCTTTAAATTGAAGCCAATAGGGCTGGGAATGTTTGCCGGAAAAGGGAGTTGGGGAAAGTGAACTACCCACTGTGGGAGCCCTCCGTGACCCCGACCTCACACCCTTAGAGAGGATCTGTGCATAAATGGGGTCATTGAGCAGAACCGGAATGTATCTGTTAACTATGCTCTTAATGAAGTTGAACTCCAATATATAAGCAGTAAAAAACACAGGAATATTCACCCAATCTGAATCTGCATCAATGCGCCCATGTCTGCACCTGTCCTGGAGTAGCCTAACCCTATCAGTATTACAAGAGATACTTATCGCCCTGTTAATGGTATTTTAAGGGTAGCCCCAGTCCAAGAAATGTTGTTTCATCTTAGACACTTCCAGGTTATAGTCCAGATCCTTACCAAAAATGTGTCTAAGCCTTAGGAACTGTCCGACGGGTATTCCCTTAATCAGATGCTTAGGATGCCCCCGAATCAGCCCTTAAAAATGGAGTTACCCGTGGACAGTTTCCTAAACAGCCTAGACTTAATGTGTTACTCTGCTCCTTCTAGGATAACGTCAAGGAACTCAATGGACAGTGGTTGGAATACACCTGTAAACCTCAAATTCAGGTGGTTATCATTTAGATAACCAAGCCAATCCTCCACACTCCCAAGGTTTTTCCTGTTAAACCGCTGTATGGTCTTGGCCACCATGCTGCAGCTCAGTTTCAGGGTCTTGGCAATCTTCTTTTTTTTCTTTATGTAGAGCAACAATTCTTTTTTTCAGATCATCAGAGAGTTCTTTGCCATGAGGCGCCATGCTGAACTTCCAGTGACCAGTATGAGAGAGTGAGGGCAATTAAACCAAATTTAACATTGTAAAGCGCTGTGCAAACTGTCGGCGCTATATAAATCCTGTATAATAATATAATAATAACAATTTACACACCTGCTCCCCATTCACACCTGAGACCTTGTAACGCTGACACTGGGGAGGGAAAATGGCTAATTGGGCCCAATTTGGACATTTTCACTTGGGGTGTACTCACTTTTGTTGCCAGCAGTTTAGAATTAATGGCTGTGTATTGAGTTATTTTGAGGAGACAGCAAATTTACACTGTTATACAAGCTGCAAACTCACTACTTTACATTGTAGCAAAGTGTCATTTCTTCAGTGTTGTCACATGAAAAGGTATAATAAAATATTTACAAAAATGTGATGGGTGTACTCACTTTTGTGAGATACTGTATATATTTGAGTTTTTTCGGGTTACTCAGACCCGGGGAAGTGTCACAGGCTAACCGGCATCTGCTAAAAGGCAGCCTTACTAGGTTTTCTGACCACTACGCCTTCCAACTCAATAATAATAAGAATAGACAGATAGGCCCTGGGTTCGTGGTCAAGTATTACTGAACCAGTAGCAACTGGTGTCCGATGGAAGTGTTGGACATGCTCTGCAGTCACTTTGTGGTAGCTCCGCCGGATTTCCCTTTGCTCCTTTTTCCCACGCATCCTCTCACCTCAAAACAGTTTGTCTCTTATGTCAGAATTTTGCTTGCCAATCTGAGTTTAAATCCAAAACTGTTTTCTGGACATTCCTTTAGGATTGGGGCAGCATCCACAGCCTCAAAACAAGGGGTCCCATCTTATATTATCAAGCACATAGGGCGCTGGAGTTCCTCCTGTTACAGCAGGTACATATCAGAACCTCATACTGAAGTCATCCGAGCTTTTGAGACTTTACTAGATTGAATGTTCTTAACAGTTTTTTGTAATAATAAACTTTCATATCATACCTACTTTGTGTCTTTTGCCCTCTTTCAGGCGTACTGACCAGCTAGACAAGGCGCACTTCAGGTCCTGGTAGTTATCATTATCCAAGTGAAGACTCTGTCTACAAGTATAACATGTTTATTATTTTTATAGAAAAAAAAACAGACTTTAAAATCACTTTAATGCCGCTTTAATATATGCATTGCCAATTTAGTGCTATGGTATCTGTGTGTATCCAGCACAGCGTTTATTTTGAGAACTACCTTACTATTATGTGTAGCACCCCCTGGTAAGTGGGAGCTAGTGAGGATAGATTTTTGGTAGGTGAGGAAAATTAATCAGGCCTGACTGGTGTGAAGGCCTGATTGTTTTTGTTTCTGTGCTGGGAATGGCTTAGGTAGGATTGAGTGATTCACAGATGAGGTCACCAGGACCTCCCACTTCTTTCCAGAAGCTGATGGAAGGTTTCTGGGAAGAGAGCTGGGAGGGAGGTGTAGCCATCTGTAGTGTTCTAAGGAGGCCTGACCAATCCCCAATCTGGCCTGGCAGGGGGCAGTCCTCCTTAAATACTCAGGGTCAGCCCAATCGGGGAGGAGTAGTTTGGGTGGAAGAGCTGGAATGTAGCTGAGGTTGCGGAGGCCTCGCCCGGGAAGGAGCCCCCAGTCTGGGGGGGGGGTGACCTTGAGACCTGGGCTCGGGTGCAGCCAGGAGCAAAGGGAGATTCTGGAGCAGCACAAGGGAGCAGGAGAGCAACAGACAGTGCTACTGGAGAAGCTCAGCAAGGAGTCCACTGGGTGGTCGGTGAGTGGCACACACCCTGGGAAGCTGTAGAGGCATGCCGGAACGGATTGGGGTGAGAGACAATCTGGGAAGGAAGCAGAAGTCAGTAAAGGACTGTGGTGTCATGGTGGCAGTGGAGAAGGCCAACACAAGCTGGAGTGGCTGACAGGGCCTGGAGCAGGAGGATGGGCTGGGAGTAGTAGTCCATCAGGCCGGCTAGCACATTAGTGTACCTAAACACTAGGAGACCAACTGTCCCTACCTATAATGGGTGGTTCTGAGGCCCTGCGCACAGCATGGCAGGCCTCACCATGTGTTAGTCAGGCCGGAGAAATAAAAAGGCCTAGTAAATTTCCTTCTGGGCCTGGAGCAAGTAATGTGCAGGAGAGAGGAACCAGAGTTTAGAGAAGCAAGTGATGCGCTGGAGGTAAAAGTGTAACTGGAGCAAGTGAAGTGCTGGAGGACAAGAGTAGGTGTACAATTATGCTCATAAGTTTACAAACCCTGGCAGAATTTATGACTTCTTGGGCATTTTTCAGAGAACATGAATAATAACACAAAAACATTTCTTTCACTCATGGTTAGTGTTTGGCTGAAGCCATTTATTATCAATCAACCGTGTTTACTCTTTTTAAATCATTCATATTCTCTGGAAAATGGACAAGAAATCATAAATTCTGCCAGGGTATGTAAACGTATGAGAACAACCGTATATATGGAGCTGTATATGGTGGTCCCGTATAAATTTGCATCTAATTCTATGGGGCATCCCATAACATACCTAATCCCCAACAAAGTTCAATTCCCTAATAAAACAAACAAAAACAAAGTACCAGCCTGTTCTGTGTCTCTGGGTGCAGTATGGATGTGATTGAGGGCAGCGCGAGCAGGTGGACCACAACACTCAAACGCCCCTAAGGGGCCATTGGCTACAGATGTAATACACAGTATTCTCTCCCCTGCAGGTCAATCACAATCAAACCATGTTCCTAAAAACTCATATTTTGGGCATGCCTTCAATTTTCTTCATGTGCCGCAGTGTAAAGCTGATGGGGGTTATCAAAATTCCTAGCCATTTACTTGGTGTTGGCGTATGACCCTCTTATTAGATAACATAAATGGCAGCATGTTATTGGCCTATTTGTCCCTTACCAATTTCTATATCTGTGCTTTCATGATAGCCCAACTCCAGTAAAAACATGTAAAAACAAAAAGGACCCTCCTATCTATTCTTCCAGGCACGGTCAAATCTCAAAAAACAAATCTGCTCTTATTTTTCCTTGTGTCGCATGTCAACTTTTCACTAAATTCTGGAAAACTGATGTTATCCCCCCTGTAAACGTCTGGGTAAATATACTTAATGAAACCATGCTCATGGAAGAGATGCAGGCAAGAGAAATGGACACGTGGGAGAAGCATAATAAACTGTGATATGTGTGGCTTCATTATTCCATCTCCGACAAATTTTGGAGGAGACTCCTTGTGTAACCCGAATATGCCTTGCTACAACGCTCCACTAGACTTTTCCACCCTATTATGAACTCATATTCATTATATATGATTCAGTATGGATTGCACTCTATCGTGATGCTATAGCCTTTATCTACTTTTAGGTATCGGGATATGAGATGTTCTATCTACTTTTTTGCTTCTTTTTTCCTCTCTTTCTACTTTTTCTTACTTCCTTTCTGTATTTTTACTCTTCCTTCCTTTTCATCTGATCTTGATTGCCTGCCATTATTTGACTTGTCCGGTTGTCATTTACGGCACTAGTGCCGCCATTATGTGTTACCTCAATATTTGTTGCCCCTTTTTCCTTTCCCCTTTTTTGTACTTTTTGTACCCTCTTTCTTATGTTTTTATCCAAATCTTGAAAATACATGACTAGAAATATATTCAACCTAAAAACAAACAGGAGAAAAAAAGCGCAGCATTTATTAAAAAAAATGAAGTGAAAGACAATAAATATGCACTCACATTTACAAAATATTGAAAAGCCACCCCAGAAAAGCGTAACCAAACCCATTTATGTGGCCATCTTGTGGGCTTACAACACTTCCTTGCTGTCCACAGTGGTTCTCATCCATGTGATATACACAGACAGTCTGCTGCTTCTGTTGGCCCTTCCTGGTGTTTCCCTGGTTAACTTCTTGGTTCCAAGCACCTTACATCACATCCACTCGGTAGGGCTTGCTCACCACTAGCCACCTGGAAGGTTGCCACCTGCTAGAGACTTATTGATATGCTTTTTTTTTTTTTAACGGAAACTTTATTGAAATTTCCACAAATACAAGTATAAACAACAGTGGGTACACTGAGAAGTGCACCGCTTTGAGATAAAACACAGAGTTGAGGATTAAAGTAGAATTTACCAGCAATAAGGCAATTGTGTAGGTTATGATGGTGACAACACGCATATACGTTGGTACATATACTATTGGGAGGAGAAGGGGTACCATGACTTGGGTGAGAGCTGGGAATGTGTGACGATATAAGCATAGGGTGCTGCATACCCTAGTTGTAGAAGGGAAAGGGGGGAATGTCCAAATATAAGGTCGGGGGGTAGAGATAAAAGGAGGGAATTGTGATTAGGGCCACGAGGGTGAGGGTGATGCTGAGAGTAGGGAGGGATGCATGGCTCCCATCCCACTGGGATATAATGTTTCCTGAATTTGTTGGCGCCTGGTAGCTAACCAGAAAAGGGATCAAGGTCTGGATAAGAGTAGTCCTGCATCCCTCTGGATAGTCTGGGTGGGGCATTAAGCTGGAAAGGACAGAGAGCTTGGGACTGTCGTGTGGGGGCTGGATGTTTATATTACATATCATATTACCACTGATGGATGGACCTTTAGGTATCAGATTTAAAGGAGATTGGCATTATATAATACATCAAGATGAGTAAGAAGAAACACTGAGTCATGAGAGCAAGGGTAAAACAATATTGGTGTGGGAAGATACAAAGTGCTTTCTGGTGTCCCAATAGATGGTGGATCCCTTGGACCCCCTAGTGCAGCAGCTGCGGGCCATCATGGTAGCGATGAGGTGCTGTGTTTATGGCCTCCGTATCCTCCGGCGAGAGAACCGCCTGCATGAAAGGTAGCCATTTCCTGTGGAAACGTTGTTCAGCAGATGGGCCCATAAAGTTGGAAGTGAGCCTTTCCATGTATAACAGCCATAGCAAGTCTTTTTGTACCAGGGTCAAGGATGGGCCGGGTGGTTTTATCCAGCATTTCAAGATAACTTTGCGGGTGGTCAAAAGAGTTGTTTGTATCCAAGATATATAGATAGTAAACATCCCTTTTGGGAAGATGCTAGAGTTAGTGTGATGAAGGTAGCCGAACAGGAGCGTATCAGGGGTCAGTGGGATCTTTATATCCAATATCTTAGTAATAAAGTCCACTACTTTTGTCCAGAAGGACTGAACTGAGGGGCAATGCCAGAAGCGGTGTGCTAACGAGGGTTTGTCAGAAGAGCACTGTGGGCAGGATGTCACTTTCTGGTTCTCCTTGTTTTTTATAAAGGGGATGAAGGCTTGGTGTAAGAGCATTAATTGGGATTCCTTCCACACTTCGCAGACTGTGTGCCTCATGACCATGTTATATCCCGTGTGTATTTTGTCCGCTAGGTCCTCCAGTGGAAAGTCCTTTATCCATTTCTTGGCCACCAGCTCCATCGGTGAAGGTGGGGTTCTTGTAAGGAGAGGTTTGTATATGTCAGAGATAGATAAGGAGCCTGTGGCAAGGAGTTGATTGATGAAGGAAGGACTAAACGGATAAGTGGTAAGCTTGTGTGTTGAGCATATAAAGCTGATGCATTGAGAGAGGTGGAATTCGTAGGATGGGGGTAGATTGTAAGTCCTACTGAGGTCTGCGAAAGGTATAGGCTTGCCCGTCACTTTATCATATAGTGAGACCATATGTGTCAGTCCGTGTGATTCCCACACTTGAAAGGCAGGGCTTCCTTCTGATGCCGGGAACTGGGGGTTGCCCCTTATAAGTAAATGGCGTGATAGGTGAGACGACATTTTTTGGAGTTTCTGAGATTCTCTCCATGCCATGATGGTATCTCTCAACAGCAGGTTATGTCGCAGGTGTATCGGGAGATTACCCCATTGTGCATGCAGTAGAGCTGGTAAGGTATAAGGTGCGGCCATGGCTGATTCCAGTAAGTTGTTGGAGTAACACGAGGAGTTAGCTATCCAGTCCATTCCTGCACGAAGTAGACACGCAATATTGTACAACCTGATGTGGGGAAGACCGACCCCTCCATCGCCCCTGGGAGAGTATAGCCTTGCTTGTGAAATTCGTGGTTTTTTACCTCGCCATAAGAATTTTGTAATTACCCTGTTTAGGTTTTGTATATCCTTGTGCTTTAAAAGTAAAGGTAAAGTTTGCAAAGGGTATAATAATTTGGCAAAGTTCACCATCTTGAAGAGACGGCATCTCCCCAGGAGTGATAGGGGAAAGTCCATCCATCGAGACAATTCCAGGGATATTTTAGCAAATAAAGGAGGGTAGTTTAAAGTGTATATGGAGGAGAGAGTCTTGCCAATTTGAATGCCTAGGTAAGTAATACGTGTAGGCGCTATAGGGAAAGGTGAGAGCGGTGCCCAGGAATAGGTCTTTGTGGTGCCTAAAGGAAGAATCTCACTCTTGGAGTAATTAATACGTAAGCCTGATAGAGTGCGAAAGTCATCAAAGATAGTTTTGATAGTTTGGGCACCCCTGGCCGGGTCTGACGTAAAGATGAGTACATCATCGGCGAACAGAGCCGTGCGCAGCTCTTGATCGCCAATGGTCACTCCGTGCAGGGGGGCCTTGGCCGTTAGGTATCTGGGGAGAGGTTCCAGAGCTAGGCTGAAAAGTGGGGGGACAAGGGGCAGCCTTGTCTTGTGCCCTTATGTAGTCATAACTCTGGAGATAATACACCGGCTGTCACTATCCTAGCTGTGGGGCATGCATACATCTGTTGTACAGTGTGGAGGAAGGGACCCTGAAAGTTCAGAGCACGGAGGACTGAGAAAAGCCATTCAAAACTTACGTTATCAAATGCCTTTTCGGTGCCCAGCTTTATGATGGCCCGTTCCTGATCGGGGTGGTTTTTTGCGTGTTCCAAAACTGCTATCACTTTCCGAATATTTAAAGTCGCTGTCCTTCCACGAACAAAGCCCGATTGAGCTGGGTGTATAATAGAGGGAATGATGGCTGCTAGTCTTGACGCTATTATTTTGGATAAGAATTTCGCATCTAGGTTTAATAGTGATATGGGGCGGTAGGATCCCGGGGCTAACGGATCCTTACCTTTCTTGCTGAGGAGCTTTATTATCGCCTGGTTGCCTGTGGGCATGTAATGACCTCCTGACCAGATATAATCATACATCCTAGACAGGGTCGGGCTGAGTACGTCCTTCAATGATTTGTAAAATTCGCCTGTGAACCCGTCCGGTCTGGGTGCTTTGTTTGGGGACGTGTGGTGTATAACATGAAGGATTTCATTGTGAGAGATCGGGGCGTTCAGTGTTTGCAGTTGGTCTTCGGTGACGGTGGGAATATTCAATTGACTAAGAAAATGGAGTGCTTTCTATGAATCTGTTGCATCGGGGGAGTATAGAGAAGTGTAAAAGTCAAGCATAACTTGAGCCATTGCCTGAGGGTTGGAATGTATGTGTCCCATCTTATCCTTTAGCGTTGTGATGTGTGTCGGTGTAAACGCACCCTTACAGAGCCTGGCCAATAGTTTCCCGGATTTATTGCCATGCTGATAGTACATGGCATCAGATTGTGCTCTGTGGGATAGTTCTAGCGTATCTGCCCATAAATCAAACTCGTGTTTGGCAGATTGCCATGTGTCCCTGTTGGCCTGGGTATTGTTGGTCGCCATGTCTAGTTGGGCTGATTGGAGTTTTCGACTGGCTAGTTGATACTTGGCTAGTGAACACCGTTTGTAGGAAACTGCATAAGAAATCACCTTCCCACTTAGAAAGGCTTTCCCTGCCTCCCAGAAGAGAATGGGATCTGTCTGATGTTCTTGGTTTGTAAGAGAGTACTCCTCCCAGGCTGCCCAGATATAGCTTTGAAAGTCCGAGTTGCCAGCCAGGTAGGACGGGAAGTGCCATAGATTTGGATTGGAGGTAGTGGTGTGGTCAGTCAGCGTTAGCGAAATGGGTGTGTGATCGGAGATGGCCATTTCGTGTATCGCCGAGTCTGTGATGGAGGTCAGTAGGGATTCTGTGATGAATAGGTAATCAATTCTAGATAGAGTTTTGTGTGGGGGTGAGAAGTATGTAAATTCCCGGTCAGTCAGGTGTTGGAGTCTCCACACATCAAGCAATCGTAGGGACTCTATAGTGTCCACTAGGGGGGTCGTGGTTTGCACATGTTGTATAGTAGCTAAGGGGGGGGGGGGAGAGGATAGGATTTATCCTCCAGGGTGTTCATGAGGGAGTTGAAATCTCCCCCCCCAGCACGTGAGCAGTAAGGGGATGTTTTAGGAGGTGAGTGGAGAGGTCGGTGAAAAAGGAGGGTCCTGGGCTATTCGGGGCATAGATACTTGTGGCGTTAAGATCCCTATTCCCCCATTTGACATGTATCGTGGCTATTCTGCCTTGGGTGTCAGTGTCCGAGGCTATTACCTGTCTGGGAAAGCTCTTGTGTATCAGGATGAGGACTCCAGCTTTCCTGCCCACTGCTCCTGACCCTATGACTGTGCCTACCCACAACTTCCTCATGCGCCAAAAGTCTTCAGCTGGCAGATGGGACTCTTGGAGTAAGGCTATATCAGCTCGTATTCGTTGGAGGTGCTGCAGCACCTTCATCCGTTTGTTGGGGGATCTAAGTTCCTTGACATTGCATGACACTATCCTCATGTAAAGTCAAGGGACGTGGGATTTATTTTGAAAGCTTCGAGTGGGCTGGGTGGTATTCGGTCTGGCTTCTCATGTAAAGTGGGCCTATTTATGGGGTGGTGGTCCATATCACGATTTGACAGGTATATCGACTGGGGGATAAGTACATGTGGGGCGGGTATGCAGCAAGGGGGGAGTAAAAATGACCAGGGTATAGAGCGGAGTTTTAAAGTAAAAATAGAATTAGCCTGATAGTACTTCACTTTCTTCCACATGGTTGTACTGCAAGTAATGCAGCTCCCTGAAGCACAGCCTCATCGAGCCCGTAGGGTAGCTACTCACCCCTGAAATATTTTGTGACACTGGTCACCTTCGGCCTAGTATTGCGGCCGGAGAATCATTATAACACCCTGCAAACATGGGAGGCGGTCCATGTGGAAGAAAGCAGCGGGGGAACAAATATAGTTCTATGCATCAAACAACATTCAACTGATAATTCACATGACAGCTTTGCTAGCTAGCATACAACCAGGTGCCATGGATTAATGCACCTGGGTGGAGTTTGTTTTGAGGGGCACTGGCATTCCCTTCAAAGGAGAAGTCTCCCCAATCAAAGGAAAGGCAGACGTCCGTGGTGCAGGGGAGATGGCTGTACCAAGGAGGAGGAAAAAAAAAAGAGTCAAAACTGTAAAACAACCATGTTGCTACAGTGCAGTATGACTTAAAGCCAATTGTGTTATATTCATCTTCCTCGCCTCTGAGAGGGAGAGATGTGGATGAGAAAGTTGGCTGGTTTAATTGGTTCAAGATGAGATCTCCATACCATTGCCGTGTGGGCCATTTGTTTTCAGCCTTTTGGCCGAGTCTTTCCTGGGGCTCCTTTGATCCAGAGAGCATTGGATATGGGGGTCTTTGGATGCTACAGATGCATATGTGGGAGAGTTTTGAGAATGCAGAAAACTGTTTGGCTTCAGAGGGATCAGTGAAGGCCAATTGTTCACCTGACGGGGCTTTGATGCGCAGCATGGCTGGAAAGGCCAGGGTGAACCTGATGTTTCTCTTCAACAGCCCTGAACAGACTGTTTGGAAGGATTTCCTTTTCTTCGCCACCTCAGCCGAATAGTCCGCAAAAATGAGAATCTTCGCTCCGTCAATTATTAGAAACTTTGTTTGTCTAAATTTTTGTAGAATGCTGTGCTTGTCAGCATAATTCAGGTATTTGGCTATGGCAGGTCTCTGTGTTGTGCGATCGGACCCAGTAGGGCCTAGCCTATGAGCACGTTCCACCTGGAAAGGGCCTCTCAGGCCTAGGGCCTCCGGTACCTTGACCGCGCAGAAATGAGATAACGCGGTGGGGGAGATCGCCTCGGGGACCCCAATGAACCTCAAATTACTCCTTCTCGATCTGTTCTCAAGGTCCTCGAGTTTCTCCACTATGAGGCGGATTTGAGTGTCCTGTGCCCGGTCCGAGTCTTATGTATGGTAGAGCTCCTCCTCCACATGTGTGATTCTCTGTTTGGCTTCTGTGAGCCTGGCTGCCTGTTCCCTCAGATCTTTATGCATCTGGGCCATTCCAGCCTGCACCGCTCTTTCGACTGTGGATGCCAAAAATGCCGCTACTGCCTGAGCGATGATTTTCATGGCTCGGGTCTCCGCGTTCGTCGGAAGAACCGAAGTTTCCGGAACGATCACACGATGACAGGCGGCGCGGCCTGTCCAACGTCTTCGGTTCCCCGTTGCTGTGGGAACGATCGAGGCGTACCTTTGTCAAGGTAACGCTCCATGGTTCGTTCTGGGACTCCTTCAGTGCTGGAACTTGCCGTATGGAGCGGGTGGGGCGGCTTTATAGACAGATTTTTGAGGGAGCCGAGCGACCAAGCAGCTAAGCCATGAAGCGCCGGAACCGGAAGTCAATACGCTTTTTAATATCTTGTAAATGTGAGCGCATATTTATTGTTTTTCATTCCATAAAAATATTTTAATAAATACTACACTAAGGCTCCATGCACACAGGATGCTCCAAAAAGACGTTCTGGATGTTGGATTACAGGCAGGAAACGTTGCTTAAAAAAACAAGCTTTTAGCAGCAATTTTTAAAAGCATTTTTGCGTGTTTTTCAGCGCTGGCGACTTCAAAAAATGCTGAAGGCCGATAAACGCCTATGAGCGATATGAGCACTTATGAGCATTTATGTGCGTTTATGCACGTTTTTCAGCATTCAGTTTTTTGTGGTCAGAAGGACTGCTCTTGAATGCGATTTTAGGGTGTTCAGACAACAGCCCATAAACTCCCCTGCTGTTCAACTACCTTTTCCCGCAGATCCTTTGACAATTTTTTTGCTTTCCCCATAACTCAGAATCCAGAAATGTCAGTGCAGCAATGGATGAAAGATGCAAGGGTCTGTCAGGAGCCCAGAAACTCATTGACCTTTTATACACACACACTAATAACAAGCAAACAGATCACAGGTGAGGATGGTTACCTTTAATAGCCATTTAAACCTATTTGTGTCAACTTGTGTGCATGTTATCAGGCCACAATCACCAGGGTATGTAAACTTTTGATCAGGGACATTTGGGTAGTTTCTGTCATCATTATGAATTAAAAAGAGTAAACACAGTTAATTGACAATAAATGGCTTCAGCCAAACCTTTTCCATCAACTTGTCGTCCCCTCAAATACCCGACAACAGACTTGTGGGATTTTAGCGTAAGTTCTCGTCAGGAAGACTGGTGTTTTTTGACTTACGACTTTTTGCACGTATTTGCGTGTATTT
>BLSH010430931.1:777188-799336 GCA_018402905.1 Glandirana rugosa
ATCTAAATTAACACAATACCTCCTGCGAGCGGCCATCTGGACCCCGCGCTATCAATAACAAGACAGGAGAACGGACGGATTTTAATATTCAACACTTGTCACCCACACAGCCCATCTGTTTGACAACATTCCGGGAGATGGAAGTTTGACACACAGGAGATCTCCAGAACAGTAGGAAAACAAGGCCTAGATTAGCTAAATCATCTGTTATCAGAGCCGTGGGATTTAACACCTGCCGTACCAGGGGATCGTACACAACACAACGCACAACGCAGCATATGGTATGGCCACATTCTCACCCTACAGCCCATTCCACACTCACCTGTGCCCACAGCTGACTGATGTGCTTCATATCCCTGACTCTACATATAAGAGCACAGCAAAGATTGCTTAAAACCAAATTCCAGGTGGATATAAAAATAACACAATTAAATCTATTTATGTATTTATTACAAACCTGTTAAATCTGAACTCCAGCCTCTCTTTCAGTTGTGCACAGTTATACAGGCTTCTTCTCACAGTGTGCAGCTGCAGCAAGTCTGTGTGACTTGCTGCAGCTTCTGATGCACACTATGAGAAGCTCACTGTGTGCAGGAGAATAAGAGTAAGCAATGGAAGTACAGGAGAGAAGCCTGTATAACTGTACAAAACTGAAGGGAAGACTGGAGTTCAGATTTAACAGGTTTGTAATAAATAGCATGTGCAAAGTGTTTCCTTTGTGAGGCTTTAATGTAAAGAGATGGGATGAAGGGTGTTCACAGGATTGGCTTCTGCCCGCTCACCAATCTTGATGATACCAAAGTTCAAGGGTATAAGAGTGCCGGAACAGGCTCTTGAAGAATCTGCAACCAGTGATGGATGCCTGGCTGTTCACCTAGCGACACTGGGATCATGCTGTAACTGTACTGGTGAGATGAGAGTGAACCCCGACAGTCACTAGGCCAACAGGGAGCTGGTAATAGTGGATATGCTTGCTCACTCGCTGTAGCTTCTCTACACCGTTGCACCTGCTTGCATCGCCTGGAGTGACCAGGTCCCTGCTCTCAGTTGAAGGCCATGGTCCCAAGAGAAATATTCCTCCCAGACTATTTATGTCCTCACCCAGCATTCTTCAATGCAAATCCTAGCTCCTTGGACTACATATCCCATGATCCCTTGCTCTCAGCTGTGGTCTCTGCTTGCTCAGCATCCAGGAGATGATGACAGTGTCCAGGCTGAGCACTATAGAAACACAGGGCTCACTGGTGTTACAGAATGTCCCACGATGACACAGGCAAAGTTAGCCAGCAGCTGACTAAAAATATATAAATATCTTTGTGCTGACATCTAGTGGTAATCCAATATAACTTCAATTTGTTATTACTGTATTTTTTAAATGGTGTATTTTAGTTTACCTGCATGTTGGGGCTAGTTGGTTCAGTCCTTAGATAGGCTGCTCTCCTTTTCCTCATGTTCCCTCATACAGTTGCCAACCTTCGTAGGGGGCACAGGGCTTAGAAGATAATTTTTACTTGTGAACATGCATTTTGCACTGCATTTTATGTGTAAAGCTACATTGGATTAAACTGCTGCTGTGTCTTATTGGAGAGTTGAGCTGTCTGTTGAGGGCAGTTATTCAGCAAGTGACCATACTGACTGTATGGACCAAGGTTGAAAGGAGGTATGCCAATGCTTAAAGTGGTGCTTGAAACAGAAAAAACAGTCACAGGCATAATTGCATCAACATGACAATGAAGCTGCCAAACCACCCTTGCTGGAACTACTCTGTTTTCATTTACATTATCCCCTCTATCAGACACAAAGAGGTCTATTTTTAATGGATAGTTTTGTGTGATTTGCACAATGAATGTTTGCTGGACGTACAGTACTGTGCAAAAGTTTTAGGCAGGTGTGAAAAAATTATTTAGATTAAGAATATTTTCAGAAATAGAAGTGTTAATTGTTTATTTTTTACTAATTAACAGAATGGAAAGTAAATGAACAAAAGAGAAACCTAAATCAAATGAATATTTGCCTTCAAATCAGCATCAATTCATTGCGCACAGTTGTTGAAGGAACTTAGCAGGTAGGTTGTTCCTAACATCTTGGATAACTAACCACAGATATTCTGTGGATGTGGCTGCCTCAAATCCTTCTGTCTCTTCATGTAATCCCAGACAGACCTGATGATGTTGTTGAGATCAGGGCTCTGTGTGGGCCAGACCATCACTTCCGCTCCTTATTCTTTATGCTGAAGATAGTACTTAATGACATTAGCTGTATGTTTGGGGTGATTGTACTACTGCAGAATAAGTTTGGGGCCAACCACATGCCTCCCTGATGGTATGGATGATGGATACGTATCTGCCTGTTCTTCTGAGCATTGAGGACAACAGTGATCGGACAATGTTGAGGGCCGTAGGTGCAGTGGTCGGCCAAGGAAACTTAATGTCTTTAAAAGTCATTGAATTGAATAGATGAATGGTGTAAATTACACGTGGATGAATGTCCAGAAAACATTGTGCGAATCTCTCAAATTCAAAGAGTTTGTGCTGTGCAGTTAAGATTCCTTGGCTGGAGGCTAAGCCTACTGAACCATCTGGGCAGCATAGAGGCTTAGTGGTCATCACTTCTACCTTGCAGCACTAGGGTCCTTGGTTCAAATCCCAAACAGGACACACCTTGCATGGAATTTGTATGTTCTCTTTGTGCTTCACCAGGTTTCCTCCCAAGTTCCAAAGACATGCTGGTAGGTTAATTGACCTTAGTATGTACTGTATTCTGTGTGCATGTAAGGTAGGGACCTTAGATTGTAAGCTCTTTGATGGCAGAGACCGATGTGAATATAAAGCCAAATACAATAATAATAAATCATGGCTACCTCTTTATCTTTCCTTCAGTCTGTTATTAGTGTAATCTATTCCACTCTGATTGCACCCCATTCCATAAGCGTCAGCCCTGCAGTCCCTTCATAAGCCTTTGCATCAATAACTTCTTGTTGATTTCAGGGACACCAGAGATGCGGTAATAAAAAGAATAAGGCACACAAAGCAGTCTTCAACATTTTACAGCATCACTAATAGAATCCATCGCTTTTGCCTGATTGTACTGAACCATTTTGATCGATAGATTTATTCTGCAGCTCCTGTGGGGGGGGCAGTCATCTGTAGGAAAATGCTGAAAGTTTACATTTTTGGTAAAAGCTCTTACAATCGGAAGTAACCACCGGACCAAATACAACATTTTGGGCCTGAGGAACTTTTTGTCTTGCTCAATATAAAAGTTTGCAAAGTGACTAGCAAAGTTCCCCTCTGTCGCTTCAATCTTCTCCCACACTTCTGGGTTTGCTTGGCTGGGCCTGGATGATGGAACTCCTGCACATGTACATTGGGGTTCCTTCTTCCTGCTACAGAATCGTGCCAAGACTGTACATTGATTTGCGCATGCTTGGCTCGATGTACACTTGCCGTATACAAAAAAGCAGGATGAAACAGCTATGAATCACTTATGTAAAAAAAAAGCCTCACATTTTAACCTCTTGCCACCCACATATATGCATCCATAGATTGCGGAGGCTTCTGTCCTGGGAGCCCACCTATTGCATGATCCCAGCACAGTGACCAAGCTCTCATAGACAGCTCTGTTTCTAATAATGATTGAGAGCTGGTGGGGTGGCTGACTGTTACTGTGACAGGACTGTTTCCCGGTTCCACTCTGCAGTTTCTTGTCACCTTTGAAACATGGTGGGGTATGTGCTTCACAGAACAGTAAAGCACATGATGTACATGCTATGGGGTGCACGTCACATTATTTATTGCAACTGAATGCATGTATACATCCAAAACAAATGCACCTGATCCTCAGCCAGATCAAAAAAAATAATAAGTCAAGTGCATTTTTTGGGTCCAAAAAAAACACAATTTTCTCTACCAAAAAACAGATGTTCACAAAATACATGATGTCAGGTATTGAAAGATCCTCCAGGTAAAGAAAATGCTGATGAGACAAGCAGACATGAAAAGATATTGAATAAAAACTACTCCAAAATTCTACTTCTACATACTGATCTGAAGATTGCGCAACTATATATTTCAGATAAACGATCAATCTAAAATCAACCACTGTGCCTGTACTCTAATTTACTCCTCTACAGTATGGTATAAATCAGGAATAACGTGAAGTATAACTGAAGGCAAAACTTTTCTTATTTATTTAGTTTTGGACCCCCACACTTTACCAGTCAAGGGTCCTAACTTCCTTAAGTCTAGAGCATGTAGACACTGCAGGACAGTCCACCATGGATCATGGGGGAAAGCACCTTCTGGGGGGGAGGGCACAGGATCAGGCTCCTAGCCAACTCTATTCTTGTTAAGAAACATGTTTTTTTTAATCCCAGTTTTATTTATACAAGTCCACAACCTGTTAATGCAGGGTGCTTTGAGGCTTGGTTCACACTTAGCAGTTTGCTTTTGGTCATTATTGCAGTGCTTTTTGCACATGCAATTTTATCGCGATTTGCATTTTTTTTTTTTTTGGCCAATTTGTTGTTGGGCAGATTAAAAAATGCAAAAATGGTAGCAAAAATACACTATACGCTTTTCAGCTTCTCCGCTAAAGTCTAGTGAGCCAAAAAGGCACCATTTTACACAAAGCAAGGTCCATAAAGACATGGGTGAGTGAGTTTGGAGTGGAGGAACTTGACTGGCCTGCACAGAGTCCTGACCTCATAGAACACCTTTAGGATTAATTAGAACGGACACTGTGAGCCAGGCCTTCTCGTCCACATCAGTGCCTGACCTCACAAATGCGCTTCTGGAAGAATGGTCAAACATTCCCATAGACACTCCTAAACCTTGTGGACAGCCTTCCCAAAGTTGAAGCTGTAATAGCTGCAAAGGGTGGGCCAACTCAATATTGACCCCCATGGACTAAGGCCTGATTTACACCTATGCAGGTTGTAGTTTACATATTTCAGGTGCATTTTGCGTTTTTCAATACACACTTTTGATCCATTGAAGTCTATGGAACCAAAAACCAGAAGAAAAGTCCCTGGGCCTTCCATAAAAATGCATAGATGTGAACATGACCCATAAGAAACCATGTTAAATGGGCTGTAGTGTGTTTCTGCAAAACTAAAAATGCAGAAAAAAAATGCATAGGTGTGAAGCAGGCCTACGACTGCGGCGTCCCAATACTTTTGACAATATAGTGCCTAAAAAAAGTATTCATACCCCTTGAAATTTTGCACATTTTGTCATGTTACACCCAAAAACATAAATGTACTTTATTGAAATTTTATGTGATAGACCAACACTAGAGTTGAGCGAACTGTAAAGTTCAGGCTCGTACCAGACTTTAGGGTGTCCGTGTCTCGAACCTGGACATTTGAGAAAAAGTCTGGGTTCGGGGTTCAGGTATTTTTTTGCGCCTTTTGAATAGCTGCAGGGCAACCAATCAACAAGCGTTTCACTTGTTTGCCCTTAGAAGCCATCACAGCCATGCCTACTAATGGCATGGCTGTGATTGCCCAGTGCATCATGTGACCCAGCCTCTATATAAGCTGGAGTCATGTAGTGCTGCATGTCACATCATCTCATACTGGTGTAGGGAGAGGATGCTGCTGCTGGTTTGAGGGACCGATGCCCAACCACTTCTGTTTCAGGATGAGGACATGGAAACACCACCGCAGCACGTCTCTGATGATGACGAAACACAGGTGCCAACTGCTGCAGCTTTCTACAGTGTGCAGACTGACAAGGAGGGCAGTGGTGAAGGGTGGGGGGAAGATGATGTGGAGGATGATGAGGTCCTAGACCCCACATGGAATGAGGGTCATGCGAGTGACGTGTGCAGTTTGGAGGAAGAGGCGGTGGTCGCACAGAGGAACCAGCACAGCAAAAGAGGAAGCAGGTTGCAAAAGCGGAGCGAGTGTCCCCTAGACAGTACGCCTGCTTCTACCCACCGCACCCAGGGACCTAGCACACCAAAGGCAGCTCAAAGGAGTTCCCTGGCGTGGCAGTTCTTCAGACAATGTGCTGACAACAAGACACGAGTGGTTTGCACGCTTAGCAATCAGAGCCTGAAGCGAGGCATAAATGTTCTAAACCTGAGCACAACCTGCATGACCAGGCATCTACATGCAAAGCACTTGCTGCAGTGGAATAATTACCTCAAAATCCAAGAAAGGTCTCGGGCTCCTCCTGCTTCCTCTTCTGCTGCTGCCTCGGCCTCTTCCTCCACCTCTACAATGCCAGTGTCACCTGCCACCCAGCAAACAGACGATGTGACAGCAACGCCACCATGTCCGCCACCGTCCCCAAGCATTTCCACACGGTCCCATGGAAGCTTACAACTGTCCATCTCCCAAATACTGGAGAGAAAGAGGAAGTACCCCCCTACCCACTCACGATCCCTGGCCCTGAATGCCAGCATTTCAAAATTCCTGGCCTTTGAAATGCTGTCTTTCCGTCTGGTGGACACGGACAGTTTTAAAAACCTGATGGCGGTGGCTGTCCCGCAGTACGTGGTTCCCAGCCGCCACTACTTTTCCAGGTGAGCCATCCCTTCCCTACACAAACAAGTCGGGGACAAGATCAAGTGTGCACTGCGCAATGCCATCTGTGGCAAGGTCCACATAACCACTGATACGTGGACCAGTAAGCACGGGCAGGGACGCTATATCTCGCTAACTGCACACTGGGCAAATGTAGTGGCGGGTGGACCTGAGGCGGATAGCAGTTTGGCGCATGTCCTTCCGCCACCGAGGATTGCAGGGCATTTCTCTTTGCCTCCTGTTGCCTCCTCCTCCTACTCCGCTTCCTCCTCCTCTACCATCTCCTCATCCGCTCAGCGTAACACCTTCACCACCAACTTCAGCACATCCAGGGGGAAACGACAGCAGGCTGTTTTAAAACTGATATGTTTGGGGGATAAATCCCACACTGCGCAGGAGCTGTGGACGGGCATTGAACAACAGGCTGATGAGTGGTTGTTGCCACTGAGCCTCAAGCCTGGCCTGGTGGTGTGCGATAATGGGCGAAATCTCTTAGCAGCTCTGGGCCTAGCCGGTTTGACGCACAACCTTTACCTGGCGCATGTGCTGAATTTAGTGGTGCAGAAATTTCTAAAAAACTACCCGGATATGTCAGAGCTGATGCAGAAAGTGTGTGCCGTCTGTGCGCGCTTTTGGCGTTCTCACCCTGCTGCTGCACTGCAGTGGAACTTCGGCCTTCCCGCTCACCACCTCATATGCGAAGTGCCCACAAGGTGGAACTCCACCTTGCACATGCTGGAGAGACTGTGTGAGCAGCAGCAGGCAATAGTGGAGTTTCAGCTGCAACACGCACAGGTCAGTCGCTCTGCAGAACAGCACCACTTCACCACCAACGAGTGGGCCTCCATGCGAGACCTGGGTACCATATTGCAGTGTTTTGAGTACTCCACCAACATGGCCAGTGCTGATGACGCTGTTCTCAGCGTTACTATCCCACTTCTATGTCTCCTTGAAAAAACACTTCGGGCAATGATGGAAGAGAATGTGGCACAGGAGGAGGAAGAGGGGTCTTTTCCATGGTTATCAGGCCAGTCATTCACAAGTGGCACAACTGTCCATCTCCCAAACACTGGAGAGAAAGAGGAAGTACCCCCCTACCCACTCACGATCCCTGGCCCTGAATGCCAGCATTTCAAAATTCCTGGCTTTTGAAATGCCGTCATTCCGTCTGGTGGACACGGACAGTTTTAAAAACCTGATGGCGGTGGCTGTCCCACAGTACGTGGTTCCCAGCCGCCACTACTTTTCCAGGCGAGCCATCCCTTCCCTACACAAACAAGTCGGGGACAAGATCAAGTGTGCACTGCGCAATGCCATCTGTGGCAAGGTCCACATAACCACTGATACATGGACCAGTAAGCATGGGCAGGGACGCTATATCTCGCTAACTGCACACTGGGCAAATGTAGTGGCGAGTGGGCCTATGGCGGATAGCAGTTTGGCGCATGTCCTTCCGCCACCGAGGATTGCAGGGCATTTCTCTTTGCCTCCTGTTGCCACCTCCTCCTACTCCGCTTCCTCCTCCTCTACCACCTCCTCATCCAGTCATCGTAACACCTTCACCACCAACTTCAGCACATCCAGGGGGAAACGACAGCAGGCTGTTTTAAAACTGATGTGTTCGGGGGATAAATCCCACACTGCGCAGGAGCTGTGGACGGGCATTGAACAACAGACCGATGAGTGGTTGTTGCCACTGAGCCTCAAGCCCGGCCTGGTGGTGTGCGATTAATGGGCGAAATCTCTTAGCAGCTCTGGGCCTAGCCGGTTTGACGCACATCCTTTGCCTGGCGCATGTGCTGAATTTAGTGGTGCAGAAATTTCTAAAAAACTACCCGGATATGTCAGAGCTGCTGCAGAAAGTGCGTGCCGTCGGTGCGTGCTTTTGGCGTTCTCACCCTGCTGCTGCTCTCCTGTCTGCACTGCAGTGGAACTTCGGCCTTCCCGCTCACCGCCTCCTATGCGAAGTGCCCACAAGGTGGAACTCCACCTTGCACATGCTGGAGAGACTGTGCAAGCAGCAGCAGGCAATAGTGGAGTTTCAGCTGCAGCACGCACGGGTCAGTCGCTCTGCAGAACAGCACCACTTCACCACCAACGAATGGGCCTCCATGCGAGACCTGTCTACCATATTGCAGTGTTTTGTGTACTCCACCAACATGGCCAGTGCCAATGACACTGTTCTCAGCGTTACTATCCCACTTCTATGTCTCCTTGAAAAAACACTTCGGGCAATGATGGAAGAGGATGTGGCACAGGAGGAGGAAGAGGGGTCGTTTCCATGGTTATCAGGCCAGTCATTCACAAGTGGCTCGGAGGGTGGGTTCCTGCACCAGCATAGGCTAGGTAAAACATTTTCAAGCCAGGGTAAAGTTCTGGAGGATGAGGAGGACTAGGATGAGGAGGAGGAGGAACTGCGTTCACAGCAGGGTGGCACCCAACGCAGCTTGTGGGAATCACTGGAGCGTGGCTGGGGGGATACGGAGGCAGAGGAGGAGGAAGAGGTCGCCAACGCAGCTGTGGCACCGCCAGCACCTCAGAAGGCAGGGTTAGCATGGCCGAAATGTGGAAAAGCTTTGTCAGCAGGACGCCACAACAAAGAGCACCACCAGCTGATAGGCAACCTCTTAGCAGAAGGCAGCATTTTAGCAACATGGTGGAACAGTATGTGTGTACACGCCTACACGTACTGACTGATGGGTCTGCCCCATTCAACTTCTGGGTCTCCAAATTGTGCACATGGCCTGCGCTTGCCCTTTATGCCTTGGAGGTGTTGACCTGCCCTGCAGCCAGTGTATTGTCTGAACGTGTGTTTAGCACAGCAGGGGGCGTTATCACAGACAAGCGCAGCCGCCTGTCCACAGCCAACGTGGACAAGCTAACGTTTATTAAAATGAACCAGGCATGGATCCCACAAGACTTGTCTGTACCTTGTGCAGAATAGACATTTATACCGGCCTCACACAGCCATTGGTGAATTTTTTTTTTTTGAGGCCTCCTCAACCTCCTACTCCACATCCACCTCCATTTTTTATTTTTTTTGTGGTTCGGGGTCAAGTTCGGAGCCAAACTCGAACTTTTTCGCGAAGTTTCGGCTGAACCCGAACATCCAGGTGTCCGCTCAACTCTAACCAACACAAAGTGGCACATAATTGTGAAGTGGAAGGAAAATTATAAATGGTTTTCAAATTTTTTTTACAAATAAATATGTGAAAAGTGTGCAGCCCCCCTGAATCAATACTTTGTAGAACCGCCTTTCACTGCAATTACAGCTGGAAGTCTTTTTGGGGATGTCTCTACCAGCTTTGCACATCTAGAGAGTGAAATTTTTGCCAATTCATCTTTGCAAAATAGCCCAAGCTCTGTCAGATTGGATGGAGAGAGTCTGTGAACAGCAATTTTCAAGTCTTGTCACAGATTCTCAGTTGGATTTAAGTATGGACTTTGACTGGGCCATTCTAACACATGAATATGCTTTGATCTAAACCATTCCCTTATAGCTCTGGCTGTATGTTTAGGGTCATTGTACTGCTGGAAGGCAAACCTCTGCCCCAGTCTCAAGTCTTTTGCAGACTCAGGTTTTCTTCTAAGATTGCCCTGTATTTGGCCCCATCAACTCTGACCAGCTTCCCTGTCCCTGCTGAAGAAAAGCATCCCACAACATGATGTTGCCACTACGTTTCACGGTGGGGATGGGGTGTTCAGGGTGATGTGCAGTGTTTGTTTTCCACCACACATAGAGTTTTGCTTTCAGGCCAAAAAGTTCAATTTTGGTCTCATCTGAGCAGCGCACCTTCTTACACGTTTGCTATGTCCTCCACATGGCATCTCGCAAACTGAACTTATGGCTTTCTTCTTTCCACTCTTCCATAAAGGCCAGATATGTGGAGTGCACAACTAATAGTTGTCCTATGGACATATTCTCCCTCCTGAGCTGTGGATCTCTGCAGCTCCTGTTGCCATGGGCCTCTTGGCTGCTTCTCTGATTAATGCTCTCCTTGCCCAGCCTGTCAGTTTAAGTAGACAGCCATGTCTTGGTAGATTTGCAGTTGTACCATACTCTTTCCATTTTTGCACAATGGATTGAACAATGCTCCGTGAGATGTTCAAATCTTGGGATTTTTTTTAATAACCTATCCCTGCTTTATCCCTGACCTGTCTGGTGTGTTCCTTGTCCTTCATGATGTGGTTTGTTCACTAAGACCCCTTTCACACGGGCGGATCGTTCAGGTCCGCCTGTCAGTTTTTCAGGCAGACCCGAATGGACGCTCCGTTGCTCAAAGGGCTCTGAGGGCTTCACAGAACAGCTGTATTTATACTGAGATTAAATTGCACACAGGTAGACTCTAATAATTAGGTGACTTCTGAAGGCAATTGGTTCCATTAGATTTTAGTTAGGGGTATCAGAGTTAGGCTTTCACACGAGCGGAGCTCCGCTGCTCAATGGGGATCCATCAGTTTATCCCCGCTGAGCAGGCGGATGACAGGACCGTCTCTGCACTCCGTGCAGAAACGGACCTGTCACAGCTCCATTCTCCTCTATGGAGGATCGGATGAACACAGACCGTCTGTCCGTGTTCATCCGATCCGATAGACGGATGGAAAATAGGGTTTCCATCTGTCTGTATTTGGCGGATCGGATGTCAGTGGACATGTTACCACTGACAACTGTTGCTCCATTGAGGACAATTGAGCGTCTGTTCAGGTCCACCTGAAAGACTGACAGGTGGACCTGAATGGTCCGCTGGTGTGAAAGGACCCTAAAGGGGGCTGAATACAAATGCATGCCACACTTTTTCACATATTTGTAAAAAAATGTAAAAACAATTTATCATGTTCCTTCCACTTCACAATTATGGCCACTTTGTGTTGGTCTATCACATAAAATCCCAGTAAAATTAATTTACATTTTTGGTTGTAACATGACAAAATGTGGAAAATTTCAAGGGGTATGAATACTTTTTCAAGGCACTATATATATATATATATATATATATATATATATACAGTTGTATGCAAAAGTTTAGGAACCCCTGACAATTTCCATGATTGTCATTTATAAATATTTGGGTGTTTGGATCAGCAATTTCATTTTGATCTATCAAATAACTGAAGGACACAGTAATATTTCAGTAGTGAAATGAGGTTTATTGGATTAACAGAAAATGTGCAATATGCATCATAACGAAATTCGACAGGTGCATAAATGTGGGCACCCTTGTCATTTGAATACCTGTAACTACTTAGCACTAATTAATTGGAACACACAATTGGTTTGGTGAGCTCATTAAGCCTTGCACTTCATAGACAGGTGCTTCCAATCATGAGAAAAGGTATTTAAGGTGGCCAAATGCAAGTTGTTGTTCTCTTTGACTCTCCTCTGAAGAGTGGCAACATGGGGGCCTCAAAACAACTCTCAAATGACCTGAAAACAAAGATTGTTCTACAACATTATGGTTTAGGGGAAGGCTACAAAAAGTTATCACAGAAATATAAGCTGTCAGTGTCCACTGTGAGGAACATAGTGAGGAAATGGAAGACCACAGGCACAGTTCTTGTTAAGGCTAGAAGTGGCAGGTTACATAAAATATTGGAGAGGCAAAAACGAAGGATGGTGAAAACGGTCAAAAACAGCCCACAGACCACCTCAAAAGACCCACAACATCAACTTGCTGCAGATGGTGTCACTGTACATCGTTCAACAATTCAGCGCACTTTGCACAGGGAGAAGCTGTATGGGAGAGTGATGTGAAAACCAGAGTTAGACTTACCGGTAACTCTGTTTCTGGGAGTCGTCCAGGACAGCACTAGAGATATAGCTCCACCTCCGAAGGCAGGAAACACAAGGGTTAAGTCTTTAAAGGGGTGTCTCCCCTTCTCTTCCTCAGTCTTTAACCGAGAACTCCGGAACGATTTCTGAAAGAAACAAACACACTCATCCAAAGTTACAACAGCATATAGGGAGGGAATCCTTGCTCTCCTGGACGACTCCCAGAAACAGAGTTACCGGTAAGTCTAACTCTGGTTTTCTCTAGTCGTCTGTCCAGAACAGCACTAGAGTGGATCAACAAGAACTTACCAGATTAGCGGGGGGACTACCGCCTGGAGGACCTTTCTCCCATACGCTTGCTCTTGCGCTGAGATGAGGTCCAACCTGTAGTGCTTCATAAAGGTCGTATAACTTGACCAGGTTGCAGCACGGCAAATTTGCTCTGGGGTCGCTCCAGCTCGTTCTGCCCAGGAGGCCGATAACGCCCGGGTGGAATGGGCCAGGGGGGAAAAAGGGCACTCCTTCCCAAGAATCCTGTAAGCTTCCATAATTGCTTGTTTAATCCAGCGGGGAATCGTGCTTTTTGAAGCTTGACACCCCAACCTTTTACCAGAATGAAGTACAAAAAGAGCATTGGATTTCCGAATGTCTTTTGATGCCTCTAAATAATGCAAGACACAGGCCCTCACATCCAGATGGTGGAATTCTGCCTCCTTAGGACCCTTTGGAGACGCGCAAAAGGAGGGCAGAACACTCTCCTGTGTCCTATTACTACTAGAAGCCACTTTTGGCAGGAAACCTGGGTCTGTCCGAAGCACCAGTCTGTCCTCGAAAATCTGCAAGAAAGGCTCCTTAATAGAGAGAGCCTGTATCTCACTAATCTGCCTGGCTGTGGAGATTGCCACTAAAAACACTGTTTTGAGCGTGGCCCACTTCAGGGATAGATGTCCTCCTTGAGACTGTTTAATCCAGCCCTGTAACACCGTAGTTAGTTCCAATTTAGGTAACACTTTAAATGGAGCCGGCCTTAGCCTAGCTAACCCCTTGAAGAACCTGCTGATCAGCGGGTCTAACGCCAGGGGTTGCTCCAAAAAGACGGATAGGGCTGCGATCTGTACTTTTAGAGTACTTATCGCCAGCCCCTGATCCGCTCCGTCTTGTAAAAACTCCAGAATAGCTGCCACCTCTGCTGACCGCTTCCTGGTATGTAGCCATGAACAAAAAAATTTCCAAACTTTAAAATAAATAACTTGGGTCACTTTCTTTCTACCCGAAAGAATGGTCCCAATTACCCTATCGGAAAGTCCCTTAGATTTCAGGAGGCTTTCCTCAGAAACCAGGCCGACAATTTTAGGGCCTGCATCCGTACTGGACCCTGTGATAGCAAATCCTCCCTATCGGGCAGCATGAGAGGGGGATATTTCACTAGTCGAAGCAGCGTTGAAAACCACAGCCTCTTCGGCCAAAAAGGAACTACTAGTATTAGCGAGGTTTGTTCCTGCACAAACTTCCTTAGCACTAGTGGAATGAGCCTGACTGGCGGGAAGGCGTAACATAGATGAAAAGCCCACCTTTGGGCCAGAGCATCTATCCCTCTGGCCCCTCCCTCTCTTTACAGAGAGAAATAAGTGGGCACCTTGGTGTTCGCCTTGGTGGCAAACAGGTCTACCTCTGGTAGACCCCACCGCACCGACAATAGCTAGAAAACCTCGTCGTTCAGCTCCCATTCGGACTCTCCCACCTGATGCCGACTCAAATAGTCGGCTAGGTGATTGTCTACTCCCCTCAGGTGAACTGCTGACAATGAACTTAGGTTTCTCTCTGCCCACACAAAGATAGTCTTCGCAGCGCGTGCCCCCCTGTTTGTTCACGTAAGTGACTGCCACCATATTGTCCGAACGAATCTGAACATTCCGACCTATCAGATTTTTGGCAAAGACCCTTAGAGCCTCCCAGATGGCCTGCAACTCTCTCCAGTTGGCCGATCTTACAGCCTGACTTTTCTCCCAGCGGCCCTGGGCTGCCCCGGATTCCCAGTGAGCCCCCCAGCCCCAGGAACTGACATCTGTCATGATGCGGATAGAAACTGGGAAGGACCACTGAAGACCTCGCTTCAGGTTTGCTTCGTCCCTCCACCACCACAGAGATTTCTTGGCCCTTGGGGACAGGCGGAAGGATGAGTCCAGTGACCCCTGTGTTCCATCCCAATTTTTTAGAACATTGGCCTGGAGACACCTGAAGTGGGCCCTTGCCCAAGGAACCGCCGGGATGGTCGCTGCCAGTAGTCCTAGACCAGACATAGCTGTGCGTACCGCCACCATCTGCCTTTCCTGCAAAAAAGCTGCCGTCGCTACCACCTTCCGAACCTTGTCTTCCGTAAGGAAGATCTTTTGTTCCTTTGAGTTTACAGGAACCCCAGATACTGCAGAACCTGTGTCGGAGTAAGGTGTGATTTCTCCTGATTTATCAGCCACCCCAATCTGTTCAGGAAGTCCAAGGCCACCCGTAGGTCTTTTTGCAACTGGGCTGAGGACTGGGCAAAGAATAGCAGGTCGTCCAAATATGGAATGACCTTGATTCCTTTCAGTCTGTGGGGGGCCAGTGCCTCTGCCAGAACTTTTGTGAAGATTCTAGGAGAGGAGGAAAGGTCGAAGGGCAGGGCCCTGAACTGTAGGTGCCGAACCTCCTTCCCCCATAAGATCGCCACCCTCAGAAATTTCTGAGAGTTCTTATGGATAGGGACGTGCAAATAAGTATCCCTCAAGTCGAGGGAGGCCATAAAGCAGTCCAGTGGCAGTAACACATTTACTGTAAAAATAGTTTCCATGCAGAACTTTTTGTAAACAACCTCCTTGTTGAGAGATTTCAAGTTCAGAATCAACCGGAACTTGCCCGAGGGTTTCCGAACTACAAACACATGTGAGTAGAAACCCTGGTTGTTCTCTTCCTGAGGTACCGGGACAAGCACTTCCTGGTCCATAAGGTTGCCGATTTGGTCCAACAGTGCTTCTGCCAAATCGGGGTCTCTGGGAGGGGAGGTTACCAACGTCCTGACAGGAGGAATGCTCCTGAATTGTATCTGGTAACCTTCCCTGACAATCCTTAGAATAAAAGCATTCTGGGTAGCTTCTTCCCATTGTGGGAGGAACTGCCCCAACCAGCCTCCCACCGAAACCGAGTCATTGCGGCTTGGTGGATTTTTAGGAGAGGAAAACAGAATATTTTTCTGTTTCCATTTCCCCCACTGTTTTTTGGCCGCCGCCGATTTAGATACCTGTCCCTGAACGCCTCCTTGCCTTTGGGGACGAAAAAAGTGTTTTCCAGCGGCTTTTTTGTTTTTTACCGGGAAAGCCTTTTTCTTATCGGCCGTCCTATCTAGAACCTTTTCTAGATCCAGCCCAAACAACAGGTCTCCCTCAAACAGAATCCCACAAAGCCTGTTTTTTGAAGCTGGGTCACTGGCCCATGACTTCAACCACAGGGCTCTACGAGATGAGTTAACCAAGGCTGCGGCTTTTGCTGCTAGTTTGACTGATTCCGAGGAAGCATCCGCCATGTAGCCTGCTGCTTTATACAGAATCGGTAAGGATTCTAAGATTTCTTTCCTAGAGGTCCCCCCTTCCAAATGAGCCTGCAACTTGTCCAACCAGACTTCCAGGTTACGGGCTACGACCATAGTGGCCATTGCTGGCTTTAAACTGGTCATGACTGTTTCCCATGATCGTTTCAGCAATACCTCCATTCTTTTATCCATGGGGTCCCTCAGGACTCCCATGTCTTCAAAGGCGAGGTCGGTAGACTTGGCACATTGAGAGAAGGCCGCATCTACTTTAGGAACTTTGTTCCAGATGCACTCTGCATCATCACTAAAAGGAAATCTCCTTTTAAGGCTTTTGGGAAAAAATATTTTTTTCTCTGCCTCCGCCCACTCTTTTTTAATGGAGTCCGCCAGGGAACTATGCACTGGAAAAATCCTCCCCTGATCCTCTCTCAGGGTCTGGTACATCCTATCGTGCAGACAGAGAGGCTTGCCCCAACAGCGCATCTACCTCCTCGAGCGAGAGCCTGTATCTGGGTGATTTTTTTCTCCTGAACCAGTGTATCCCTAGATGCCGCTGTCTCGCTGAGGTCATCCAGGGAATCCGATTCTTCCCCCTCTGTTTCATTACCCTCCTCTGGGGTTGGAACAGGGGGGGTTTCTGCTGGTGGTTTAGAGGTCTCAAGGTTTGACAACATGGCCTTAATTGCATTCATCTCTTTTTTGACTCCTGCAATCAATTCTTTACAAACTCCCGTAGACTCTTTGTAAACCAGTTTGTCAATGCAAGGTCTACAGAGCGGTTTGTTCAATCCATCTTTAAATTTAAATCCACAGGATGGACACCTCTTCTTTCCCCCTGACCTCTCTCCTTCCTTGAGCTGCCCCTGAGCAAGAAAGGGAGATAAAAAAAAGAAGGAAACAAAACAAGGGCCAGTTGTTAACAACCACCATGCACATAGTGAGCCACCACCGACACCTATGTGCACCCACCACCAGCAAAGCCGGATTCACAAGGCTCATTAGCCCGGATCCGGCTAACCATACAGGGAAGTCAGAGAGGGGCCCCAGCTGCAATGCCTTCCAGCCCCCCTCCTTCCTCACACAGCCCCGTAGGCCCAGCCACCCTTGTGCCTCCTACCTGGGCTGCGCCGGCGTCACTGCCACCTTCTGCTGGGTCCATCAATTCCTGCTGCATTACGCCGTTGCACTGTAGAAGGATCCCAGGACCCCAGCACTGTGACCGGCTCTGCTTTTAAATGAAACAGGCTGGTTCCGGTGTCCATGCTCCTCGCGGGACCCGGAACCGGAAGTGGCCACCCGGAAGTCCCCGCCCTCCCCCCTGCGTTCCACAGGCCGGAACTCGAGGCCCAACGCCCACCCCCCTCACAGTCTGCACAAGATCTCCTTCAGCACAGGAGCCGCAGACATGTGCAGGGAGCGTCAGTCCCTTTGGACTTACTTGGGGGAAGAAGCGCCGGTCTCAGCTTCCCCTTTGCCTGACCGGGGGACCCACGATCCACTACCCTCAGGCGAGCAGATTCTTAGAGCTCCCACACCCGCCTCCTCCTCCGTGGAGGAAACACAAAAAACTGAGGAAGAGAAGGGGAGACGCCCCTTTAAAGACTTAACCCTTGTGTTTCCTGCCTTCGGAGGTGGAGCTATATCTCTAGTGCTGTCCTGGACAGACGACTAGAGAAAGAAGCCTTTTCTGCACACACATGGAGTCGCTTGAGGTATGCAAACGCACATTTGGACAAGCTAGCTTCGTTTTGGTTATAACAAGGGGCGTTATGCATGGCGGCAAAAGAACACAGCGTTCCAAGAAAAACACTTGCTACCCACAGTAAAATTTGGTGGAGATTCCATCATGCTGTGGGGCTGTGTGGCCAGTACCGGTACTGGAAATCTGGTTAAAGTTGAGGGTCGCATGGATTCCACGCAATATCAGCAGATTTTTGAGAATAATGTTGAGGAATCAGTCACAAAGTTGAAGTTATGCTGGGGCTGGATATTTCAACAAGATAACGACCCAAAACACTACTCAAAATCTACTCTGGCATTTATGCAGAGGAACAAGTACAATGTTCTGGAATGACCATCCCAGTCCCCAGACCTGAATATCATTGAACATCTGTGGGGTGAATTGAAGCGGGCTGTCCATGCTCGGCAACCATCAAACCTAACTGAACTGGAGATGTTTTGTAAGGAGGAATGATCCAAAATACATTTATCCAGAATCCAGACACTCATTAAAGGCTATAGGAACCGTCTAGAGGCTGTTATTTCTGCTAAAGGAGGCTCTACTAAATATTGATGGGATTTTTCTGTTGTGGTGTCCAAATTTATGCACCTGTCTAATTTCGTTTTGATGCATATTGCACATTTTCTGTTTAGCCAATGAACCTCATTTCACTACTGAAATATTACTTTGTCCTTCCGTTATTTGATAGATCAAAATGAAATTGCTGATCCAAACACCCAAATACTTATAAATGACAATCATGGAAATTGTCAGGGGTTCCTAAACTTTTGCATACAACTGTGTATATATATATATAATGTTTGGGGGTTCTAAGTATCTTTCTCGAATGTAACATGTACAGTATCTCACAAGAGTGAGTACACCCCTCACATTTTTGTAAATATTTTATTATATTTTTCATGTGACAACACTGAAGAAGTGATACTTTGCTACAATGTAAAGTAGTGAGTGCACAGCTTGTATAACAGTGTAAATTTGCTGTCCCCTCAAAATAACTCAACACACAGCCATTCATTTCTAAAAAGCAACAAAAATGAGTACACCCCTCAGTGAAAATGTCCAAATTGGCCCAATTAGCCATTTTCCTCCCAGTGTCATGTGACTCCTAAGTGTTGTTACAAGGTCTCAGGTGTGAATGGGGAGCAGGTGTGTTAAATTTGGTGTTATTACTCTCTCATACTGGTCACTGGAAGTTTGACATGGCATCTCATGGCAAAGAATTCTCTGAGGATCTGAAAAAAATAATTGTTGCTTTACATATAGATGGCCTAGGCTATAAGAAGATAACCATGAACCTGAAACTGAGCTGCAGCATGGTGGCCAAGACCATACAGCAGTTTAATCACTTCCCGACCGTGTGCCGCGTTTTCACGGCGGCAGTCGGGATGCTGAGCGCGAATCGCCATAAAAACACGGCGATCTGCAAACAGCCGCTAGGGGGCGCGCGCCTGCCGCACTCCTGAGGTGTGCCCGCAGCTCGGGCTGACCCGATGTCCGCCGGGGAGCCGCGATGAGCGGCCACAGGGAAAGAACGATGTAAACACGTCGGTTCCCCGCTGTTAGTGGGGGCATGTGTGATCTACTGATCCCTGTCCCTGGGATCAGTTAGATCTCTCATGCCCATGTTAGCCCAGCCCCCCCACAGTAAGAACACACCCAGGGAACACAGTTAACTCCAAGCTCTCCCCCCCCAGGTTAACCCCTTCACTGCCAATGACATTTATACAGTAATCAGTGGACATTTAAATTTCTGATCGCTGAATAAATGTCATTGGTCCCGAAAAAGTGTCAAAAATGTCCGACATGTCCGCTGCAATATCGCAGTACCGCTAAAAATCGCAGATCACTGCCATTACTAGTAAAAAATAAATAAATAAATAAAAACCCCAGAAATGAATTCTCACCATACGTAAACGCGGCCACTTTTGCGAAAACCAATCATTAAACACCGATTGCGGTTTTTTAAATCACAAATATGAGGAATTATATAAATCGGCCAAAAACGGTGAAAAAAAAAGTTTTTTTATATTTTTTTGAATTTGAATTTTAGCAAAAAGTAAGAAATTTGTTTTTTTTTGCAAAATGGTCGCTCTTCTTTTCTTTATAACGGCGGTCAGAAATGACGCAGAGGCAATCAAATACCACCAAAAGAAAGCTATTTGGAAAAAAGGGTTTTGTATTTGGAAATGGCGCTGTCTCTTTAATTACTGAACCTTTATATTCGTGAGTATGTTATTTAGTAAATATAAACTTGTGCAAATTGTGCAAAAAATTATAAGTAAGTCAAAATTTCATCAAATAAATAAATAAGTCAAAATATCATCAAATAAATATTATATAGCCTTCAAGATTCATAAGTGTATAAAAGATGAGTGAATATATAGAATGTGAGGGATATATAGAAAATGTGAGGAATATTGTATAATAAGATATGATCCGTAAAAATTGTGATCCGTAAAAAGTCCGTGAATGGTCCGTAGTCCGTAAAAGTCCGTAATTAATGAAAATTCACAAAATCTAAAAAGGTTGATGATGTGTAAAGACTCCCAATATCAATGATATACTGCAGTCATTAGTATTGTAGATTTCATTCAAAAGGTGACTTTTGTGCCCGATGCTGTATCCAATACACTGATGTGACTCGTGCTCCCCTCCTGTGCCCGCACTTACCAAATTTCCCCACCCCTGCAGGGGTAAACCGCCTGTGGTAAATGGGGTCTTTTACTCCTCGGCTCCAAGCTTCCTCCAGCTGGTCACACTTGTCTCCTATCCTTGGTTCCAGGTTTCCTTCAGTTGGCGGTAGTCTTACATCCACTATGGCGCCAATCCGCTTCTCACCAGATTTTGACCAGAAAAACACCAAAAAAAAGAGAGTTCCTCCGATGGTGTAGTATGTTAAAAGTAAAAGGGCTTTATTTCTCAAAACAAAATTCTCAAATCAAAATATAAAAAAAAAATATAAAAAGCAGAGAACCGTGCTGACAGTTAACGGTTTGCAGGCTCTGCCTGCTTGAGGAAGGTATAAATCCCTTCCTGCTGACCGCTGAGCGTTCCTTCTGCTGTGATAGCTAACAATGTGAATCAGACAGTCACGTAAGAAAGGCCACGCCTTACGCGTTTCGTCATAACCAACGTCATCTGAGGCTGTGGCCAAAAGGAAAAATTTAACTCTATATACTAGCCAGGAGGGGCGGGACAACGTTCCAGACCCAATCGTGTTATTTAGAGATTTTGAATAGGCGGAGACATTTCTTATAGGCTTTTAGAACTTCCCAACGTGATACTATTGCTTTCTTATCTATCAATTTATTTATGTAACGTTACTCGGCTTCAGGAGGGGAATATACCTTCCCCTTAACAATATACCACACAATATATTTCTATCTAATACATAGTGTTGTCCGTTAGTAACTCGTTATTAGTATGTATATTCGAGGATGATGCGGACGAGAAGGTTATTTATACAATACACTTTGCTGTGTTGAAAAACCAAACAATACCAGGCAGGTTATAAAAAATGTTAAAACGGCAACAATGTTTGCCTAAAACTCTTGTTAGAACATTAAATTAGATTTGCAAGGTAAATTAATATTACTAGATTTCATATTGAAAATGCATTAAAAAACTGAAAATGGATTTCTTAATTTTTTTTTTTTTTTTAATTTTTAAGAGAGGATCTTTAAGAGAAGGTATATCCAAATATAAAACTATATTAAAATATATATATATAGCAAATTTTATTAAAATCGGGTAGACCTATATTATCAAAAGTATAAAATTATAAAAATATAGTGCTTCTATTGAATTTATAGATATACTATGTTCCTTATAAATTAGCCTTATATAAGGGGAGGCGCTTACATAATAAGTTCACCATTGATGTGGACAAGAAGGTCAGTTTAGGTATACAATTAGATTTTAAATGTCATAAAGAAGAAGTGGGTCCTGTGCCCTTGTATCTAGCAGGTGTATTTTAAAGTTAGAAAGATTTCATGTAGGAAATATCGGAAACATTAAAACATTTATTTGTTTTTTTAGTCAATTATTTGGAAAAAAGGACGCAAATTTTGTTTAGGTACAACGTCGCAAGACCGCGCAATTGTCAGTTAACCACTTCCTTACCGGGCCATTTCTGACACTCCTCTCCTACATGTAAAAATCATCATCTTTTTGCTAGAAAAATACTCAGAACCCCCAAACTGGATTTGTTTTAAACGCAGGAAAAAAGGTTTATTAACTGATTTTTTTGTTTATTTACAAAATTACAAAGGCTATAAAGGATGTACTTTAGAAAGATTGAAATTTTATGTGGACGATCTATGTTCCCGTGTCCTGGGTGAAGAAGAAATACTGTAAATTTTAGATTAACATATGGATTTGACTGGAAGAACAGGTGTAGTTACCACTTGAATAATACATTCGCGGAGGGGAATATATTCCGATTAAATATTCCTTGTATCATATAGATATTTAAGTTATCTTCGTGATATAAAAATATTAAAATATGAAAACTATTATATCCAGATGGGCTAAAATTATTTTA
>BLSH010430971.1:11042-26977 GCA_018402905.1 Glandirana rugosa
GACCGGTGTAGTGGTCCACTTTTTTTTTTTGGATTTTATTCTTTTGTTTACGTCTTTGGGGTAGATTACAAACCCTTCGCCTTTTTAATATGTAAAAACCAACACACAAATTACCTCCAAATTTAGACGTCGAATTGGTGCAGTTATCGCCCGTGAGGCCACTAACCTCCCAAGACACAGACCTCCAAAAGTGAAGATAACCAACTTGAGTTACGTGAACAAAAGGAAGTCGGACGTTGTTACATTGTTATAGTCATCTGTAATACATTGTTATCTTCACGTGTAACAATGGAAAGGGGCGAGCCTCTAGATATTGTTACATTGTTGCAGGCTGAAGGAAAACAAGTGCATTGAGTTCAACCAATAGAAGTGAAAACCTCCAGACACAGAACCCTCCAATCACCGGAGTGCCCGCTATTGACGTGGTTAAGCTGCAGATTTAAACCTCCATTAAACACACAACCAAAAATGTATAATTTTTCCGCTTCCCAAACATTAGATGGGGTTTCTGCATTTGTTTTCTTATTTTAGGTTTTTTTTTTTCACCTGGTGATGTGGCCAGTAACACACCTCCTGTATTAGAGCTCCCCCACTCTGGATGATGGAGCACAGGAGGCACAGTAGACCCCAGCATTGTCAGTCTGTGGGGAGGGGAGTGTTAGATGTACTAGCAGATTTAAATACACTAACAAACTGAAGCCAATCTCCTGCTCGCACTTTATAATCGGTTTTAGCAAACGGTTACATCCTTGAAGTCTCACTTCTGCCCATTTCTTTTCTCCTAGTTTGCTGAGGATTCTGGGTATGATTTTCCCTTCTGCTCTGCACCTGTGACCCCGGTTTCTTCTCGCCCCATGATGGGCTGAGGCAGCGCCATCGTCTGGAGAGTCTCTCGGACAGGAGAATGACCCACAGAGCCAGTCCACTCAAAGCCTACGACTTCCTCCTGAAGTTTCTATTGGTCGGTGACAGCGATGTCGGCAAAGGGGAGATCCTGGCCAGTTTGCAGGACGGGTCCACAGAGTCGCCCTATGGGTACAACATGGGTAAGTGCCATGCTGGGTAACGTTATTTGTTGCTTTGCTCAGTTTTGGCAAACCGGGGGGGGGGGGGGGGTTGGCATGAAGTCTTTGCTGTCATGGAGTACCAGGTAAGGTAAAGGCTCCTTCACAAGTGCTTTACTCTTCAGAGAGCGTTGGCCAGGTGGTGAGAAGACCTCCTCACTAAAGAAAAGAGGGCAGCGTGCCAACCTTGCGCATTCCCTATTGGTATCTGTAATGATGCATAAAAAGAGGTGCACGCCCAAACCCGTACGTGATAAAAGCATAAGTCCATAGTAGACCCAAAGCGACCAGGGCACTGGGACTGTTCCCAGCAAGTCGGAGGACCTTCCAGATGGCTGACGCGTTTCGAGGGGAGAACCCCATGTTTCGAGGCTCTGAGGAAGAGGGGATTCCCCCGTTGAAACGCGTCAGCCATCTGGAAGGTCCTCCGACTTGCTGGGAACAGTCCCAGTGCCCTGGTCGCTTTGGGTCTACTATGGACTTTCATGTGCTTTTATCATGTATGTGTTTGGGAGGATACAGTGAGGGGAAAAAGTATGTGCCCCCCTGCTGATTTTGTAGGTTTGCCCACTGACAAAGAAACAATCGATCTATAATTTTAATGGTCGGTTTATTATAACAGCGAGAGACGGAATAACAACAAAAATATCCAGAAAAACGCATTTCACAAAAGTTATAAATTGATTTGCATTTTAATGAGTAAAATAAATATTTGGCCCCTTATTAGTTGGTGGAGAAACCCTTTGTTGGCGATCACAGAGGTCAGACGTTTCTTGTAGTCGGCCACCAGGTTAGCTCCCTCCACATATTTTCTATAGGATTAAGGTCTGGTGGCTGGCTAGGCCACTCCTGGACCTTAATGTGCTTCTTCTTGAGCCACTCCTTTGTTGCTTTGGCCGTGTGTATTGGGTCATTGCCATGCTGGAAGACCCATCCATGACCCATCTTCAATGTTCTGGCTGAGGGAAGGAGGTTCTCACCCAAGATTTGATGGTCCATGGCCCCATCCATTGGCCCTTTGATGCTGTGAAGTTGTCCCCTTAGCAGAAAATCACCCCCAAAGCATAATGTTTCCCCCTTCATGTATGACGGTGGGGAAGGGGGGTGGGGTGGTGATCTTGGGGTCATAGGCAGCATTCCTCCTCCTCCAAACACGGCGAGTTGAGTTGATGCCAAAGAGCTGGATTTTGGTCTCCTCTGACCACAGCACTTTCACCTCCTCTGAATCATTCAGATGTTCATTGGCAGACTTCAGACGGGCTGTACATGGGCTTTCCTCAGACGGGCTGTACATGGGCTTTCCTCAGACGGGCTGTACATGGGCTTTCCTCAGACGGGCTGTACATGTGCTTTCCTCAGACGGGCTGTACATGAGCTTTCCTCAGATGGGCTGTACATGTGCTTTCCTCAGACGGGCCGTACATGTGCTTTCCTCAGACGGGCCGTACATGTGCTTTCCTCAGACGGGCTGTACATGCGCTTTCCTCAGACGGGCTGTACATGGGCTTTCCTCAGACGGGCCGTACATGTGCTTTCCTCAGACGGGCTGTACATGGGCTTTCCTCAGACGGGCTGTACATGGGCTTTCCTCAGACGGGCTGTACATGTGCTTTCCTCAGACGGGCTGTACATGAGCTTTCCTCAGATGGGCTGTACATGTGCTTTCCTCAGACGGGCTGTACATGCGCTTTCCTCAGACGGGGCTGTGCATGTGCTTTCTTCAGACGGGGCTGTGCATGTGCTTTCCTCAGACGGGCCGTACATGGGCTTTCCTCAGACAGGCTGTACATGGGCTTTCCTCAGACGGGCTGTACATGGGCTTTCCTCAGACGGGCTGTACATGTGCTTTCCTCAGACGGGCTGTACATGCGCTTTTCTCAGACGGGCTGTACATGAGCTTTCCTCAGACGGGCTGTACATGGGCTTTCCTCAGACGGGCTGTACATGGGCTTTCCTCAGACGGGCTGTACATGTGCATTCCTCAGACGGGCTGTACATGCGCTTTTCTCAGACGGGCTGTACATGAGCTTTCCTCAGACGGGCTGTACATGGGCTTTCCTCAGACGGGCTGTACATGTGCTTTCCTCAGACGGGCTGTACATGTGCTTTCCTCAGACGGGCTGTACATGGGCTTTCCTCAGACGGGCTGTACATGGGCTTTCCTCAGACGGGCTGTACATGGGCTTTCTTGCGGGTGCTGCAGGATTTCAGTCACGGTGCGGTGTTACCGATGGTTATCTTGGTCTCTGTGGTCCCAGCTGAGATCAGTGAAGATTCTCCTGTGTAGCTCTGAGAGATTCCTCACCGTTCTCCATGATCATTGAAACTCCACCAGCTGAGAACTTCCATGGAGCCCCAGACCGAGGGAGGTGACCGTTATTTTGTGTTTCTTCCATTTGTGAAAAATCCCACCGACTGTCACCTCTCACCAAGCTGCTTGGCGGTGGATTCCAGCCTTGTGTAGCTCTACAATCTTCTCCCTGACCTCCTTGGACAGCTCTTTGGTCTCGGCCATGGTGGAGAGATTGGAATCTGATTGGTTGATTGATTGATTGGTTCTGTGGAGAGGAGTCTTCTATGCAGGTAACAAGCTGAGATTAGGAGCACTCCCTTTACTAGAGAACTCCTAATCTCAGCTCATTACCTGTATAGAAGACACCTGGGAGACAGAAATCTCGCTGATTGATTGGGGGTCAAATATTTATTTCACTCATTAAAATGCGAATCAATTTATAACTTTTGTGAAATGCGTTTTTCTGGATATTTTTGTTATTCCGTCTCTCACTGTTATAATAAAACGACCATTAAAATTACAGAGCGATCGTTTCTTTGTCAGAGGGCAAAACTACAAAATCAGCAGGGGAGCACATACTTTTCCCCCTCCCTGTATGGCCATCTTTAGCAGCTTTGGTAGAACGTTCACTTCAGAGCTCCTTCTACCTGGTGGTGAGTTTTGTAGACCCGGCGCAGCCATCACGAGGGTTCCCACGCTCCCTGCTGGATCTTAATGTAAATTTTATATTCTGCATTCGTGGGAATACCTGGCCTCCGGGGCGAATGGGAGCCGTGCCAGCGACTGCGGCAGGGAGAGGTCTCCTGAAATTCTCAGGAGTTGTAAGAAGTGACAGTAGACCGAGCCTCCACCTAAAACCAGTTTTCCCTGTCAACTGCCTTTTTCAATAAAGTTTGAATTCGATTTATATATATTTTTTTTTTAATTTTGATGTTTATATAAAACCAGTATGGCCAGGGATAGAGAAGAGACATTTAGACCTTGCGGAGGAGAAGTCTGTATATTAAAGGCTTAGAAATGGGTGTCTTGTTCTGGGTGTTCCCCAAGCACGGCAAGGCCTGGAAGATTCCTATGCGGTGTAATTAGGTAAGTTTGTGTCTGCCGCACCTTCCAAGCCTCGCACGGCTGGGTGTCACCTGTCCTGAATGTAATCACAGCCGCCAATCAGGTGTGAGCGGCCGAAGTACAGCCTGCTGCTGCAAAATAAAGGGAAAGTAAATTCTTCCCAGGCATTGAAAAAAAAAAAAAAACGCCAACTTTACTAAAATCGCGAAAAAGGAAAATTGCTATTTTTATTTATTTATTTATTTTTTTATCTTTTTTAACCTTCAATAGAAATCCAGTTGCTTTAAAGTGATATTAACCACTAGAAGACCAGGCCTTTTCGGGCACTTTAAGAGTTTAAATCAGTATTTAAAATTACTTATAAAATAGTTATTATATTATAAATTTATATGTAATGTCCAAACTTTTATATATCATTTTTTTTTTTTTTTTTTAGCAGAGACCCTAGGGAATAAAAGCTGCATATTTTTTTTTTTTTATGTCACGCTGTATTTGCACAGTAGATTTTTTGGTAAAACTTGGTGTTACAACAAATAAATAGATACCTAACAGGTCATGCTTTAAAATTGCGCACAGTTGTGGAATGGCGCCAAACTACGCGATTTAAAAATCTCCATAGGTGACGCTTTGTAAGCCTTTACAGGTTACCAGTTTAGTTACAGAGGAGGTCTGGTGCTGGAATTATTGCTCTCGCTCTGAGTTTTGCGGCAGTACCCTACGTGTGTGGTGCAATTGCCATTTATATATGCATGCGGAACCAACGCGTGCGTTCACCTTTCCACGCGAACATGGGGGGGTGAGGGCGCTTTAAAAAAAATGTTCTTTAATTTCATTTTTTTTTTTTTTTTTTATGCATTTACATTTTTTTTAATTACTTTAATTGCCATCACAAAGAATGTAAACCTTACTTGTGACCACTATAGGCAGTGACAGGTACTCTTTATGGGGAGATCTGGGGTCTATTGGACCCCAGATGTTTCCTCTGCCCTAAAAAAAATCTGATCACCCCAAGATTGGTATCAAATGCTTTCAAGATGTAAAAATGGCGCTGTTTACTTTCGGGGAATCCAGAAGTGGCGACAGTACTCGTTGCCTCTTGTTTCCTATACCATAGAGCCCATCAGAGACCTTCTGGTCCTCCATGGGCTCTGTGGTAAGCATGCGGAACTGCCAGCTTTAGTTCCGGGTTCTCCGGTGGGACGAAGATCCCGGAGAGGTACCGGTGGGCATCATCCTGGTATACCACTTCAAAGCTGCAATGTAAATGTACGTTAAGTGGTCTTCAAGTGGTTATTATTAGTAACTTGCTAGTAGATCGGCTGCCATCTTTGAGGTGCTCCAAGGCTACCCTTGACATTTTGAGCAATCTACAATCTGGCCATAAACCATTTTTCTTTGGACGTGTTTGAGATGTGGTGATTTTTTTTTTTCTTTTTATCTTATTTTTAGAATTGAAGGTCATTATAGGAAATCTGGGTCTCTGTAACGGATACATTTGATTTCAAAGTGTATAGGGCTTTGTTTTATTGGTTCGTGCGCTGGTGTCCGGAGTTCATTCAGGTCCGTCGCCTAATCCTCTAAGACAGCGTCATTCCTTAAGGGCTTCCAGCAGAGCAGGCTTAAGGATATCCCAGCTCGGAGACAGGTGCGTCACTGCAAATATCCCAGAGCCGCTGTATGACCTACTTCTCCTGAGCTGGAGCTGGCACTGGGCACTTGGGAAAATCACGCTCAGAACATCGTGCCCATCCCTCCGCATTGTGCTGGGTGGGTTTTATTATGAATGTTCTCCAGGGCGTCTCGGAGCGTCTCGGTGACTTGGCACCCAACTGCAAGAGTCGCTGTACAGAGGCATTACCGCAGGACGTCGGACTCGGTTTCTGGGCATCGAAATGCATCAATAGTCCTCATGGTTGGCAATTGTCATTGATGAAAAGAAGGCAAAGAAGTTGTTTTTGTTTTTCTTCTTAAAATCTCTTCACTTCCCCCCAGTTACCCCCCAAAACTACACCCAAAACAAGATACCCTTGGTTTCTCAGGTTGTGATGGAAAGTGATACTTCTATTAGGCCAGCCTTTCTCAAGCTTTTCAACACAGAGGATACCTTGAAATAACTTTCTGGTCTCGGGGAACCCTGCTAAAAATTACTATAGCTAAAACTCATGCTACATTAGAGTGATGGTCAGTGGGAAGAATGATCCCTACACTTGTGGTCATTGAGATAATTGTACCTTACAGATAGCTAAAAAGATCAATGGTGTCATTGGGAACTTATCTGAGAGGCAGAAATTGCTCATGGAACCCCTAGCAACCTCTGGAGGGAGCCTAGTTGAGAAACCCTACTCTGGAGGAACCCTAGGGATCCATGGAGCCCTAGTTGAGGAGAAATCCTGCTCTGGAGAAACCCTAGGGTTCCACGGAGAACCTGGCTGAGAAACCCTGCTCTGGAGGAACCCTAGGGATCCATGGAGCCCTAGTTGAGGAGAAATCCTGCTCTGGAGAAACCCTAGGGTTCCACGGAGAACCTGGCTAAGAAACCCTGCTCTGGAGGAACCCTAGGGATCCATGGAGCCCTAGTTGAGGAGAAATCCTGCTCTGGAGAAACCCTAGGGTTCCACGGAGAACCTGGCTGAGAAACCCTACTCTGGAGGAACCCTAGGGATCCATGGAGCCCTAGTTGAGGAGAAATCCTGCTCTGGAGAAACCCTAGGGTTCCACGGAGAACCTGGCTGAGAAACCCTACTCTGGAGGAACCCTAGGGATCCATGGAGCCCTAGTTGAGGAGAAATCCTGCTCTGGAGAAACCCTAGGGTTCCACGGAGAACCTGGCTGAGAAACCCTGCTCTGGAGGAACTAGGGTTCTATGGAACCCTGGTTGTAAATCTCTGATCTTGAGGGACCATAGGGTTCAATGTAACCCTGGTTTAGAAACCCTGATCTGGAAGAACCCTGGCTGAGAATCCCTGCTCTGGAAGAACCCTAAGGTTCCATGGAGCCCTGGTTGAGAAACCCTACTCTGGAGGAACCCTTGATGAGAAACTGTCCTAGAGGAACCCTGGTTGAGAAACCCTGTATTAGAGGAACGCAAAGCTGTATTTCATAGCATTTTAGTGGAGAGATTTCCGGTTCCTTCAGGTGCCCAGGCTGGCTATCCATGAGCCCTAATGTGTAGAAGCTATTGCACTGATGAGTGTAAAGAAGTTGGAACAGCAGTATACAAGATGGGTACATGGCTCTGTATTTTAGGTTGCAACTGTTCTATAAGCCATAGGTTCTTGGCACCTCAGTGGACCATAAAGGTTTGGATTTGGAATGGTGTGGCTTAGCCTGTGAAAGGGGTAGCATCTAAAGCCAAAACATTTTGTATTTTTTTTTAGTTTTGGATATTTTTTTGTTCCTAAAATGAACACTGGATGAATGAGAGCACCACATGCAGAGTCCAAGAATATTTATTAGAAAGTGAAAAGCCAACGCATTTCAGGGCCAGAGCCCCGTCCATTATGGCCTAAGACCCTGGTGCTCAACCTGCGAGCCTTTGGTACATATGATGTGCAGCCTTCAGACCTCAGCAACCTGTAGTAGGATATTGATGAGGGTGATATCATTGATCTCCTCTATCCTCATGTAATACGTTCCCACTTTCATATTATCTTCCAGCCTGCAGTGTGCCCTGTACTGTACACACATTGTGACCCTCATCTCCTCTATTAGCTCTGCAGTCTGACACTCCTCTCTCAAGCATTACATATATTGAACATCATGCATGGCCCTTTGGTGATGTCAGGGGCCGCATGTGAGGCCCCCTTTAACTGATAAGTTGACAACCACTGGCCTAAGATGTTACATGAAGGGAGAAACCATTGACCTTTTATAGAAAATATGCTCCATGCAGTTAAGTGGTTGTAAACCCTCATCTCTACCCAGTGAAGTGACCGGCCTCAGGTGATACACAAAGATGAAGCAAACCCTCCTACATAAGTTGTACCTGTTTATCTACACTCTTCTGCTCTCTATGTCCGTTCAAAGTGCTGAATTTATAAAGCTTCTCTGAGATTTCAGAAAAAAAAGCGGGAGAAGAAATTAAATTACACATTGCAGAGCTCATTGAGGAGAGATCTGAGAGCTGATTGGAGGGAATAGACCCCCCCCCCCCTTTTCAAACAGGCATAGAGCCGAGGCTGTCAATCTCTTGGAGCTCCCTCCCCTGTCACCATTTTTCTCTCGGTGTCAGGAAAGCTTATCAGATGTGATTCATGCTGATAGCAGAGGAAGGAGGCAACAGACAGAAATGACACTTGGTGCTCTGGATTGAGACAAGTACACCCTATAGAGCAGGGTTTCTCAACCAGGGTTCCTCTAAAGGTTCTTGGGGGTTCCTTGAGCAATGGTCAATTTCTACCTCTCAGATAAATTCCCACTGACACCATTGATCTTTTTTGTTATCTGTAAGGGGGGTAATTCTTCCCATTGACCATCACACTAATCTATCAGGAGTTGTAGATTTTTAATTTTTAGCCCAAGGTCCCTGAGACCGGAGAATTATTTCAAGGGCTCCTCGGTGTTGAGAAAGGCTGGCAGAGAGGGATATGCTTGTTTCTGGTTTCTTGTCTGAGGTTTACAACCACGTTCAGCACATTGCATACAAAAAAGAAAAGTTGGGTTTAGATACATTTTAAGTCGGACAGAAATGATGGCCATGTGCTTCTGGAATCCAGAAATGGATTAGAGGACTATACTTGGTGCACACCCTATGGAAGTCTTCTTGGTTTGGATGCTGGAAGTCTTCTTGGTTTGGTTGCTGGAAGTCTTCTTGGTTTGGATGCTGGAAGTCTTCTTGGTTTGGATGCTGGAAGTCTTCTTGGTTTGGTTGCTGGAAGTTGTCTTGGTTTGGATGCTGGAAGTCTTCTTGGTTTGGATGCTGGAAGTCGTCGTCTTGGTTTGGATGCTGGAAGTCTTCATGGTTTGGATGCTGGAAGTCTTCTTGGTTTGGATGCTGGAAGTTGTCTTGGTTTGGTTGCTGGAAGTCTTCTTGGTTTGGATGCTGGAAGTCTTCTTGGTTTGGATGCTGGAAGTCGTCTTGGTTTGGTTGCTGGAAGTCTTCTTGGTTTGGATGCTGGAAGTCTTCTTGGTTTGGATGCTGGAAGTCTTCTTGGTTTGGATTCTGGAAGTCTTCTTGGTTTGGATGCTGGAAGTTGTCTTGGTTTGGATGCTGGAAATCGTCTTGGTTTGGATGCTGGAAGTCGTCTTGGTTTGGATGCTGGAAGTCATCTTGGTTTGGTTGCTGGAAGCCTTCTTGGTTTGAATGCTGGAAGTCGTCTTGGTTTGGATGCTGGAAGTCGTCTTGGTTTGGATGCTGGAACTCTTCTTGGTTTGGATTCTGGAAGTCCTCTTGGTTTGTTTGCTGGAAGCCTTCTTGGTTTGGATGCTGGAAGTCTTCTTGGTTTGGATGCTGGAAGTCTTGGTTTGGATGCTGGAAGTCTTGGTTTGGATGCTGGAAGTCGCCTTGGTTTGGATTCTGGAAGTCGCCTTGGTTTGGATGCTGGAAGTCGCCTTGGTTTGGATTCTGGAAGTCGTCTTGGTTTGGATGCTGGAAGTCGTCTTGGTTTGGATGCTGGAAGTCGTCTTGGTTTGGATTCTGGAAGTCGTCTTGGTTTGGATGCTGGAAATTGTCTTGGTTTGGATGGTGGACGTCTTCTTGGTTTGGATGGGCTGATTTAGTTGACTCCAAATGAAACCTAACCCCCTTTGTTGTGATGGAAGGAATGCTCAATGACCTCATTTATGAAGGAATCGCCATAATTGCTGCACTGCCACGGCCAGGAAGATACAATGGGAAGAATTCCTGACGTTGTATTGAATGATTTCAGCAGCTCCTTTGGTTTCTGTGATTTGTATTTATAATTGAATTGGTTTGCTTTGTAAGATCGATGCTCACAGCGGTCCGATTCGGTTCATAAGGTTTAGTTTCCTCTTATCGGAGTGCAATCAGTTTTGCAGAATGTTCTGGTTGCCTTTTTCTCCTCCTAGAACCTGAAATTCTGGTTCCCGGGAATTCATCTTCAGAGGGAATGACGTCACTCTGTTTAGCTGAGAGCTCTGCCTGCCCCAACATGCAGCCGATGTGTCAGGGACATGGGAAGGAACGCTGAACCGCGCTCTTTCTTTAATGTCGTACTGCTCTATATGGAGTGCAGCCAATGGGGATACGGCTTGTACAGGCTGGCCGTGCATTACGGGAATTGCTATGTCACTGATTCACACTGAGACCAGTTGCTATAAATTGTGAGAGCGGGCTGAGTGAAGTAATTTTCCACTATGTAAAAGATGCACTATATTCCCAAAAGTATTGGGACGCCTGCCTTTACACGCACATGAACTTTAATGGCCCCCAGTCTTAGTCTGTAGGGTTCAATATTGAGTTGGCCTTCCCTTTGCAGCTTCACCTCTTCTGGGAAGGCCGTCCACAAGGATTAGGAGGGTCTATGGGAATGTTTGACCGTTCTTCCAGAGGTCAGGCACTGATGTTGGATGAGAAGGCCTGGCTCGCTGTCTCCACTCTAATTCATCCTAAAGGTGTTCTGTTGGGTTGAGGTCAGGACTCTGTGCAGGCCAGTCACGTTCCTCCACCCCAAACTTGCTCCTCCATGTCTTTATGGACCTTGCTTTGTGCAGTGGTGGGCAGTCATGTTGGAACAGGAAGGGGCCATCCCCAAACTCTTCCCACAAAGTTGGGGACATGAAATTGTCCAAATGTCTTGCTATGCTGACGCCTTAAGAGTTCCCTTCACTGGAACTAAGGGGCCAAGCCCAACCCCTGAGGGGCCAAGCCCAACCCCTGAAAAACAACCCCCCACGCCATAATCCCCCCCTCCACCAAATGGTTTGGACCACTGCACAAAGCAAGGTCCTTAGACATGGATCTAATTCATCCCAAAGGTTTTCTATGGGGTTGAGGTCAGGACTCTGTGCAGGCCAGTCAAGTTTCTCCACCCCAAACTCGCTCATCCATGTCTTTATGGACCTTGCTTTGTGCAGTGGTCCAAATCATTTGGTGGAGGGGGGATTATGGTGTGGGGTTGTTTTTCAGGGGTTGGCCTTGGCCCCTTAGTTCCAGTGAAGGGCTTTTTCTGGATAACCCTTTCAGGACCACAGTTCCCCTAATCAGGGTTGGAGGCTCTTTCCCATCCAAAGTCTCTCTGAATTCTGGGTCACAAATGAGGACTTGCCTATTATAAGAGAACTGTAAATCTGTTCTCTCCTCTCCAAGTGTACCCCCCCCGGAAACCCTCACCCTACATGAGTGAGAACCCCTGAGTAGTCTAAAAAATGTCTTTTATTGTCTCCCTAAAGCAGTGGTTCTCAAGTCCGGTCCTCGGGACCCACCAACAGGCCAGATTTTAAGTATTACCTTGGGGAGATGCAGACTAGAACACTGCAATCACTGAGCAGCAAATGATATCACCTGTGATGTATTTCAGTTATCCCGCAAACCTGGCCTGTTAGAGGGTCCTGAGGACCGGAGTTGAGAACCACTGCCCTAAAGGCACTGCAACCAAAGTAACGGGCACACATCTCCCACCCCTGGGCATGGTTAACGGGGCTCCCCCTTCCATGAAGTTCCACTCCACCTGCTGGAACAAGAAACCTCTCTATCCACCTACCGCATTCTCCTGGATAACCCTTTCAGGACCACAGCCCCCGTAATCGGGGTTGGAAGCTCTATCCCACCCAAAGCCTCTCTGAATTCTGGGTCCCAAATGAGGACTTGCCAATCCTGATAGAACGCTAAATCTCTTCTCTCCTCTCCAAGTGAACCCCTCACCCTGCACAGGTGAGAACCCCTGAGTACTTTTACAAAAAATGTCCCCCTTAGAGGTACTGCAACCCAAATTACAGGGGCACCCCTCGCCCATCCCTGGCATTCTGTACATCAGGGGTAGGCAACCCCTGCACTCCAAACTACAAATCCCCTACCAGAGTTCCCCTTCCATGAGGTTCCGTCCCTCCTGCTGCTACAAGGAACCTCTCCTTCCAGGTTCTGCGTTCTCCATGTTGTAAATAAAACATAAAAACTGTGAAAGGAGAACGTTGGTGGAATTTCCAGACCACCATAGATGGTGGGTGATGGTGCCCTGCGCCATCCACCCAAACTACAAAAACCCTTCTGGGTGGTCTTCCCACTGAACCCCATGCTAATCTCAGCGCTGTGAGGAGCGTATCCTGAGAATCGCGTTATTAGAGAGCGGAGGTAAAACGCGTCTCTCATTTATCTTCCTCACATCCGGTTTTTCCTGTCGTTTTTTTATAGCTCGGCAATAAACGTTGCAGACTGAATTTTATCTCCTTAATCTTTCCTTTTCCTCGTCAATTCTCTCGTGTTTGAGGCACCGAGCGGCGCATCTCCTGCTTCGCCCTCAGGGACATCTCACTCTCTGCTTGGAAAGACAAACCCACCATCAAATAGACCTTTATTATCGCTGCTGCCTGGAGTGACGAGGACATCACATACTGGAGCTCTGTGATTTCTGCCAGCACAGGGTTCTCATTTACTATTGCAGGGAATTGTGGGAAAGGATGCTGAGGAACCAATCATGACCGTTCTCTATATGGCCCAATGTATGTGGCTTCCCTTAGGGCTCTTTTACACTTCGACTTCAGCACACATTACATTTTTAATGTGGTTTTGAAGCTTTAATGAAGCTTGGCAAATGCCCTGTGTGTGTGTTTTTTTTTTTTTTCAAGGGACTTAGTAGAACCCCCACTCAGCAGATCCTCAGCTCATTACTACCCCTGTTCAGCAGACTCCTTCAGCGGATACCCAGTTTTATTAGTACCTTCATTCAGCAGATCCCATGCTCAGTAGTACTTGCAGCTCTGCTGATGCCCCGCTCAGTAGTAACCCCCAGCTCTGCTGATCCCCCAACTCAGTAGTACTTGCAGCTCTGCTGATGCCCAGCTCGGTAGTAACCCCCAGCTCTGCTGATGCCCAGCTCAGTAGTAACCCCCAGCTTTGTTGGCCCTTCACTCAGCATTAGCCCCCCAGCTTTGCTGATCCCCAGCTCAGCAGTGACCCCCGTCTCTGCTGATCACCCGCTCAGTAGTAACCCCCAGCTCTGTTGACTCCTTGCTCAGCAGTAACCCCCAGCTCTGCTGATCCCCCCCCCCGCTCAGCATTAACCCCTAGCTCTGCTGATCCCTCGCTCAGTAGTAACCCTCAACTCTGCTGATCCCCAGCTCAGTAGTAACCCCCTGGTTCTGCTGATTCCCAGTTACTAATAACCTTTAGCTCTGCTGATCCCTCGTTCAGTAGCAACCCCCAGCTCTGCGTATCCTCTGATTTGCTCATCCTCCTCTCTCTGGTCCCAGCTCACCTCCCGTTGTATTGCTCCCACACTGCGCACCATATGTGACATTGCTAGTTTCTCCTGCTCTGACCCCTCAGCTCTGCTGATTTCCCTGCTCCGTAGTAACCTCCAGCTCTGCTGATCCCTCGCTCAGTAGTAATCCTCAGCTCTGCTGATCCCCAGCTCCGTAGTAACCCCGGGTTCTGCTGATTCCCAGTTACCAATAACCTTTAGCTCTACTGATCCCTTGCTCAGTAGTATCCCCCAGCTTTGCAGATATTCTGCTCAGTAGTTCTCTCCAGCTCTGCTGATCCCTCGTTCAGTAGTAACCCCCAGCTCTGCTTATCCTCTGATTTGCTCATCCTCCTCTCTCTGGTCCCAGCTCACCTCCCGTTGTATTGCTCCCACACTGCGCACCATGTGTGACATTGCTAGTTTCTCCTGCTCTGGCCCCTCAGCTCTGCTGATTTCCCTGCTCAGTAGTAACCTCCAGCTCTGCTGATCCCTCGCTCAGTAGTAACCCCCAGCTCTTCTTATCTTCTGGTTTGCTGATCTTCTCTCTCTGGTCCCCACTCAGCTCCCGTTGTATTGCTCCCAAGCTATGCACCACATGTGACATTGCTAGTTTCTCCTGCTCTGGTCCATCAGCGCTGCTGTTTCTCCACCGCTCAGTCCTCACTCTCTGGTTCCCGCTCACGTTCTGATATAGCATTCCTATGTTGCACACCACGTGTGCCGTCTGCTAGTTGCTTCATTCCAGTCCAAACCCTGCTCGCCTTACAGCTGCTCCACACCAGATGTGACGTCTACACCAGACACTCCCAGAATTTATACACCTGAACCGGAAGTGACTGCTGATGACGTCTTTCCGGTTCACTTGCTGGCTTCCCAGTGCATCCTGGGAGATCTCATACCTGCAATACCTCCAAAACAAACCGACCCCAACTCTAAATAAAAGCCCCTCAAAAGCTTCAGGTGCTGTAAGCAAGCGTTGTCATAAACGTCTATGGAGGCTTTGGAGACCCTTTGAAGCACCAAGAAAGTGACACAGGGGATCATTTTTGAAGCAAAGCAAATGAAAGGTGTGACCAGGACTGTAAGGTAGCCATATTTAGTGACAGGAGGTTTGGTTGGCATTCAGAGTGCTTTAAAAAAGCGTCCAATGCCACATTCTGAAGCGAGTGTAAATGAGCTCTTACAAATCCTCCTTTGTGCATGCAAATTCCAGTGACATCTGAAGTGGGCAGGTTTGATTATAAATGAACCTAATGTGATTGGGAGGGCTAGATGATGCTGAATGTCTTCCAGCCAGGAAATGAGGCGGAGTCTATCAGACTTGCTGCAGCTTCTAATGCACATGGTGAGAAGCTCACAGTGTGCGCTAAAATCAGAAGAAGCCATTTCAGTCCAGGAGAGGAGCCGCTACTCCTGTGCAAGACTGAAGGGATGGCCGGAGATATTTATAAAACGCACATCGCTTTGATCTTTCCAAATTCCCCTCCATTAATTATAAACTTCCTGTCCTCTGGGATCTCTTCCACGTCTTCCGATCAGTAGATATTTTTTCTGGTCTATTGCATGGGCCTGCAGAGTAAATCCGCCAGATTCTCTAGTCTCCGCAAAGGTGTAAATGTAGAAACTGCGAATTCCAAGTGCTAAAAAACAGCCGAACCGTGGATGGAGACCAGCAGAGGACACACCGGCAAGTAAGCCGATTCCATCCTGTAATGTCTTTTTCTACACGGAAGGGTAAAAGGATCTCCTTTAGGGCCGTGCACAGATCATTAAAAGAAAACTTCACTGAAAGAATATGTAGCCCACTATTGCTGACACCTGACTATCACCCCCATGGCCAAGAGCTTGTGGACACCTGACTATCACCCCCATGGCCAAGAGCTTGTGGACACCTGACTATCACCCCCATGGCCTAGAGCTTGTGGACACCTGACTATCACCCCCATGGCCAAGAGCTTGCCGACACCTGACTATCACTCCCATGGCCAAGAGCTTGCTGACACCTGACTATCACCCCCATGGCCAAGAGCTTGCTGACACCTGACTATCACCCCCATGGCCTAGAGCTTGCTGACACCTGACTATCACCCCCATGGCCAAGAGCTTGCCGACACCTGACTATCACTCCCATGGCCAAGAGCTTGCTGACACCTG
>BLSH010431004.1:19876-39312 GCA_018402905.1 Glandirana rugosa
TAATCTCAACTCGCTTGTGGACCTGCAAGCCCAAGACGACCAGGCAGGCTTGAAACCCTGTTTCAGGCCCAGGCCTGCCTTGGGCTTGCTAGCGTGCCTGTTGCTTGGGGTAACTTTAGTTACCCCTGGGCTTGAAAATCCGTGTTTTTACCGACATCGTTTCAGGACCTTTCAGGGTCTCCCGACGTTTTCCTTCATTTTACCCCCATTCCCATCCCGTTCACGGGATGTTTTTTTTACCCCTGTCCCTTTATTGAAATTTATAAATTTTTTTTTATTTTTGTATTTTTTTCGTTTTTACCTCCACTTACACCTAGTAGAAGTTTGACACAGACTTTTCATAAGGGGTTCGTTGTCCGTGCGATCGTTCGGGTTCCGTCCGGACCCGGACTTTGTCCCAAAGTTCGGACGGACCAGCAGAACCCGAACGTCCAGGTGTTCGCTCAACTCTAATGAGGAGGAGGAAGAACCGTGTTCACAGCAGGGTGGGCATCAGCTCGTATGCATCACTGGAGCGTGGCTGGGGGGATACGGAGGACACAGATGATATACCTCCCACAGAGGACAACTTGTCCTGCCTCTGGGCAGCCTGGCAAACATGAGCGACTACATGCTGCAGTGCCTGCTCAACGACAGCCGAGTTGCCCATATTTTAACTTGTGCCGATTACTGGGTGGCCACCCTGCTGGATCCTCGTTACAAGGACAACGTGCCGTCCTTAATTCTCTCACTGGAGCGTGATCCGAAGATGCACGACTACAAGCGCACGCTGGTAGACGCGCTGCTGAAGGCATTCCCATATGACACAGGGGGCTCTGTGGAAGCACAAGGCGAAGGTGGAGGAGGAGGAAGAGGTCACCAACACAGCTGTGGCACCGCCAGCACCTCAGAAGGCAGGGTTAGCAAGGCCGGAATGTGGAAAAGCTTTGTCAGCAGCACGCCACCACAAACAGCACCACCAGCTGATAGGCAACGTCTTAGCAGGAGGCAGCATTTCAGCAACATGGTGGAACAGTATGTGTGCACACGCCTACACGTACTGACTGATGGGTCTGCCCCATTCAACTTCTGGGTCTCCAAATTGGGCACATGGCCTGAGCTTGCCCTTTATGCCTTGGAGGTGCTGGCCTGCCCTGCAGCCAGTGTATTGTCTGAACGTGTATTTAGCACGGCAGGGGGCGTTATCACAGACAAGCGCAGCCGCCTGTCCACAGCCAATGTGGACAAGCTAACGTTTATTAAAATGAACCAGGCATGGATCCCACAAGACTTCTTTGTACCTTGTGTAGAATAGACATTTAGACCGGCCTCACACCTCAATCACCATTGGTATACTTGTTTTTTCTGAATATGTCTCAATATTTTGGGGGCTACCCCAATTAGAAAAAAAAAACAAACAAACAATTAACAGTGTTGTCTACCTCCATCTCCTCCTCCACCACTGCCACTTCCACCTACACTGCCACGGTCACGGCCTAGTCAACCTCTAGGCTCCTACTCCACATCCACCTCCTCCTCCCATTTTTATTTTTTTTATGTGATTTTAAGTTATTTCCCTATCCATATTTGTTTGTAGGGCACTTGTCCTACTCCTTACTCCCATTTTGCTTCCTTTTGCAGCCCTCTAGCCCTTTCCAGGACTTTTTTACAGCCATTTTGCCCAAAAGTTCGGGTCACCATTGACTTCAATGGGGTTTGGTGTCCGGGGTCAAGTTCGGGTCACGTTCGGTACTGAACCCAAACTTTTCCGCGAAGTTCGGCCGAACCAGACGAACCCGAACATCCAGGTGTCCGCTCAACTCTACTCCTTATGCTCCCAATACCAGGTTTGACAAATCTGACCTGGTCTTGGGAGCGTTAGGAGTGATTGGAGGTATCCCCCCCTTTGGTAGATGACGGTATATCCTGTCGTTTAAGCTATGCAAGCTATATTGACTGCTGTCTGATACTGCTGCCTACCTTGGATCGCTATATGGAAACAGTGTAAGGCAGACTGAAAAACATTGTGCTCTATTGTGAAGTGGTGGGGAGGATTCTCTGGCATTCACCCTCCTTTCCTCTTGCTCCCATTGACTTGATAGAACTCATTTTGGATCATTTAATATACAGCAAGGCTCTAGGTACCTGTCCTTGAGCTGTGGTTTGAAACATCTCCACATCATTTTTCCATTCACCATATGACTAGGAAATCCTCATCCATTGAGCTCTGAAGGCGAAATCCTTTCGAGTATTGTTATTGGACAAAGTACGTCCAGAAATACAAATTGCATTCTGCTATACGCCCCTGACGAAAGGCTTGAACCTGAAACGCGTCAGTCTTTCTTCCTCTTTTGTAAGATGGCAGAATGATGTTAAGGAACCTACACGCAGATGTGTGCGAGCCGGCTGCATTTGAACAATCCAATGTTTTAACAGAATACGTTTGTACACTAATTGGTTTGTTTGTAATTTTTGTAATTTCTATGTGAAAATAAATGTGCATTTGATACATATGCAGATGTGTTTTTGATGATCTTTGGTTCCCCCACCTTGAAAGTCACACCCATAGGGGTTCTTCAATTGGTATTATTCCATTCATAGTTGAACATTTGTTTCATCTGAGTGATCTGATCAGGAGGGATATTCATAGACAAGATGTAACACTTGTTGTGATTTATTTTATAATAGGACACTGATCCAAAGGCCTCTATTGCTTTATTTATCTCTGTTAGGGAGCTTTCGGGAGATGAGAGTGTTAAAATATCATCCGCGAAAGTCCAATTTTAATGCCTTTTATATTGGGGTTAATCCTAATAAGGGCAGCAAGAGGTTCAATTATTAATGAGAAAATTATGTTCCATTAAAAAGGGTAAATCTATTTGTAATACTTCCTGAGGTAAACACTCTAGCTGCTGGTGCTGTATATAGGGACATTATGGCTTTCAGGATAAATTCTATTAATCCAAACTTTTTCAGGGCTTCTTCTATATATGACCAATGCACCCTGTCAAATGCTTTCTCTGCATCTAACGCCAGAAGCACAGAAGGCACCCGCTTATTTCCTATGTGATTGATTCGATTTATCATTCTGGTGCTGTCTGGGCCTTGTCGTCCTTTTACAAAACCCACCTGATCTGATCCTTTAAGTTGTGGGGTTATCATTAAAAATCTATTGGCTAGGATTTTGGAGTAAATTTTAAGGTCCATATTAAGTAAGGAAATGGGTCTGTAGTTACTGGGTGTAGTCGGGTCTTTTCCTTGCTTTGGGATTGTTATGATTATAGATTCAAGCATTTCCTTAGGGAATGTTATATTATTAGCAGCATAGTTGAAAATTTTACCTAAGTATGGAGCAAGCATTGATCTAAACGTGATATAGTACTCACTGGAGAGCCTGTCTGCACCCGGGGCTTTGCTTCTAGGTAGCCTCTGTATGGCTTTATTAATTTCTTCTTCTGTGATTGGTTCATTTAGTTTGTTAAGGGTATCTTGATTCACTGTGGGATGATTAATCTTATCAAGAAATTGATTTATTTCTGATTTTTGGGGTTGAAAGGTAGTTTTTTCTTTGTTAATATTGTACAGTTCCTCATAGACTGCAAAGGTGTCTGCTATCTCTTGTGGGCTGTAAATAGTTTTCCCTGTTTTGTGGTGTACTAATTTCTGTATTTTTTGTTTATTTTGTCTTTGTCTTATTTGCAGGGCTAGGAATTTGCCTCCTCTATTGTTTTGTGAATAGTGATTTAATTTTAATTTATTAAGATATTTTGCATAATTGTTAATTAAAAGGGCTCTTAGTTTATTTCTTGTCTCATTCATTTTATGGAGTAAATGGGTGTTAGAAGGATCTTTTTTATGCTCTTTTTCAATTTTGGATATATCTTCCAGTAATTGTTTGGTTACTTGAGATCTTCTTTTTTATCCCTAGAGGTCGTTTGGATCAGTATTCCCCTTGCATTTGCATTATGCGCACACCAAATATTCATATTAGAGACATTTTGATTATCATTGACTTTGAAGTATTCTTCAAGCCTTTCCTTCATCACTGATAGGTATCTCTCCAGTGACAAGACAAATGTGTTATTTCTCCATAAAGAGATGTTGGTGATTTTTGTCCTAAGTCGATCTTCAAAGTGATCGGGGCGTGGTCAGACCAAGTTATACTATGTATAAGGGCTTCCTTAACTCTTTGAAGGAGATGTCTATCGGTGATGAAAAAATCTATTCTAAAGTATGTTTTATGTACATTCAAACAAAAATGAAATCTATTTTAGTTGAGTTCAAACATTTCAAAGGATCATGGAGATCTTCCTGTGTGAAGATGTTCGATAAACTCCTTCTAGCGGATTGAGCTCCTTTGGTGGTATCTAAGTTAGGGGCCATTGGGGCGTTGAAGTCTCTACATATTATTACATTCCCCTGTTGGATTTTCTTAATAGCCTTTAGGACTTTTTGTAGATACTGATGCGGATTCTTATTTGGGGCATATACATTTGCTATGGTTATTATCACATTGTTGATATTTGCTACTAGAATGATGTATCATCTCTGAGTGTCAAATTTGGAGTTCAGTAGTTGAAAGGAGATCGTGCCTTTGATAATTTTTGCTACTCCCTTTTTCTTCTTTTGATTACTTGATGAAAAAATATGAGGAAACTTCGGATGAGAGAACTTGGGCGTTTAGTCTTTTGCAAAATGTGTCTCCTGTATACAGAACATGTCACTTTCTTTAACGTTTAGTGACAAAATATTTAACTCAGCCATTAGGTTGGTAATTTGCTTTTGAGTATTGCTCTATTACTTTTGATACTGCATTAACTATGTATTTGTACGTTTTGATTTTGGTTTAACTTCCGTATATCAACATATTTATCTGATGATGAAACGTAGATGAAGGAAAAGAAAAGTAAAGAAAAATTATGCACACAAAAATAGGAACAGTAAAAAAGAAAAAGGATTGTTTAAGAATCCTTAAGCATGAAGTTGCGCTGTTAGAGTACCAGTGGGGATGGGAGAGAACCTGTAAACTGAGATTCCCTGTAAATTATTTCCTGAGGGATTTTTTTATTGATTGTTGTAATGAAGTGGATAAGAAGATGTTCTCATTAGTTTTACACTTGACCACTTCTTCATCCATGGCTGTGATTCCATTGGGATGTAATTTTCCCCTGGGGGTTGTTGGATCAGATCTCTTTTCATCTGTGGGGAGCAATCCCCAAGACTTTAGTTTTAGCCCTTCCTCCAGAGAGAATATTGAAAAGGACTTGCTGTTGTTATCTACCATCAATTTCGTAGGAAGTCCCCATTTGTATATCATTTTGTGGCTGCGCAGGATTTTGGTGATGGGGATCAAATTTTTCCGAGCTTGTATGGTTGCTTGGGAAAGGTCTGTGAAAAGTAATATTCCAGCATATGGATCTGGGAGAGGAGAGTATTGTCTAGCGAATTGCATTAGCGTGTCTCTAACATGAAAAAAGTGGATATTGGTGCTTACATCCCTCGGTAGTCTTTCTGGAATATGGGGTGGTTTTGGCAACCTATGGGCTTTGTCAATCACTAGCTCTTGTTTTTTGAGGTTAGGAAGCAGATCTACTATATTTTTTTGCAGAAATTGTTTAAGGTCGCTATTTTTAACATTTTCCGGTATACTGCGGAATTTGACGTTGTTCCGTCTTGATCTATCTTTGAGGTCTGCCACTTTAAGTTTTAATAGTTTAATTTCTTCCTCTAAAGCAAAATGGTCATCTAAAAGTTCATTATGTGCTTCTGTGACATCTATCATTTTATTCTCAATGTAATCCACTCTCTCCCCCAGATCATCAATTTGTTTTTTGGTTTTATTCATGCAAGCCTGCATTTTAAATTGGAGTGCTCCTCTCAGAGACAGAAACATCTCTTTCATATCAGTGTGTAATGAACCACGTACCTGAGAGAGTGGAGCCTGTCTCTTGTAGGAGGAGACCTCTCATACAGCTCTGACTCAGAGCCCACTGGAATGGGAACAGTGGTCACGTGAGTAAAGCGAGGTAGGAGTGCCTCTGGCAAACAGCAGGAGACTGGATGCTGGAGTGGAGCTGGTAACACCGGACAGCAGACAGCTGGAAACAGGAACAGCAGCAGCAGACAGCGATCACAGGAGCTAGATGCAGGGCACAGGACAGCAGAGAGCTGACTGTAGAGGCAAGCAGGAGGATGGTCAGACAAGCCAGGTCAATCACAGATGAATGGAGCAGCAGAATCGGTATGCGGGGGATGGTCAGAGGCAAGCTGGGTTCGGCAACGGGTATCAGGCAGGCAGAGGTTAGCAGGATCCAAAACAAGCCGGGTCAGGGTAGGAGAAGACAGGGTGGTCCAAACAAGCTGGGTAAATCAGGTAACGGATCAGGTAGCAGATAATGGCAAGCAGGTACAGGTACTGACAAGCTGCAGATCAGACAGCACTAAAGCCAAGGTCTGACTTCCTTATAAAGGCCCAAGTGATGTGCTGACAGAGATGCTGGGTCCTAGGGCCCTCCTGCTCTGACAGATTCTGGGTCCTAAAGTCCTCCTGCTATGACGGATTCTGGGTCCTGACAACATCCCTGCGCATGCATACATGTGCACGTCTCTGAACGGTTGTGGGAATCTTTGTTTGAATCCGTGCGCGTGTGTGCATAAGCGTGCGGGGATCGCAACGCTCGTCTGGATCCCTGACATTCCCCCCAGCCTCCGGATGCCGATCAATGTTTTTCTCTCTGGGTGAGACTGGAAAAAGGCTTTAATCAGTCTTTTTGCATGAATATTTGATTCAGGTTCCCAGGAGTTGTCTCCTGGTCCATAACCCTTCCATTTAATCAGGAATTGGGTCTGACCTTGTCTTTTTCTGCAGTCCAGAATAGCCTCCACCTCATACTCCTCACTTCCATCAATGAGGACTGGTTCAGGTGGTCTGGACCCTCTATCAGGAAAGGGGTCAGTCACAGCAGGCTTTAGCAGGGAAACGTGGAATACCGGATGAATTTTCAAAAATTCAGGTAATGAAAGTTCATAAGACACCTCGTTGATGACCCTTTTCACCGGAAAGGGGCCGATGAACTTGGGTGCCAGCTTCTTGGAGGGACAAGCCAACCGGAGATTTGCTGTAGAAAGCCACACCTGCTCACCAGGCTGCAACTTCAGCTCCCCCCTTCTCTTCTTGTCAAAAGCCATTTTGTTGTCCGCCTGTGCCTTGGCGATTGCTTCCTGGAGGACCTTGTTGTTACGATTCAAGAACTCAGCTGTATTCTGTACCACTGGGACTTCGGATTCAGGAGTAAAGTCAGGCAAGAAGGACAGGTTGAAGCCATAATTTGCGAAAAACGGGGATTGCCCCGTGGCCGAATGACTGGCATTGTTATAAGCAAACTCCGCAAATGGCAGCAGGGGTACCCAATCATCCTGGGAGAAAGATGTAAAACAGCGGAGGTACTGTTCCAGAGTTTGATTGGTGCATTCCGTTTGCCCGTTGGTCTGCAGATGATAAGCCGAGGAAAATGCCAACTTGATCTGTAACAGCTCGCACAGGGCTTTCCAAAAACAGGACCCCTCGGTCAGACAAGATATTTGCTGGTACTCCATGTAATCTGACAATCTCCTTAATGAAGACTCGAGCTGTCTTTACAGCAGAGGGCGTGCTCTTCAAGGGTATAAAATGAGCCATCTTGGAAAGACGATCGACAATCACAAATATTGCCGTACAGCACTCGAAAAGGTGGTAACTCAACAACAAAGTCCATGGAGATCATCTGCCAGGGTCTGTCTGGGATGGGCAAAGGTTTGAGTAGGCCCCAGGCTCGACTTCTTGCTGTCTTGTTCTGGATACAGACAGGACAAGAATTTACGTATTCCCTGCAAAAGTCCTCCAACTTGGGCCACCAGAAAGTACGCTGCACCAGTTCTGTGGTCTTGTGAATGCCGAAGTGACCTGCCAGGGGATGGTCATGCAGACTTTTAAGAACTTGTACCCGAGCATTCTCTGGTACGAAGATTCGATCTCCTCTCCAAAGCAGATTGTCCCGGCAAGCGAGGGTTAATCCGGCAGGACTGGACTGGGACATGGAGGCCTGTTTAATCTGAGACAAAAGATCTGCTTGTAGAAGAAGAAAACTACCCGTTGGCAAGATGGTTTCAGGAACAGAGGAGTCTCTGGGGCCGTTGTACATGCGGGACAAGGCATCAGGCTTGGTGTTCTTTGACCCAGGATGGTACGTGATATGGAAGTTGAAACGGGAAAAGAACAAGGCCCATCTGGCCTGCTGTGGTCTCAAGCGTCTGGTTGATCGTAGGTACTCAAGATTCTTATGATCGGTATAAATAAGAATCGGATGGGTTGCACCTTCCAGCAGATACCTCCATTCTTCCAGGGCGGCTTTGATGGCCAAAAGATCCCGATCGCTGACATCATAATTCTTTTCGGCTGGAGAGAGCTTCAGTGAAAAGAAGGCCACAGGGTGTAAGGTGTCCTTGATTCCCTGACGCTGGGATAAGACTGCCCCTACTGCAATTTCAGAAGCGTCAACTTCAAGGACGTAGGGGAGTGCTGGATCTGGATGGCTCAGGATTGGGGCAGAAGTGAAGAGTCTCTTCAGGGTTTCAAAAGCATCCTGGGCCTCAGGATTCCAGCAGAATCGAGAGACTTGCTTGGTAAGCTGTGTAATAGGGGAAATGATGGTAGAAAACCCCCTGATGAACTTCCTATAGAAGTTTGCAAAACCCACAAAATGCTGTACCCCCTTCTTGTCTGTGGGTACTGGCCAGTCAATTACAGCAGACACATTCTGTGGGTCCATTTCAACTCCCATCGGTGAAATAATCAAGCCCAGGAATTGGATACTCTCCCTTTCGAATTCACATTTTTTTGGCTTAGCAAACAGTCTGTGTTGATGGAGTCTCTCCAGCACCTGATTCACATGCATATGATGCTGATCTAGGGACCCTGAGAAAATCAGAATGTCATCTAGGTACACAATGACGAAAATGTCCACAAAGTCTCTAAACACATCATTAATGAAATGCTGGAAGGTAGCAGGAGCGTTGCAAAGACCGAAGGGCATTACCAGGTATTCAAAGTGACCGAATCTGGTGCGAAAAGCGGTCTTCCATTCATCCCCTTCTCTGATGCACACCAGGTTGTAGGCCCCCCTTAAGTCCAGTTTGGTAAAGATGCGAGCAGATCTTAGACTCTGGAATAATTCAGTCATCAGAGGCAGGGGGTAACAATTCTTAATCGTGACTTTGTTCAGCTCCCTATAGTCCACACAAGGCCTGAGTGATTGATCCTTTTTGCTAACAAAGAATATCCCTGCTCCAGCTGGGGACTTGGAAGGGCGAATTAATCCCTTCTCAAGGTTTTCATCAATATAGTCCTTTAGTGCCTCTTGTTCCCGTTCTGTTAGCGGAAAGATGGGTCCGAACGGAATTGCAGTCCCTGGGAGAAGATCAATCGAACAGTCATAAGGGCGGTGAGGAGGAAGCGTGTCCGTCCCCTGTTTGCTGGACACATCCAGAAAAAGATGGTAAGGCTCAGGTACTGACCACCGGATCTCTGGGTCTGTGTTGAGGCACAGTAATGTGGGTCCATTTCAACTCCCATCGGTGAAATAATCAAGCCCAGGAATTGGATACTCTCCCTTTCGAATTCACATTTTTCGGGCTTAGCAAACAGTCTGTGTTGACGGAGTCTCTCCAGCACCTGATTCACATGCATACGATGCTGATCTAGGGACCCTGAGAAAATCAGAATGTCATCTAGGTACATGATGACGAAAATGTCCAAAAAGTCTCTAACCACATCATTAATGAAATGCTGTAAGGTAGCAGGAGCGTTGCAAAGACCGAAGGGCATTACCAGGTATTCAAAGTGACCGAATCTGGTGCGAAAAGCGGTCTTCCATTCACCCCTTCTCTGATGCGCACCAGGTTGTAGGCCCCCCTTAAGTCTAGTTTGGTAAAGATGCGAGCAGATCTTAGTCTCTGGAATAATTCAGTCAAGGTTTCCATCAATATAGTCCTTTAGTGCCTCTTGTTCCCATTCTGTTAGCGGAAAGATGCGTCCAAACGGAATTGCAGCCCCTGGGAGAAGATCAATCGAACAGTCATAAGGACGGTGAGGAGGAAGCGTGTCCGCCCCGTTTGCTGAACACATCCAGAAAAAGATGGTAAGGCTCAGGTACTGACCGCCGGATCTCTGGGTCTGTGTTGAGGCACAGTAATGACGAAGGGGTGACCGCGGTGCTGGAAGTACAATGTCTCTGGCAATAAGGTGAAGAAAACTTGACTTCTCCATTAGTCCAACTTATGTGTGGATCATGGGCTTGGAGCCATGGATGCCCAGAATGACTGGAAAAAGCGGAGAAGAGATGGCATCCAAGCTTAACAGTTCCTCATGATGAGCAGAGCTGACAGGCAACAAAGGAGTTTCTTGGGTAACTAGTCCAGACTTGATATGGGACCCATCAGCAAGGTAGACTGAAAGGCCGTGCGTCTTGGGTTGCAGGGGAATGCAGTGTTGATGGGCGAACTGCAGGTCAATAAAACAGCTGCATGCACCAGAGTCAATAATGGTGTTGACCCGTAGGGTTCTTCCCGGCAGCTGAAACGAAAGGGGTATAGCGATGTGAGTGGCGTTGGCAGGTACAGTAGACAAGTTGGTAGAAGCAAGTAGTAAGGACTTACGGGTCTTGGCAGGGCAGCTGCGGACATAATGACCCGACTCTCCGCAGTACAGGCATAGGTTGTTCTGCCAACGTCGGAGTCGCTCTTCAGGTGTCAGCATAGGTCGCATCAGTCCCAATTGCATAGGCTCAGGTTCTGGGGCACTGGGAGCCGGCATGGTTGATGCTGGATGTTGGGGGTTCCCACTCTGGCAAGCTCAACCTTTAGCCCCATCCGAAACTGATGTCGCAGAGCTGCATCATTCCACTAAGTGTCTGCGCTCCAGTGTCTGAAGTCAGTAACATAGTCCTCGGAAGCTCTTCGGCCTTGCTGGAGCGCTTGCAGGGCAGCTTCTGCAGTGGTGGTACGCTGCGGATCATCATACAGCTGAGCCATAGCATCAAAGAAGGCTGTCAGGGTCTGTGCTTGTGCATGGTTTCCTTCCAAAAGTCTATGTGCCCAGGACTGTGGTTCCCCCTGAAGCAGGGCGATGAAATATCCCACCTTGGTTACTTCTAGGGAGAAAGTCCGTGGCTGCAGAGCAAAGAACAGCTGACAGGCATTACGGAAGGCCCAAAACTTGGTCCTATCCCCGCAGAATCTTTCAGGCGTGGGGACCCTAGGTTCAGGAGGCAGCATGACCACAGAAGGACCGGTGCTGGCTTGAGGGGTAGTAGCTGGAGCTGTGGTGGTGGATGCCATGCTGGGTGCAGGTGAAGAGGTCTGGGCTTGAGCCTCTTATCTGGTATAACCTTCTTGCAGGGACCTGACGGCCTGGGTGAGTGCAGAGAGATGCTGGCAGAGGTCCTCCATTGAAGTGGTTCCTCCCGCAGGCTCAGACATGACTGTCTGATACTGTAATGAACCACGTACCTGAGAGAGTGGAGCCTGTCTCTTGTAGGAGGAGACCTCTCATACAGCTCTGACTCAGAGCCCACTGGAATGGGAACAGTGGTCACGTGAGTAAAGCGAGGTAGGAGTGCCTCTGGCAAACAGCAGGAGACTGGATGCTGGAGTGGAGCTGGTAACACCGGACAGCAGACAGCTGGAAACAGGAACAGCAGCAGCAGACAGTGATCACAGGAGCTAGATGCAGGGCACAGGACAGCAGACAGCTGACTGTAGAGGCAGGCAGGAGGATGGTCAGACAAGCCGGGTCAATCACAGATGAATGGAGCAGCAGAATCGGTATGCGGGGGATGGTCAGAGGCAAGCTGGGTTCGGCAACGGGTATCAGGCAGGCAGAGGTTAGCAGGATCCAAAACAAGCCGGGTCAGGGTAGGAGAAGACAGGGTGGTCCAAACAAGCTGGGTAAATCAGGTAACAGATCAGGTAGCAGATAACGGCAAGCAGGTACAGGTACTGACAAGCTGCAGATCAGACAGCACTAAAGCCAAGGTCTGACTTCCTTATAAAGGCCCAAGTGATGTGCTGAAAGAGATGCTGGGTCCTAGGGCCCTCCTGCTCTGACAGATTCTGGGTCCTAAAGTCCTCCTGCTATGACGGATTCTGGGTCCTGACAACATCTCTGCGCATGCGTACATGTGCACGTCTCTGAACGGTTGTGGGAATCTTTGTTTGAATCCGTGCGCATAAGCGTGCGGGATCGCAACGCTCGTCTGGATCCCTGACACAGTGTCACTTATGGCTGCTCCTGTAGTTGGGAAAGAATTCAGCCTTTCTCCACAGGGATTAATGGGAGCTGTGGTATCAGATGCCATGCTATTCTCATTCCCCTGTGTTGCAGATTCAGATAGTTTTCCCCTCTGCTTTATAGGGCTGTTAATTTCAGACTGATAAGCTTTGTTTTCCTGAAGCTGCTTGTGTGTCTGTGACTGCCTTTCTCCCTTTCCCTCTGCACACTCTAGCTGCATGTCTGTGTGTGAGGTGTGGGAGGGGCCAGCGCCATTTTGCTTGCTAGGGGACCCGGTCGGGCTAAAAAAAGTCTACTTTACGGGGTTTATCCTGCAATTTTCTTTTCCCCATGGGAATGTGTTAGCTCACTGCTCCTTCCAGTTTCAGATTGAGCCCTCAGGATCGCTTCTCGTTGCTGATCATCGCCGCAGGCATCTCCAGTTCACAGGAGCTCAGTTACAGTGCATCCATGCACTAGCTCCGCTAGACACGCACCCCTTTTGAGTGATTTTTTTTCTATATTGCTGATACATTACAATCAAGTTTGAATGACTTTATTCCTTTAGAAATGTAATTTTGCTGTGCCACTGTTCTAAACATCACACAGATGTTTCACTTTACAGGCAGACTAAGGGGACCTACCAGGCACAATATTTAAAGGAATATTTCATTTTTATTGTTTCACTTTAAGCATTATTAAAATCACTGCTCGTGAAAAAAAGGTTGTTTTAAAAACTTTTTTTTTTACGTTAATACATGTCCCCTACGGCAGCAGTACCCAGGTCCCCTGGGTATGGCAATAACTTGCATATAAGCCTTTAAAATGAGCACTTTTGATTTTTCATGTTCGTGTCCCATAAACTTTAATAAGGTTTGCATGTTCGCACAGATTTTTCCCTGTTCGCATATTCTGGTGCAACCAAACCGGGGCGGGGGGGGGGGGGGGTGTACGGCCCATCCCTACTGTTTGGTACTTGCTTAGTGTTTAGTACTTGGTTAGTACAATGTTTAGGGTTGCCACATCATCCCTTTAATCCAGGACACATACTAATTATATATATAAATAATGGCTGATTATGTAAACACTCATTTGGTGCCTTAATCTGCATTAAATTAGCCTCAGAACCTGTGTAAGTCATATGTGTCCTGGATTAAAGGGATGATGTGGCAACGCTAACAATGTTTAATATCTGTAACTAGGTCCATAACCTGTTGGAAAGTTGCTAGCAATATGACTCTTAGGTCCCTTTCACACGGGCTGTCCAATCAGGTCCGCCTGTCAGTTTTCCAGGCAGACCTGATTGGACCCTCCATTCACCCCTATGGAGCGGCAGATGTCAGTGGTGACATGTCCGCTGACATCCGCCGATATCTGATCTGATCCTGTCCGCCAAATCCAGACGGAGGGTGGTCCTATTTTCCATCTGTCTGGCAGATCTAATCAGCTATGATTGGGTGAAAAACACACAGGTGGTCTGTTTTCACCCGATTTCCCCATACTGGAGAGCGGGACTGGGTCTGTCTCCGCTCTGCACAGTGAGCGGACACGGACTTGTCATTTGCCTGCTCAGCATGGATCAGCAGAGCGATCCCCCGCTGAGCAAGCAGAGTCCGCCAAGTGGTGGCACTCATGTGAAAGGAGCCTTACCAGTTAGGATGGTGCTGGACATACGGCTGAGCCCTTCTTGATTCATTTGAAAATATAGGAACACAGAAATTATATTAAAACCATGTAGTTCCACTAGAACAGTGGTTCTTAACTCCAGTCCTTGGGACCCACCAACAGGCCAGATTTTAAGTATTACCTTGGGGAGATGCAGACTAGAATACTGCAATCACTGAGCAGCAAATTATATCACCTGTGATGTATTTCAGTAATCTTGCAAACCTGGCCTGTTAGTGGGTCCCGAGGACAGGAGTTGAGAACCATTGCACTAGAAGGAAAGTCTTATAGAAAAATGAAACATACACACTACCATCTAGTGGCAGAACTATTAATCACATAATAAAGAAAAATGGTTGTTGCACTCAGTATAAATAGCATGTTTATAGTATACTCATCAACCATTCATGTGTTAACAAAAAAAAGCCGCACATGATTGAGTATTTATTATCATTCACCTTGCAAAGCGTAAATACACACTTTACACTTAAAAAGGGCAAGGTACAGACTAACATGTCACTAATAAACTTCTTGCCATGTAGAATCCTAATTCTAAAGGGATAATTCTTAAGTGCAACAACCCTTTAGAATTAACTTTTAAATTCTGACATTCTGGATTCTGATTAGTTGCTGTGGGTTGTTACAAGAACTAGCACTTACAAATAAGAACTCTTCATTGAACAAGGTGAACAATATAACTTGCTTTGCACCTGATCAAGTGTAATTCAAAGCTTTTCTGTCAGTTTTGGATAGAATAAAATGGTTAGGACCTCTGCTATTGCTGTCTGGGGTGTCAGCCAGGATATTTATCCTCACCTCTTGCCCTAATGACTACTGCTGCATATGCTAGGGTATAACCATTACACCAACCTTCCTCACAAAATCTTATTAGCTAGGAATGTGTAATTATACTTCAGGCAAACAAATTAATTTAGTAATATACAGTGAAGGGCATACAAGAATTTTTCAGATTTCAACCCAAACCAATCCCACACATTTCTTACCTAAAGATGAAGATAAAGAGCATGAGAAGCATGCAAAATGTAGCCACATTGTCCATTGTCTTCATTAAAACTACCAGCTGCCGTCTCAGTGCAGGCATAAACCGTACGAGCTTCAACACCCGAAGAAGACGAAAAGTTCTTAAAACTGAAAGCCCACCATCGTTCTGCCCAATAATCTCCCAGACACTGAATAAAAAATACCAGAAGATAGGAGCAATTATCAAAAAATAGGGATTATTACACAGATAGAGAAAACAAAACAGCATAAATTCTTTAAGTCCTTTCTCTTCTATATATTCTGTTTGGATGATATGCTAACTTTAATTTCAGTGAGTGAAAGAATAAAACAAATTTAGCATGCAGTATATATTATTAATATTGGGAATATGAATGGCAAATGATTGTAGAAAGCCTTAATTATTCCTGCTTATATATAGCAAGAATCAAACTATGATGTTAAGGATATGGACATACACTATATTACCAAAAGTATTGGGACACCCGCCATTACACCCACATGAACTTTAATGGCATCCCAGTCTTAGTCTGTGGGGTTAAATATTGAGTTGGCCCACCCTCTGCAGCTATAACAGCTTCAACTCTTCTGGTAAGGCTGTCCACCAGGTTTAGGAGTGTGTCTATAGCAAGGGTAGGCAACTGGTAGCCCTCCAGCTGTTGTGGAACTACATTTCCTATGAGGCATTGCAAGGCTTGCAGTTACAATCACTCCAAGAGGCATTATGGGACTTGTAGTTCTGCAACAGCTGGAGGGCCCCAGGTTGCCTACCCCTGGTCTATAGGAATGTTTGACTATTCTTCCAGAAACACATTTGTGAGGTCAAGCACTGATGTGGACGAGAGGGCCTGGCTCGCAGTATCAACTCTAATTCATTCCAAAAGTATTCTATCCGGTTGAGGTCAGGACTCTGTGCAGGTCAGTCAAGTTCCTCCACCCCAAACTCACTCATCTATGTCTTCATGGACCTTGCTTTGTGCACTGTTCCAAATTATTTGGTGGAGGGGGATTATGGTGTGGGGTTGTTTTTCAGGGGTTGAGCTTGGCCCCTTATTTCCAGTAAAGGGAACTCTTAAGGCGTCAGCACACCAAGACATTTTGAACAATATCATGCTCCCAACTTTGTGGGAACAGTTTGGGGATGGCCCCTTCCTGCTCCAACATCACTGCACACCAGTGCACAAAGCAAAGTCCATAAACACATGGACGAGCAATTTTGGGGAGGAGGAACTTGACTGGCCTGACCTCAACCTGATAGAACACCTTTGAGATGAATGAGAGAGGAGACTGTGAGCCGGCCTTCTTGTCTACATCAGTGCCAAACCTCACAAATGCTCTTCTGGAAGAATGGGCAAACATTCCCATAGACACACTCCTAAACCTTGTGGACAGCCTTCCCATAAAAGTTGAAGCTGCAAAGGGTGGGCAAACTCAATATTGAACACTATGGACTAAGACTGGAATGCCATTAAAATTCATGTGCGTGTAAAGGCAGGCATCCCAATACTTTTGGTAATACAGTGTAGGTGTGCTCAGTATTTTGTGTGTATATATATATATATATATATATATATATATATACATACACACACAGATACAGTACATCATACACACACTCTTATTAGTAAATGTAAACAAACATTTTAATATGTATTAAAACATGGAAGGTGTCAGCAGTAGGGCAGTCGACAGTGTCAGTAGAGCAGTGGACGGTTTCAGTGGAGCAGCAGATGGTTTTAGTAGAGCAATGGATGATAGCAATAGAGCAGTGGACTTGTTAGTAGGACAGTGGATGGTGCCAGTCAGAAGAGCAGTGGATAGTGTCAGTAGAGCAGTGGACTTTGTTAGTAGGGAGTATGGCAGAGGGTAGTGTCAGTAGAGCAGTGGACAGTGTCAGGAGTGCAGTGGACAGTGTCAGTAGGGCAGTGGATGGTGTCAGTTGTTTTTTTTTTTATTATTTTATCATATTTTTACAATTGTATTTATTTATTTTTTTACAATATTATTATTACTATTTTTTTACATTTTTTTAGGAGCCCCATTGGGAGGCTTTGGTAAAATATTAGGGGTCTAACCAGGCCCCTGATGTCTCACTTTTGAAACAGAGAAAAAGACAGTTTATTATGCTTCAGCATAGTAAACACAGTTTACTATGCTTCAGTTATGAATGGACACAGGAGCGGTACCGATCACTTAGTGTATTTATTCAGAAAAGAAAGGGACATATGACATGACATATTTACCAGCCCCTTCCCTATTCTCCATCCTGAAACATGTCCTGCAGCAGCCAGCAGGAGAATAGAGGGAGCAAGTAGTGTTGTGCGGGGAAGGGGGAACAAGAGGGGACATGGGAGGGGGAGGCCAGAGCAGCAGGGGCAATGGCACAGCACAAGGTGATTGGGGTATAATGGACGTTAATTGTCTTGTTTCCTGTGTGAAAACAAAAGATGAAGTGTTAGCAAATCTAGAAAAAAATGATACTAAAAAAGTACTAGTAAGCTAGTAAACCAGATAAAGCATAATACAATAGATGCAGAAAGGTGATACAGTACCATCACAGATAGCCAGGTAAATGCATGTCAAATCACCATAAATTGGATACTATGTGCAGGAGAAAATATAAACATTGCTTATTAATTGGTTTTATAAGTAGTGGCAACACTTGGATGATTAAGGTAAGGATAATACTTTAATCAACTTTACCTAAAAATGTTAGTACCCAGTTATATTATTTACATTAAGGAAAGAATCCAGGCCTTTTTTAAAGGAATCAACCGTGCTGACCAAAACCACCTCTAGAGGGAGTCTATTCCACATTTTCACAGCTCTTACTGTGAAGAAACCTTTCCATATTTGTAGATGAAATCTTTTTTCCTCTAGACGTAAAGAGTGCCCCTTGTCCTTTGTGATGACCTTAAAGTAAATAACTCAACACCAAGTTCACTATATGGACCACTTATATATTTGTACATGTTGATCATATCCCACTTAATCTCCTCTTCTCAAGAGAGAATAAATTCAGATCCTCTAATCTTTCCTCATAGCTGAGCTCCTCCATGCCTCTTATTAGTTTGGTTGTCCTTCTCTGCACTTTCTCCAGTTCCCCGATATCCTTTTTGAGAACTGGTGCCCAAAACTGAACTTCATATTCCAGATGAGGTCTTACTAATGATTTGTACAGGGGCGAAATAATGTCTCTATCTCTGGAGTCCATACCTCTCTTAATACAAGAAAGAATGTTGCTTGCTTTGGAAACCGCAGCTTGGCATTGCATGCCATTATTAAGCTTATGATCTATCAAAACCCCCAAATCCTTCTCCACTATGGATTCCCCCAGTTGTGCTCCCCCTAGTATGTACGATGCATGCATAGTCTTAGCCCCCAAGTGCATAACTTTACATTTATCAACATTAAACCTCATTTGCCACACAGTCGCCCAATTAGACAGTGCATTGAGGTCTGCTTGTAAGTTGGAGACATCCTGCAAGGACATTATTCCACTGCATAGCTTGGTGTCATCTGCAAACACTGAAATGGTACTTTTAATCCCAGAGCCTATATCATTTATAAATATATAGAAAAGTAAGGGTCCTAACACTGAACCTTGGGGTACACCGCTGATAACCTTAGACCATTCAGAGTAAGAATCATTAACCACTAATCTCTGAATTCAGTCTTTTAGCCAGTTTTATATCCATTTACAAACTGATCTTTCCAAGCTTGTAGACTTTACCTTACACATTAGCCGTGTGTGGGGAACAGTGTCAAACGCTTTCTCAAAATCCAAGTATATCACGTCCACAGCCACCCCTCTGTCCAAGGTTTAACTTACCTCCTCATAAAAAGAAATCAGTTTTGTTTGACAACTTCTGTCTTTCATGAATCCATGCTGTCTGTTGCTTAAAATATTTTTATCCAACAAGAACTCATCTATGTGGTCTTTTATTAAATTCTCCAGTATCTTTCCAGCTATAGAAGTTAAACTAACAGGTCTATAGTTACTTGGTAGAGTTGAGCGAACCTCTGGAAGTTCGGGTTCTGCTGGTCCGGCCGAACTTCGGGACAAAATCCGGGTCCGGGTCCGGACGGAACCCGAATGATCGCAAGGACACCGAACCCCATTGAAATCAATGGGGACCCGAACTTTTAGGCACAAAAATGGCTGTAACAAAGTCCTGGAAAGCCCTAGAGGGCAGCAAAAGGAAGTAAAATGGGGGTAAGGGTAGGGCAAGTGCCCTACAAATAAATGGGGATAGGGAACATAAATTGAAATCAAATAAAAAAATGGGAAGGGGGGTGGATGTGGAGTAGGAGCCTAGAGGTTGACTAGGCCGTGACCGTGGCAGTGTAGGTGGAAGTGGCGGTGGTAGAGGAGTAGGAGGAGGTAGCCAACATGTTTTTTTTTTTTGTATTGAGGCCTATTCAAAAAAAGAAGTATATGAATGGCTGTGTGAGTCCGGTCTAAATG
>BLSH010431004.1:62587-73252 GCA_018402905.1 Glandirana rugosa
TTTTTTGGGGGGGGGGGGGGGATTTGTCGCTAGGCAGATTTAAAAATGCTAATTGTGGCAAAATCGTGTAAAAACTCATATAAAAAAACAACATTTGCGTTTCTGGTGCAGCTCCATTGAAGTCTAATGCATACAAAATGCAAACTGCAGTGAGCAAAAAAAGTCCCCGACCCTTTCCAAAAAACACAACGCTGCAAAGCGCACATATATGAACTACGTCCATAGGAAACCATGTTAAATGGACTGTAGTGCATTTCTGCAAACTGCAAAATGCGGTAAAAAACGCATAGGTGTGAACCTAGACTAAAGGAACACAACCTCCTCCATCCCTCCCTCTCTCACCCCCTCCCTCTCCACCTCTCTGTCACTGATGTAAGGGGAGTGGGGGATACTGATATTATTTACAGTCTGAGCCTCTGATTGGCTACCCACAGCCTTTTATTGGTTGAATATGAGAAGATATTTCTTTGACTACTGTAATCAAAGAGATATCTCAGATTTAACCAATAATTAAAGACTGTGGGCAGCCAATCAGGGGCTCAGGGTGTGAGTGGAGGAACCCTTTGCGTTTCCACAGCCATAGTTTAATATTACACTAGTGGAAGGGACTCATCGAGTGCTAAAAGGTTACAGGGGGCACAAGTTACTTGCCTTGCCCTGGGCACTGAAAACTTACATTACACCACTGACTTGAATACCAGACTTGAAGCTCATCCCACAATATATTGTATTGTAGCCAGGAGCTGGCTAAATTGCCTGCGGTGTCAGGGGACACTTTACAACATCTACCACAGTGAGGCTGTTTCTCCTAGTACTCAGCCAGGACTCTGCTTTGTCATATCCTTAATGCAGAACAAGCAAGGCTTAGTAACAGAGGATCTTGGGACAGGTAGTTCTGATAACACAGCTTTCTGTTGGAGCCGGAACCATTGCAGACTGCAAGTTCCAGTTGGTTGGAGGAAGAGAACAGAGTGCTGGGAGAGGGGATAAATAGCCTGTACTGGGGAGGAGTTTGCCTCTTGGGACCACGGTGTTCGCCTGGCGGCAGCGATCCTGATGGCCGGTCAGGGGAAGTCGGAGCTGCGGCCTAGGCAGAGAGTGAGAGCGTGTCCAGAGAGTGGGTGCGGATACATCTGTTGTTCGGCAGTGTCCAGTCGGCGTGGTGACTGTCAGATGATCATCATCGGTACTTGCTTTGTAGATCCAATCAAGCTGTAGCCTTAAAGAGAGGGCAGTCAAGCATCCTCCCTGAATACAGCATCAGCAAGAACCTTCAGCACGATCTCCACACAATCCCTTGAGCTTGATATCATCTGGTCCGGTAAGCGGGCATCTGCCCATCCTTTTTGTAACTAGGACACTGCATGCAGACACCTTTACCTTGCCTCACCCATTAGAGCTCTATGAGGAGACATCTGTTATATACTGTATGGGTGTTACTGGATGTAAATACTACATTACCCCAATAATTGTGCTAGCTGAAGATTCAAGACTTTTGCTTCAACATCAGAACTCCTTTGCTCCTTTGCTCCTCCCCCCCCCCCCAGCGATGTGTGGGCAGTTATTTGACCTCATAACACCTAAGAACTCTTTTGTACTCAGAGACTAGGTTGTTGATTTATGTATTACATGCTAGTCTGCATTAAGTAACTGCTAAAAAGGGGCTGTGGCATCAGGAGGAAACAGGGAGTAGTTTGACTACAGACTTGGTCATTCTTCTACCCTTTTTCTGACCTGCAGCCATAAGCCAGAATTAGAGTTGGGCGAATAGTTCAGGCCGAGCAAAAGTTTGGCCCGAACATCGCCTGTTTGCCCGTTTGGCGAACACCCGAATTTGCAGGGCGGTTGGAGGGATGTTGCCAAGTGCCACACAATGCACTGTGCGCTGCACAGTGCATTATAAGCCCTGCCCAATCAGGGCACAGTGAATAATTGTTGATAAAGAGCGGTGCAGCTGCGTCTTTCACAATGGATGAGTCATTAGCTGTCAATGGGCTTCCCATTGACTGACAGCTGAATGAAAATGAAAAGCAATAGAAAAAAGTAAGGAATAAAAACAGCGTGGGGGTCCCTCAGAATCCATACCAGGCCCTTCAGGTCTGGTATGAATATTAAGGGGAACCCCACGCCAAAATTTAAAACAAAAACGGCCTGGGGGTCCCTCCAAAATCCATACCAGACCCTTATCCAAGCATGCAACCCGGCAGGCCAGGAGGGGGGATGAGCGAGCAGGGAGGGCTCTGGCCCCACCCCAGAGCACCTTGTCCCCTTGTTGATGGTCTGCAAGCAGGGGGCTTATCAGAATCTAGAAGCCCCTTTAAAAGTCCCCAGATCCCACCATCTCCCATGTGAATGAGTAGGGGGTACATTGTACCAGTAAATGTGTCAATAAGAAAAAAAAACACACAGTTTTTTACAATTCCTTTATTAAAAATAAAAAAAGTCCCCCGATGTACAGTAGATTCATTGTCAATCAGAATGGCCGCCACCACTGCTGGATCCAAATAAAAATGCTCCGCCCATGACAAAGGCTAACTGCCATCTGCCTGCTCCGTCGTTTGACAGTTCTTCAATAGGTAAAGGGTGGGGCCAACCAGAGACAACACCCAGTCGCACTGCTCCCATGTTGCCAACTGATGTCGCCAACAAGGGTCTCTTAACGACAACCCTGGGCTGTGGTTGTGGAGGTCTGAGGGCCAGGGGCTTATCGGAAACTGGAAGCCCCCCTTTTCAAGCAACAGACGATTCATGCTGGGTTGGCGATGTCACAAGGGGCAGTGCCACCAGGTGATGTCGCCAGGTGACTCCACCCTTTACCTATATAAGAACTGTCAATCGCCGGAGCCTGCAGTAGGCGGTTAGCCTTACTTGCAGGAGGAGCGCTTTTCTTTTTTTGGGTCCGGTGGTGGCATCAGCGTCGTGATTGACAATAGATCGACATCAGGGGACATTGTTTTTTTTATTTTTAATAAAGTAATTGTCAATAATTGTGTGTATGTTTTTATTTCTTTCTGACACTTTTTGGTGAATAGGTAGGGGTACTATTTACCCCATGACTTATGCACATGGAGGGGCCCAGATTGGGGGGCTTTCAGATTCTGATAAGCCCCCTGCCCGCAGACCCCCACAACCACAGGCCAGGGTTGCCAGGAAGAGGCTCTTCTCCCCATCAACATGGGGACAGGGTGCTTTGGAGTGGGGGGACTTGGCCCAAAGCACACCCCCATGTTGAGGGCATGTGGTCTGGCATGGTTCAGGGGTGCACTCGCTTGTCCCCCTTTTCCTGGCCGGGCTGTATGATCGGATTAGGGTCTGGTATGGATTTTGGGGGGTGCCATTTTCTTTAACATTTTTCTATTGCCGGCAATGGTATTGTATTGCCAGCAATTTAAATGTAATTTTTTCTTTATAAATGTCAGTATTGCTGCAGTATGTTCCATACACAGTACAGATGTGCCACTTTACAGGCAGACTAAGGGGACCCCGCAGGCACTATATTTAAAGGAGTTCTTCATTTTTATTGTTTTACTTTAAGCATTCCTTCTCTTTTAAAAACAATCTTTTTTAATTTTTTTTTTTGCATTGGTACATGTTACCCAGGGTTGTAGACTGGCTCCCATACTCTTTTTATGGCCAATAACTTGTATATAAGCATTCCAAATGGGGACTTTTGATTTTTCAAGTTCGGTTGTCATAGGAATGGGGTTCAGAGTTGGGGGTCAGAACTTTTGCTATGTTCAGGAGTTCTGGTACAAACCAAACTGGGGGGTGTTCGCCCATCTCTAGCCAGAATTGGTCATTCTTCTACCCTTTTTCTGACCTGCAGCCATAGGCCAGAATTGGCCACCATTTTTCTGTTGTTTATTCTGGGAGTTACTGTGGAGCCTTTGTTTGCCTGTTCATTTAAAGTATACAATACTAACCATATGTTTCTAGTCTGATCTATCTTAACTGAAACTGTTTACAGCAAAGGATTTAAGTAAAACTTATTCAGTCTGCTTTGAATTATTGTGTCTGTATTCATCTTTCTTTTATAGAATGTCTGAACCTAGGGTGTCAGAAGTGTCAGGAGACTTGCAAGTTCGGGTCAACCATTGGGGTACAGAATCTTTAAGCAGCCCTCATGGGGGTAACCCTACATTTGGGGGCTAGTCTGGGATACCCCTCATGGGTTGCCCTAGCAAGTCATGTGGCCAGTCAAGAGCAGATGAAAGGATGGACTCCGCTGCAGCAACCGCCTGGGGCCAGGAGCAAGGCAGTCAGTTGGAACTGTGCATGGTAGTGGAGATGCCCAAAATCAAATGGACTGACAGGGAGGTACATCAGTCGGTGAGAAAGGCTGTACCAGAGCAAGGGGCTCATCTTGTGGACATGAAAACCAAGCCTGAACTAGACTGTACCTACGCCCTGCTGGAATGGAGGGTGAATATACCTGTTCGTTTTCAGAAGGATGCTGTGAGTTTAGTTGAGGGGCTCCTGCTGACTGTAATACTGCTACTGTCAGCAGGAGACTTGGAAGAAGATTATAACAGAAGATTATAACAGGAGTATTCAAACCTGGTTGTAACATCTGACATTTCCTGTTATTAGTGTTCTATCTGGGAAAATGTGTGCTAGCAAGATTAAAGGTTTTGTACAAGGCACAGTGTGCCACATGGAGCAACAGCTTCTGGATGGATACCGCTGTGACAGATGTGAGCAGGTTGCCCTTCTGGAAGCTCGCATTAGAGATCTGGAGGAGCAAATTGCAACGCTGGGCAGAACTGTGAAGCTTGAAAGGGGTCCTCTGCTCACTGAGCAGGTGGCTAGTAGGGTTAATGGGGAGGGTGGAAGGGTAAGTCAGGATTATAAGGTAGGTAGATGAGTTAATACAGTTAGAGGGAGCGGTAGCGGTTCACAGAAAAGGAAGGCCAGCCCTGGGTTTGAGCACCCTAACAGATTTGCCAAGTTGAGTGAAGATGTGGGGTTGGCAAACTCAGAGGTGGCAGCCCTAGATGTCACTGCTCCCCCTAACAGCCGGGAGAGCAGCCCATCTAGTAGGGGTGGTAGGGGTAGTGCAGGTGGGTCTAGACAGTTGGTGGTAATTGGGGATTCTATAATTAGAAGGACTGATAGAATACATTTTCAGCAAGATTGCCTCAACCATATGTTTTGCTGTCTCCCTGGTGCCAGGGTTCGAAATGTGGTGGATTGGGTTGAAAAATTACTGTGAGGGGCTGGGTATGACCCAGCTGTCTTGGTCCATGTTGGAACCAATGACAGAATGTATGGAAGGTGGAGGCTCCTTAAGAACCAATTTAAAGAATTAGGTTGCAACTTGAAGGGAAGGACCTCTAAGGCAATATTCTCTGAAATATTGCCTGGGCCATGCGCAACACAGGAACGGCAGAGGAAGATTAGAGCCCTGAATGCATGGGTAAAGACCTGGTGTAAGGAGGAGGGCCTTGGGTTTTTAGAGCACTGGGCTGACTTCATTGGGGTGCAACCTATATGCTAAAGATGGTTTGCACCTAAATGGAAGGGGGTCTGTTGTGCTGAGGGAGAGGTTTATGGGAAGCCCCTCCTTAACATGCACTCACATTTAATAGGTCAAAAAATCAGCATTAAAATCAATATCGATCAAGATATCCACACAAGGGTCTCAAGTGTCAAGAATAAGTACCACCGACCAGACTGGACCTCTACATGTCTCACCACCCCAAGTGGCTTCATCTGGAGGAGTAAGCCGAGCGGGGGCAAATGGGGTACTTGATCGATATTGATTTTAATGCTGATTTATTACCTATTAAATGTGAGGGCATTTTAAGGAGGGGCTCTGTCATTTGTTATCGTCTACCTCTGGTTCTACATATTGCACTAGTGGAGGTGTCTGTTTTATGTTTATATGTTCACATTTTAACGGCGGAACATTGAGAGTCCAACCAGCAACCTTAAAGGGGAAGGAACCTGGATACATGCTTTGCTATGTTTGAATAGGCCCGCTGGGGACTTAACCTGAGGTGAGCCTCCAGTCTACCTGGTGGAGGATATGGTTCCATTAAGTTGCTAACTACTGCATGAACCACTATATACCTGTATTTATGCGTGATTTGACCCGGTGGGGTCTACCCCGGAGGTGAGTGTCCACTTCACCTGGTAAAGGGAGCATGCGTGTTGTTCAACCTGTGCATGAACCTGTGTTATATACATCAGACAAGAAGCATCTTTTTCATCTGCCTGCCCTATAGACTTTATCGACACATTATTTGCTATTGTGCACTGAGATTTATTAATGACTGTACATTGTCACTTGCACCTTACTTTCCAGCATTTTTTGCACATCTTCTAACACATTATGGAATATGCATTCTAGCAAAGCACTTTTGTTTACTTATGTGATTATTGCAACTGTTTAATGATTTTTTGATTATTGGTTTCATACATATCTAGTTAAGGCAACACACATTGGCAATAATATTTTGGTATCGTAGATATTATTTATTTCTTAACAATTTCCGCACCTTGTTGTGCCCCTTTTAACTCTTATCTTTATACACACGTTATTGTTGCATTCATCATTAATTACAGCAGCGCATCCACAATTTTAATTTTTTTTTACTATTTCGTGTGAAACACTCTTAGATGGCAGCAGCAGCTTAGTCTATCACTATTTACATACATTCAGGTGGCAGCGCACTACCAACTTCCTAATATTTTGTTACACTACAAAGGTTATCATTGGAGTTTCTTATAGACCTCCCAGTGTTAAAGATCAGGTAGAGACTCGGCTCCTTGCACAGATGGACAGAGCTGCAAGTGATAATAATGGGGGATTTTAACTACCCGTAAATTAACTGGAGCAATGGCACTACTGGGACAGTTAAAGGGCAAACATTTATAAACCTATTACAGGACAATTTCTATGGTCCAGTTTCTTGAGGCCCCCAACTAGGAATGACACTTTGCTGGACCTGGTAATCTCAAACCAAGCAGAGCTTATTACCAATATTCATATAAAAGAACATCTGGGTAACAGTGACCATAACATGATTTCATTTAATGTAAGCTGCAAGCAACAAACACATACGGGAAAGATAAAAACACTTAATTTTAAGAGAGACAATTTTACAAGGATGAGGGCTGCTCTCCAGGACTTGGGCTGGGAGGGAATATTGGCATCGATGAACACAGAACCAAAATGGGAATTTTTCAAAAAGAATGTATCCAAACTCACTGCAAAGTATATTACCATGCGCAATATATTTAAAAGGCTAAAAATAAAACCTATGTGGCTCACAGCCAAAGTTAAAAAAAAGTTATAAATGATAAGAAAAGAGCATTTAAAAAAGAATATAACAGAATATGTAAAAGGGAAATTAAGGACGCAAAAATTCAAAACGAACGTCTGAGCATGTAGGCCCTTTACAAAATAATCTAGAGTGCGTGACTGGGGACAAAGAGAAGGCAAACTTATTAAATACATTCTTCAGCTCTGTGTATACAAAGGAGCATGGGGGAGCTTATGTCCATAATGGGGGTGGTAGTGATACAGCCCCAAATAATCCACAATGGCTCAAAAGTGAAATGGTCCAGAAGTATTTAGACAGAATAAAGGTAGATAAAGCACCTGGACCAGATGGCATCCATCCACGGATCCTAAAGGAATTGAGCTCTGTCATTTCAAACCTGATTTCTTTTATGAGGAGGTAAGTAAAACCTTGGACAGAGGGGTGGCTGTGGACTCTTGGATTTTGCAAAACGTTTGACCCCATTCCCCACACACGGCTAATATGTAAGGTAAAGTCTACAGGCTTGGAAAGATCAGTTTGTAAATTAATAGAAAACTGGTTAAAAGACCAAATTCAGAGAGTAACGATTAATGATTCTTACTCTGAATGGTCTAAGGTTATCAGTGGTGTACCCCAAGGTTCAGTGTTGGGACCCTTACTTTTCTTTTTTTTTCCATAAACACTTTTTTATTGAAGTTTTCTCAGGTGGTACAATCAATGTAGACAATATGCAGTTTGAACAAATAAGAAAACAGAGTCTAGGACAGCAAAAAGACAGGTTCGCAATCAGACTTTGTACATCGTGGGTTCTCAATATGTTCCATATTTCGAGAGACTAATATAATCAGAGGACTCAAGGGGGTTTTGGTTGATTTGTAATACAGTAAACACGCATTACGGTGGTCACACATATCTTTCTAGGCTGCCGGGCTATTTTTAAGTATAGCCTGAGAGATCTACTTCAGGCTGTTTGCTTATGATGTTGTATGGCTAGCTATTTGTTTTCTAAAGCAGTCTCGTACAAAGATGTCTCTGACAGGGGGCCTAGATTCCAAATCTGTCTAGCATCCCAGGGGACCCGAGAGAGCTTAAATTGGAATCAGGGGCAAGGGAGGGTGGGGGGGGGGCTAAGAGTTAGGTGGGATCATAATATGTGGAGGGTGCATCTATGGGTCAGATTCTGAGAAAGCACGGGAGAGGGGGTAATGGTCTCACCGGCTACCCTCTCCCTCCGGAGCCCCCCAGCTAGGGCAAGGGAAACCAGCTACTAGTTGATTTCAGGTCGGTTATAGCTATAGGGTGAGTAAGTCTTGATAAAGCTGTGAATTTCTAAAGGTGGTCCATGTCTCCCAGACCATGGTATATTGCGTAAGTTTGTCTAGGGTAATGAAGATCAGCTCCTCCATCTCCGCTACCCAGTTAACTCTACGAAGCCATTCGGCTATTGAGGGCAGCGTTGCGGACCTCCAATGGACCGGGGCGCACATCCTGGCGGCATTTATGAGGTGCATAGCCACCGATTTGTAGTATCGCCTCTTTGGAATTTTAGTCAGGTGCAGCAGGTATTGTCCCGGTGTGAAGTCTAAAGGGAGGGAGGTCACCTTCGTTATTACTTTGTGAACTTTTTGCCAGTAGGGCTGCAAATCCTGGCAGTTCCACCATACATGGAGGAAGGTGCCCTTTTCCTTACCGCATCTCCAGCATTGATCAGAAATCGCGGGGGAGAACTTGTGCACTATGTCAGGGGTTCTGTACCAGTGTGTCTTAAGTTTATATCCATTCTCCTGTATGGAGACGTTCAGAGATCCCTTGTGGAAGTACAGATTTATCCGTTCCCAGCTGTCTTCATCTATCTCTGTTTCCAGAGCATTTTCCCAGAAAGCGCATTCCACCCGCACTATTGCCGTGGGGTCTCCGAACATCTTGGCATACAGGGAAGAGATTATGTGGCTTTGGGGAGAATGGCTGGTGCAGAGGGACTCAAAAAGCGTAAGGTTTCTTGTAAGATCCCCCTTGCGGGCGAGCTCAGTTAAAAAAATGTAGGGCCAAAATGGGAACTGGCCCGTGTCCGATTGTTCTGCTTGCTTCAAGAGCCGACCCCTGCTGAAAAGGTGTTTAGCTAGAATTTCCCTGTGTGGCTACTCTGCCTGAAGAAATTTCATAGAGAGGCCCGGCATAAAGTCCGGGTTGTCCCTAATGGGTGTAATTGGACCGACACGGGCTGAGACAGAATACATCGAGCAGGCCCTATCAAAAGCGTGAAGGGTAGGTCCAATCATTGGGTGTTTTGCTTCTGGAATGGACTTTCCAGTCGACAATTTGGTCTAGTTGTGTTACCCAGTAGTAGATGTCAGGTAGACCAATCCCCCCCTGGGTCTTAGGTAGCACCAATCTGTTCCAACTTATTCTAGCGGGTTTATTGTGCCAGAGAAAGGTCCTACAGATGGATTTATATGTGCTGAAGAAGGATGGAGGAAGGCGTATTGGTATGGTTTGGGGCGCGTACAGGAGGCGTGGGAGAACCATCATTTTCAGAATAGACCCACGGCCGAACCACGAAATGGTGGATTTTTCCCATTTTTGGATATCCTGCCTGATGACCTGCAGCTCCGTTAAAAAGTTCCTAGTGTAGAGCTCTGACAGATTTGCTGGTAATTAAATGCCCAAATAGGTAACAGCGTCTCTTTTCCACCTAAATGGAAAGTTGTTTTGACATTGTTGGGCTAGTGTTGGTGGGAGATATTTAGTGTGAATGACTTTGTGTAATTCATTTTTAGGTTTGAGAGCACTTTAACCACTTAAGGACCGGAAGGATTTCCAGCTTTAGGACCGGAGCCCTTTTTGCGATTCGGCGCTGCGTCGCTTTAACTGACAATTGCGCGGTCGTGCGACATTGTACCCAAATGAAATTTGCGTCCTTTTTTTCCCACAAATAGAGCTTTCTTTTGGTGGTATTTGATCCCCTCTGCGTCATTTCTGATCGCCGCTATAAACAAAAGAAGAGCGTCAATTTTGCAAAAAAAAAACAAATTTCTTACTTTTTGCTAAAATACAAATCCAAAAAAAAAATATAAAAAAACATTTTTTTTTCACCGTTTTTGGCCGATTTATATTCTTCCTCATATTTGCGATAAAAAAAATCGCAATCGGCGTTTATTGATTGGTTTGCGCAAAAGTGGTCGCGTTTACGGATGATGAGAATTCATTTTTGGGGTTTTTATTTTTTTTTATTTTTTACTAGTAATGGCGGCGATCTGGGATTTTTAGCGGTACTGCGATATTTCAGCGGACATGTCGGACCATTTTGACACTTTTTTGGGACCATTGGCATTTATACAGCGATCAGTGCTATAAAAATGCACTGATTACTGTGTAAATGCCATTGGCAGTAAAGGGG
>BLSH010431004.1:117847-164482 GCA_018402905.1 Glandirana rugosa
GGGACCGGGAGGGACCTGTGTCACTCGTGCACCCGCGCGAGTGACCCGAGCTAGAACGTCGGCGGCAGTACACTGCCGCTAAACGCGTTTATCTCGGTGGAACAGCGGCAGTTAACGGCTGGTCGCCAGCCGTTCGCCAATTATACAAGTATGAGTGGAAAAACTCACGATATCGATAAAACCTTTGGGTTCCGGGGTTGGACCCGGGGGGGTCCGTAGTGTGTCCCGGACATATGGAAGGGGTATCTGGATCAAGAATAATGACAAATGCAAAAAACAAGACAAAATAAACCAATATAATACTAATCTCTACTCGCTTGAAGATGTGCCTAAAAGTCTGTGTCCCCATTGATTTCAATGGGGTTCGGGGTCCGGGACAAAGTTCGGGTTCTGTCTGGACCCGAACCCGGACTTTGTCCCGAAGTTCGGCCGAACCCGGACTTCTAGAAGTTCGCTCATCTCTAATCATAATATAACCAAATAAAACAGAACAAAAAACGTAAACAGTAATAAGAACTAGGTCTATGGGGAAGGTATACAGGCCCTGTGTGATGCCTGGGGGGGCCCAGGTTGGGGCCTTGGGTTTCCAAAATAGCTATAGCACTCAAAAAGGTGAGTATGAACATATTAACCGCTTGCCGACCGCTGGTCGGCAATTGACGGCGACAAGGTGGCTCTATTTGCGCAAATCGCCGTCACATGACGGCGGCTGCAAGATCGAGCCCAGTGAGCGCGCCCACGTGCTCACTGTGTCCAGGGAGGGCCAGGGAGCTGGTGCGGCGGATTCGATCTCCGCCGGCCACCTGCGATGCCCCCACCCAGAGTGAAAGAACGGAGGTCCGTGTAAGTAAACACGGACCTCCGTTCTGTGAGGGGGAAGGGCTGTGATCACAGCCTTCCTCTACATGGAGGCTGTGATCACTTCCCTTCCCCAGCTAGGGCAGTCCCCCCACAGTTAGAACACGCCCAGGGAACACAGTTAACCCTTAGAGTGCCCCCTGCAGGTTAACCCCTTCACTGCCAATGGCATATACACAGTAATCAGTGCATTTGTATAACACTGATCGCTGTATAAATGCCAATGGTCCCAAAAAAGTGTCAAAATGTTCCGACATGTCCACTGAAATATCGCAGTATCGCTAAAAATCGCAGATCGCCGCCATTACTAGTAAAAAATAAAAAAAATTATGAAAACCCCAGAAATTAATTCTCATCATCCGTAAACGCGACCACTTTTGCGCAAACCAATCAATAAACGCTGATTGCGATTTTTTTTATCACAATTATGAGGAAGAATATAAATCGGCCAAAACTGATGAAAAAAAAAATGTTTTTTTTATATTTTTTTTTGGATTTGTAGTTTAGCAAAAAGTAAGAAATTTGGGTTTTTTTGCAAAATTCTCGCTCTTCTTTTGTTTATAATGGCGATCAGAAATGACGCAGCGGTGATCAAATACCACCAAAAGAAAGCTCTATTTGTGGGAAAAAAAGGACGCAAATTTTGTTTGGGTACAAAGCCGCACGACCGCGCAATTTTCAGTTAAAGCGACGCAGTGCCGAATCGCAAAAAGGGCTCTGGTCCTGAAGGGGGAAATCCTTCCGGGGCTGAAGTGGTTAAAGTCAATAGAAAGTTGGAGCCTGGGCAAGCCCAGGAGTCTATGGTCTTTACCATAGATCAGGTGGGGTAACATCATGGGAAGACCTAAAAAAAAAAAAAAAAAAAGGAAAAGGGTGGTCGTCCACCGCTAGATCTTTAGATCTTTTTTTTCCATTTTTCACCACCAACAAAAAGTGCGGTGACATGGTCATTCTAATTGTCACTCCAAATGGGTAGGCTTGGGTATCCTATCTAGGATAAAAAGTGAGACATTTCAGGGCACGTATTGTAGAGAGAAAATTATCTCAGCTGATCCTCTGCTCCAGTTTAGGCCGTTCAAGTGCCATTGTCCAAGCTTGATCTTGGGGTGCGTTGTGGGACAGGGAGCTTGTTAGGGGTGGTCACAGCTTGTTAGGGGTGGTCACTGGTCTAGGACGGGGTGTGAGGGTCCCCATGATGTCCCCTGGGAGTGGTGGAAGGTCCAACTTGGACAGAAAAGCTTCTGCTTCTTGAAGATCTCACATCTGGTATTGTGTTCCATCTTTGGTCACTGTCAATTTGAAGGGAAAACCCCACCTGTAGAAAACACGGTGCTTCTGTAAGTGGAGGGTAACCGGGCGCAGCAAACGTCTCTTTGCCAGCGTGATTGGGGAGAGGTCACTAAAGATTCATAGTTTTTCCCCTCTGTATGTAATAGTCGTTTTGTTGCGTGTTGCATTCAGGAGGGACTCCTTGCTTTCGTAATTGTGAAATTTGACAATTATGTCCCTGGGTCTTCCTCCTGCTGGCTGTTTGGGTGCCAGTGAATGGTGCGCTCAGTCCATGTGCCAATCTATGTCTGGAATGGTGGGGGCCATAGTGACAAAAAGGCCCATTAGGTATTCACGCAGCTGAGCCTCTCCAACTGACTCTGGAACACCTCTAATGCGGAGGTTTTGTCTCCTCTCTCTGTTCTCAAGGTCTACTTGTTGACCTTGGAGAAGTGGAATTTGCTGTTTTAATGTATGATTATCCTCCTCCAACACTTGCACATAATTGATCAGTTCATCTAGTTTATTCTCTAGGCGGTCTGTTCTCTCCTCAACCAGCGCTATCTCCCCTCTCAAGTCCTGGGCTATTTTCCCCACCTCGCTTGCTATGGTATGGGAAATATTTTGCAGGAGCTTGTGGAGCTTCTCATCTACATATGTTCACTGTCAAGTCTGGTGGTGTGTCTGGGGCTTGAAGTGAGGGTGGTCGGCTTACCTCCGCCATCTGGTCTGGGGAATCTGCCAAGTGGAGCTTCTGGGAGGCGGGATCACTCGAGGCTGGGGATCCAGAGCGTGTGAGAAATGTCTCGATGTGCACAGGCTGCGGGTCCGTAGTGGGCTTGTAAATGGCTTTTTGCTGCCCGATCTTGCCCATATGGGTTGCAGACTGACTGTAGGTAGGTCGGCAGGGCTCCCGGTCTGTGTACAAGCTGCCGTTGGCTGTTAGGGAGCCTAGAAGATCAGCGATGAGACGGAGCTCAGCTAAGGTGTGTCCGCCCTTGTCGGTCTCCGCGCATGCGCCCCAGAGGATCCTGTTCTTGACAATCTTGATCTCCTTTTTAGGCAGCCACTCCTCACTTGAGTCAGTCCACAATAGGAAACATGATATCCCTGCTGGCAAAACTCCTATAGATTCAGCTCCAACCCCTCCTCTCAGAAGATGAACCGATCCTTTGCATGAGGCCTGAACCCCTTCAGCTGGCACAAAGGTCCACTCTTGAGATTTCTGGTCCTGACGATATGACCGGGGGACAGAGCATCTGCATCTATATTTCCAGTGCTCGGACAATATTTAAGACTGAACTGAAATCCAGCCAATGCAGCCAACCATCTATGCCCTGTAGCATCCATCTTTGCAGTTGTCAGCAGATAGGTCAATGGATTATTGTCCATTGATTATTGTTGGGCAACGTGACGAACGAACGTCACTTCCGCTCATTTGGAACACAGGGGGAGCGCTTGATGCGTCCCCTGTCTTTGGATTTTAAAACTTAAATCAATCCATAAATGTCTTCATTTACTTCACTATGCCTCCTTGCTTCTTTGCATGAACAGAGTGGACCTCGTACTCCAGGGCAGCTGAACACTTACTTACGCTTTTGACCTCTGTGATAGGGATCACAGAGGTCTGGTAAGTAGGCATTTTTGCTATTTTCACTGGTGGAGGATTGCACCCTGACTCGATTTAACCTGAGACCTGGATATTGGAGTTCTGGGAATCCATTGGGGATTGCAAAGTCATCAAAAATTCTTTTGCATTTTTGAACTATTTGATATCCACCTTTGTTCAAGGGATTTACCTTGCCAATTTGCACACAGGACTTGAATCACAGTTTGTTTATTTTGCATATTCATGTTATCTGATATTGATCGAAAGTTTGCCAATTTGCACACTGAGCTAGAATCACATTTGTTTTTCCTGTCATTCTGACCCCTGGGGGCCAGTGTTATTGATGCACCTTATTAGTATATAAGCACATAAGCACTTATATTGATCTAAGTATTGATTAATCTTCATGCACTTTCAAGTGGCATGCACCTTATTAGTATATAAGCACATAAGCACTTATATTGATCTAAGTATTGATTAATCTTCATGCACTTTCAAGTGGTATGCAATTTTATTGTTATGCAAAGTGTTGTTTCCATACTTTAGTGGCTAGGGTAATGAGCGCGGTTTATTTTATACATTATTAACAATTCTTTTTTTTAGAATGATTTGATGCAGGACTCGATCCACTCTAACAACATATGCAGATAACTTCTCCCCTCTGGACTGGTGGGTATGTTGAAATTTGTACATCAAGTCAGGAATCTTCTCCACTCTTCCATACACTGCACACAGAGCTTCAATATAATCCATCGCCACGCACTCTGGCTTCCCTCTCTTCAAACTTTGAATCACATCTACAGCTGGACTCCTCAGGCTTTCACTAATCCTTTGCCTCTTCACAGCTTCAGGCACATTCCAATCTTCCACTGCTTGAATAGCCTGATCCATCCAACTGTCAAAGTCTCATTCTGGAGTGGGAATGCGGCCAGAGAAATATTGCAGCTTCCGATAATCCTGATGAGCAGTAATGTTATTGCTCTTGATCAAGCTTTCTACTAGCCGACTCATGTCCATGTAAAATGATGCTGGGGGCATCTCCTTGATGGCAGTCTTGGCCCCTCTTTCCTCCACATCAGTGTTCCCCAACCCTGTCCTCAAGGCCCACCAACAGGTCATGTTTTCAGGATTTCCATTATTTTGCACAGGTGATTTGATCAGTTTCACTGCCTTAGTAATTACCACAGCTGATTCATCTGAGGGAAATCCTGAAAGCATGACCTGTTGATGGGCCTTGAGGACTGGGTTGGGGAACACTGCTCTACATGACAAGCACATTGAAGCTCTTCCTGCTCTGACCCTTCCTCCATCTGTGGAGGTATAACATGAGCTTCCAATCCTTCTGTCAGGGCCACAATTTTCTCCTGGAGACCCGCTGGAACACTTTCCCGCCATTCCACTAGAGCATAGGTTTCATCCTCCTCGTGCTCTGTCTTCAAATCCACAACATAAGACCCCTGGTTTGGAAAGGCCCCTCTCAGCATCAGTCGCACATCCCATTCTGTCCACCCCACTCCGGGTAGCTTCAGTACACTGGAAAACTCTCGCCGACTCCCTTCTTCCTAGGCCCACTTAGTGGTAACAACTGAGTCCATCTGGTAACGGGGGGTTCTTCAGACCTTCTGAGGTTCAACGTAGGGGGCATCCTGGATGAGCCCCCAAATGTAGCACTGCCCCCTTGAGGGTTGCTTGAAGATTCGATTGCCCCATGGCCTTCCTCCCCCTGAGAGTCCTCCACCACCCCTGACACTCTGGGTTCACTCATAATGCAAAGTTCCACTGGGATTAACACACTTGCAGTCATAGAGACCACACCAATTATTAAGTTCAAAAGATTTACTTAACTCCTTCTTTATAGGAAAACCATGACTTTTGACCAGTAAAGATCACACTTTCAACTAGAGTTGATCGAACACCTGGAAGTTCGGGTTCGGCAGGTTCGGCCGAACTTCGGGAAAAAGTCCGGGTTCTGGACCGAACTTGACCCAAACTTTATCCCGGACCCCGAACCCCATTGAAATCAATGGGGACCCAAACTTTTAGGCACAAAAATGGCTGTAACAAAGTCCTGGCAAGTCCTAGAGGTCTGCAAAAGGAAGGAAAATGGGGGTAAGAGTCGGACAAGTGCCATACAAAGAAATGGGGATAGGGAAATAACTTAAAATAATTTTTAAGCTAAAATCACATAAAAAAATAAAAAATGGAGGTGGATGTGGAGTTGGTGGTTGAGGAGGCGGTGGAAGTGGCGGTGGAGGAGGAGGAGGTAGCAAGAAATGCACCGCTGGCTGCAAATGTAGTTTTTGGAATATTTTTTTTTTTTAAACCAGCAATGTAGACATTTTTTTTTATTTTTGTGCAAGAAATGCACTGCTGGCCGCAAATGTAGTTTTTAGAATTTTTTTGTTTTTTAAACCAGCAATATAGACATGTTTTTTATTTTTGAGCAAGAAATGCACCGTTGGCCTCAAATGTAGTTTTTGGAATATTTTTTTTTTTTTTAAACCAGCAATGTAATTATACAAAGAGCTCAGTATGTTATATTTTTTAAGAGAATACAGGTTCCTACATCCCAATTATGTAGAAAAAAAAAACAAAATAACAAACCAAGGAGGGGGCTATGGGACTTTAATGGTACCGTAATAGGCTCACAAACTCAACATATGTAAAAACATAGAATTTTATTGAGTACAAAACATACAACAATAGTGTTTAAAATCACAAATGTGCATATCCATCCCAAATGATGGAAGACAGTTAGATCATGTTCTCACAGTCTGTTGATCAGTGCTTCCCGACATGTTTCGCGGTATAACCGCTTCTTCAGGAGAATGCACAATATCTACTGTGTACTAAAATAGATGACAAGCATTAATTTCATTTCTAGTACAGTCATTACATACTGAGTTCTAAGTCACATAACATTACTCTCAACAGTATGCGTATACCAAATATCACACCAGTAGGCAGTAGCCTACCTGTGAAGCCAAGCAAGGTCACCGAGGCCTAACGGTGTAAGGTTGTTCCCCGGGGCGAGCATGGGAGGATATACTAGTAAAACAATAATAAGCATTTTTTTACTTACTTAATACCTATCATGATTAGGACTGCTATTTAATTAATAGTATTGTTTAAAAGGGAAGTCTTGGTCTAACTATAAACAAATATTATCCAATAACCAGTAGCAGAAACCAAGCGTTTTATATATCAATGATATCATTACCAATTTAGTTATATCCTACTGGTTTCACGTCCTATTCACTGTAGTTAATTATCTGATCATGCCAATTAGCCTTACTTTCCACATAGAGAGCACCAGCTGGTCAGCAATCCACATCAAAGGGACGCCTCGCAGGTAGAATACAGCGGGGGAGAGAGGGAGACACAAATCCAACAAACATCGCACCTTAGTTGCTTAAGTGCTGTCGATTCTAAACAGAGGGGAAGGAGGATACATTGAGGATATATTATATCTAGTCAGCTATTAACAGTGCACATACATCTCTATGTACTCCTGCTTAGCATGCACATCTACTTATATTTAAATTTAAAATTAACGGAAGGGGTTTTAACAGTGGATAAAAATTGTATACTTACTCATGGGATTGTCTGTTATATATATTCAATAGGAGTTAGTTGGTCCCATCAAACATACCATGAGGTTTGTACAGCAATCCACCTGAGTATAATAGTGTATTAATGCTAATTAGTTTAAATAATCTAAATCCACCTATACTCCCGTTGTAAGTACAGAGCCATACCTTTCAGTACAATTCATTTGTGCATCTCTCCCGCCGCCAACAGCCGTAATGGCTGCATACGCGGTCTTATATATCCTCCAGCTGGGATGACGTCACCTCAGCCTGACTGTCCGACGCTCTCGCACATAGGATCAGGTGCGATGCGTTGCCATGGAGGTGGTCAAACAGGATACGGTGGGGCGCTGTAAAACAGCGCCACTATACGCAGTGGATGTAAATGGTAACATCAGGATACCTGGAGTGACAAGGCACTGCAGGCGCTCCTGCCGGGTGGGGATAGCCCAAACACTGTGACCACTAAAGCACACAGAGAATACTGGTATTCCTAGTTGGGGCAGTCACATGCTCGCCCGGGAACAACGACCCAGTAGCACTCAATGGCCACATGTTGGAGCACAACCAGGTACTGCACTCATGCCCAATGTACGCACAATGTTCTATAAATTATTCCAATAACCCACTGTACATCATGTAAAATAATTTATATATTTCAACCAACATGTCTTATTCACATTTACAGTGTGTATAAACATGTATAATTTATTTACAAAACATAGTACAAAATAAATAGATCCCTAAATATTTTTTTATTATAGATCATTTGTCTCACTGTATATAAATACAGTTGCAAGGAGACCAAAGCATCGTCACACGTGGACTAGATAAGGCCCATAGACAACCACAAACATCAAAAATAAATGGAAAGGGGGGGGGGGGGAAATGGGTAAAAAGAGGAGGAAGGAAACAGAGAATAGACCTCGATACCATTACATATCACTCATCATTTAGCAGACTGACTAAACCACTGATTCCCGAATTCCTCTATATCAATATTTACAAAAAATGTTTATAGGTTTGCATTTCGTTCAACCCTGGAGGGGTAGTAGCATTTAGTCGTTCTATCCATAGTGTCTCTTTTTGTAAGATTCGTTTATCCCGATTTCCTCCTCTAGGGTCCTCTGGGACCACCTCCAGTAGACTGAACGATACCACTAGTTGTCAAATTTGTGATGCAACCCTATGTGTCTGGCCACTGGAGAGAGGATTTTGCCGTTACCAGAGTAGTAAACATGATCTCCAATTCGCTTACCAAACTCTCTAATTGTTTTTCCCACATAAAATGCCACACACCGGCATTTCATTAAGTAGATGATGCCTCTAGTCGTGCAGTCAGCATACTGACGCATCCTATGGGTTTGTTCATTGGGAAGAAAGGTCAATGACCCTTCCGTTACCCAAGGACATTTGGGGCAATTACCACATCTGTATGTGCCATAGGGGGGTGTATGATTTCCTCCTGTCGGTAGATAATGGCTTGAGACCAGGGTGTCACGTAACGAAGTTGCTTGCTTGAACACCAGCTCTGGATATGGCTTAACATATTTGCCTATCGTGTAATCCTCCATGAGGAGGTACCAATGTTTCTTAACAACAGCTCTAAGCTGATCTTCATGGGCAGAGTATTTTGTTATCATTTTAACTGTAGATTTGTTTGTAACTTTTTTACTTTTGAATAGGAGAGAAGTTCCAGTCTGATTAATGACCCTATTATATGTATTCCTCAATATAGATTTTGAGTAGCCTATAGCTAATAATCGCTTCTACAGCTTGTATGCCTTGTTCATGTAGGATGCTAGAGTATAGGACTTTGATATCTACTGCGACTAAAAATGCTCCTGGAGGGGCTTGAATATCTTCGATATGTCTAAGAAGATCAGACATATCCTGGATATATGATGGCAATCGCTGTACATGTGGTATCAAAAATGAATCCACATATCTGCTAGCATGTTTTGTTAATGAGCCTATCCCAGAGACTATTTGTCTTCCTGGGGGTTTTTTCTTGTTTTTGTGGATTTTTGGGATAGAATAAAATGTTGGTGTTCTATAGCATTTGATGTTAAGATAATACAAAGTGTCTTTGTCAATAGTACCTGCCAGATACGCCTCTATACATAGCCCTCGGAATTCTTCCTCAAAGCCAGTAACCAGATCGGGGTTTATAGGGCGGTAACATTGTGGGTCCCTGAGAATGGACAGACACATGGATTGGTAGTATCCATGGGTCATAACCACAATATTACCTCCCTTATCTGATGGTTTGACAATGATCTCGGGATTCTCCTGCATTTGCTTAAGAGCATTTTGTTGTTGTTGAGATAAATTGTGTTCAATAGTTCTCCATTGGGTCTTTTTAAGATCCCGAATGGATTGGTGTAAAAAAGCCCAAACATTTGGGCATAGAGATAAGTCGGGAAACTTGGTGGACTTCGGTTTAAATGACCATGAATAAGTCTGTGTGGTGCACAAGGTAGATATTGCTCTGTCTTGTACTGGTTCACTTGTAGTTAGATTCTCATTATCTATCTCGCCATTACTTTCATCGTATAGCAGCATTAAGTCTCTAAGAGCTCTGCATTCCTCCATCGTGAAATTTTTTGTTTGTTCTGTCAACTCAATCTATAGTTTTTTCTGCTTGCGTTCATCATCATATATATATTTGTACGTCAATTGCGTGCAAACATATATAGATCTTTGATTGTCTCTGAAATATTAACCTGGTGGGTAGGGCAAAATCCGAGCCCAGCTGTAATACCGAAATTTGTTCTGGAGTGAGCGGTGTAGAGGTCAAATTAATTATGTTGAAGGTGGTGGTTGAGTCTGGTGTGACTGGGTGTGTGTTGGAGGTTGAACTACAAACGCTTTTAAATTGCTTTGTTTTGTGACTTTTGGAGTTGTGGATAGGTGGTCTAAAAAACCATCCTCTGTTTGTGCATTTATGGGGGTTTATCCCATTCTCACTAATGGGACTATTTTGTTGTTTAAACCAGCAATGTAGATACACTTTTAAATTTTGTGCAAGAAACAATAATCTGTCCCTTAAAGCAACAGCTGGAACCTTTCCCTATAGAACTTGGAGATGATTTTAGAACAATAATCTGTCCCTCTAAGCAACAGCTGGAACCTTTCCCTATAGAATTTGGAGATGATTTTAAAACAATAATCTGTCCCTCTAAGCAACAGCTGGAACCTTTCCCTATAGAACTTGGAGATGATTTTAGAACAATAATCTTCCCTCTAAAGCAACAGTTGGAACCTTTCCCTATAGAACTTGGAGATGATTTTAGAACAATAATCTGTCCCTTAAAGCAACAGCTGGAACCTTTCCCTATAGAAGTTGGAGATGATTTTAGAACAATAATCTGTCCCTCTAAGCAGTAGACTCTACCTAGTCCAGTCAGATCGTTCTGTGCAGCAGGATGAGGTCTGCAATCTGTCCCTCAAAGCAGCAGTACTAGTAATCTCTACCTAGTGCACAATCAGATCGTTCAGTAATGCAGGGTGAGATGTTATATAATATCTGCAATCTGTCCCTCACAGAGCCAGCAGCATCCTCTCCCTAAACTAGCCTGAGAACATATGACATGCAGCACGGTGACTCTAGCCCCATATAGAGGCTGGGTCATATGATGCACTGGCCAATCACAGCCATGCCATTAGTAGGCATGGCTGTGATGGCTTCTAAGGGCAAACCAGTGAAACACGTGTTGATTGGCTGCCCTTGGCAGCTATTCAACACGTGGAATAAAATACCAGAACCCCGAACCCCGAACCTGAACTTTTTTTGAAAAGTCCGGGTTCGGGTCCGGGTCCCGGACACCCCAAAGTTTGGTACGAACCCGAACTTTACAGTTCGGGTTCGCTCAACTCTACTTTCAACAATTAACAGGGTTCTTTAACCACTTCAATACGGATGTTTATACCCCCTTCCTGCCCAGACCAATTTTCAGCTTTCAGCGCTCTCACATTTTGAATGACAATTACTCTCTCATGCTACACTGCACCCAAACAAAATTTTTATCATTTTTTTCACACAAATAAAGCTTTCTTTTGGTGGTATTTAAGAACCTCTGGGTTTTTTATTTTTTGCGACATAATTGAAAAAAGTGCGAAAATTTTGAAAAAAAAACAACTTTTTTTTTTAGTTTCTGTGATAAAATTTTGCAAATAAGTAATTTTTGTCCATAAATTTGGGCCAAAACCTATACTGCTACCTATCTTTGGTAAAAATAACCCAAATAAGTGTATATTATTTGGTCTGTGTGAAAGTTATAGAGTCTACAAACTATGTTGCAAATCATTGAAAATTGATCACACCTGATGCACTGATGGCCTATCTCATTTCTTGAGGCCCTGAAATGTTGGGAAAGTACAAATACCCCCAAATGACCCCATTTTTAAAAGTAGACATTCCAAGGTATTTAACAAGAGGCATGGCGAGTTTTTTGAAGTTGTACTTTTTTCCCACAATCTTGGGAAAATTAAGAAATTATTTATTTTTTTTTTTTGCACAAAATTGTCAAAACAACAAGTTATTTCTCACACACAGCATATGCATACTTCCAATTACACCCCAAAATACATTCTGCTACTGTCCCTGAGTATGGCGATACCACATGTGTGAGACTTTTTCACAGCCTGGCCACATAGAGAGGTCCAACATGCAGGGAGCACCGTCATGCATTTTAGGAGCAGAATTTTCACATCTAATTTCCTAACGACCTATTACACTTTTGAAGGCCCTGGAGCACCAGGACAATGGAATTACCCACAAAATGACCCCATTTTGGAAAGCAAACACCCCAAAGTATAATCTATGAGGCATTATGAGTCATTTGAATGGTTATTTTTTTTCCACAAGTCTTCGAAAAACGTGGAAAGAAAATGAAAACGCTTTTATTTTTACACAAAGTGGTAAATTTGTAAGTTATTTCTGCACATAGCATGCACATAGCAAAAATTACCCCCCAAAATATATTCTGCTACTCATCCCGAGTATGGCGATACCACATGTGTGAGACTTTTTCACACCCTGGCCACATACAGAGGCCGAACATGCAGGGAGCACCGTCAGGCGTTCTAGGAGCATAAATTACACATAAAATTTCATTGATACCTATCACACTTTTGAAGGCCCCGGGGCACCAGGACAGTGGAATTACCCCCAAAATGACCCCATTTTGGAAAGCAAACACCTGAGGTATATTCTATGAGGCATGGGCTGCAGATAGGTACTCGGGTACTCTGATGGGCTGCAGATGGGTACTCAGGTATTCTGATGGGCTGCAGATAGGTACTTGGGTACTTTGATGGGCTGGAGACAGGTACTTGGGTACTTTGATGGGCTGGAGACAGGTACTCTGATGGATTGGTAAAAGGTACTTGGGTACTCTGATGCGCTGCAGATAGGTACTCGGTTACTCAGATGGGTTGGTGACAGGTATAATAAGTGAAACAACAGAATTCCTCCAATTGAGTTTAACCACTTGCTGACCGCCGACCGCAGCCTGACGGCGACAGAGTGGCTTGATATCGCAAACCGCCGTCATATCACGGCGGCTGCGATAACTAGTTATTGTGAGCGCGCATCGCCGGAGGCGCGCTCGTGCACTCACTGTGTCCGGGGGGGCCAGGGAGCGGGTAGGGTGGACTCGATCGCCGCCGGCTACCCGCAACGGCCCCCCCCACAGTGAGAGAATGGTGGTCCGTGTAAGTAAACACGGATCTCCGCTCTCATAGAGGGGGAAGATCGGTGATCACAGGCTTCCTCTATATGGAAGCCATGATCGTCCCCTTTCCCCTGCCAGGGCAGCCCACACACAGTTAGAACACGCCCAGGGAACACAATTAACCCTTATAAGCGCCCCCTGCAGGTTAACCCCTTCACTGCCAATGGCATTTACACAGTAATCAGTGCATTTTTATAGCACTGATCGCTGTATAAATGCCAATGGTCCCAAAAAAGTGTCAAAATGGTCCGACATGTCACTGCAATATCGCAGTAATGCTAAAAATCACAGATCGCTGCCATTACTAGTAAAAAATAAAAAAAAATAAAAACCTCAGAAATTAATTCTCATCGTCCGTAAATGCAACAACTTTTGCGCAAACCAATCAATAAACATCGATTGCAAATTTTTTTTTTTTACCAAAAATATGAGGAAGAATATAAATCAGCCAAAACCGATGGAAAAAATGTTTTTTTAATTTTGTTTTTGGATTTGTATTTTAGCAAAAAGTAAGAAATTTGGGTTTTTTTGCAAAATTTGAATGCGATTAGAAATGACGCAGAGGTGATCAAATACCACCAAAGGAAAGCTCTATTTGTGGGAAAAAAAGGACGCAAATTTAGTTTGGGTACAACGTCGCACGACCGCGCAATTGTCAGTTAAAGCGACGCAGTGCCAAATCGCAAAAAGTGCTCTGGTCCTAAAGTGGGAAATCCTTCCGGGGCTGAAGTGGTTAATTAACCACCAGTAGGTACACTTGAAAGTGCTATAACAGTGTATTAATCTACAGTGAATTCATGTAAAGTAATGATCATCCTTTAGATATGAGTGAGTCCAGGGTAAATTGATACCACGCAATGGAATGCAAATAAAACAGTACCACTCTATGTAATACAAAAAAAAAAAAACAGTACCACTCAATAACAATTCAACTCAATATTAAAGCAGCTGTAATATTAATTCTATATCTAAATCCTCCTGGTCTAGTTTAGAGAGTTCTTAGGGGGATGCAATAGCACTAAGAAAAATGCCAACATTGGTGAACATCTTGGTGACATTAGACTAAACGAACCTAAAAGCCATCTAGCACAACATTATTGGATATATCATGGCGGTAGTCCTGAGGGTACTTCCGTAAAGGGCATTTATGCCCTGAACCTCAGCAGCAGAAGGGGAGACTTTGATAGGATCCTTTTAAAGAAAGAAAAATCTTGGATATACAGACTAGGGACTCTGGTCCCCACAGGCTTCAATAAAGAATTAAATTTGCAACCCTTCCTGGATACACCATAATGCCCTTGCTCTCACACTAAGACCAATACACACTATCTGGGCACCCTCATTTTGAGTGCCTATATACGCTCTTCCGGAACTTTCCATCTTGATCTGTGTGATCTGCTCCAATCAAGCCCCCCTCTCCCTGCATATATGTATACCGTACATAATATAAAAAACATAAAAAGATAAAAGAATATAAAAAAATGGTTAGAGCTCCACCATCCATTCAAAGTCCATAGGTTCTTGTTCCTTATCCCTAATATCATTTCAAGATTTGTAATCCTCCACAAGCACCCTATCTTGAGGTGCTCCGTTGTTTCTCTATTGATTATTATTTGATTGTTTATCCTAAATGCCCTATATTGGCCATGCTGAGTAATGCAAGAAAAGGTATATAATCTGTATGACCAGTGGAGCCTCCTCCCCCTTTGATTCAGCGTTTGCTTCTATTGGATGGGAAGGTGCATTTAAACCTCCGTCCACAAGAGGGTGCCAGTCCTGATGAAGCTGGCGTGACCAGCGAAACGTGTAGACGGTCTCTTCAGCAGACCACCATGCACATCGTGACAGCTGAACCATCCGCATCCTGCTGAGGACCCGTAGCTTCAAGGCCGGGGCAGCGGGCGGTTTGACGGGACATTGACGACAGCTCAGAGGATATCGCGCCTGCGCGTGGAATTTTTTGGACTGGCTGCAGTGCTAACCCCTCGGATGTACCAAAAGCTGGCACTAGCTACATACAGTCTGGCACTCAGTGAAAAGACTTTGTGAAGGACTACGCATTGATGCCGCTAATTGGTGAGCCTTCCTCCCATCCCTCTTTCCTTCCCTTCTCCCCAGTGCCTCCCCACGCTGTGCCGCTCATACTGAGTCCCTCCCGGTACTCGCATCCACCCGGTGAGCCTGCCCGTAGCTCACCGTTTAGATCTTGCTATCATCGGGCGGCCACCACACCTGACACTAGCTACTGTGCTACTACATAGTTCACATCTAGGGGGGCTAGCACCATCCTTTCTCCCTGTGCGATCGGCACACCCAGTCCGTCCACCGCCCACCCTTTGCTACAGGCCTACATGAGTGTTCCATGAATTGTGTTGTATGTACACCTGTGCTTCCACACATACCTAATTTTGGGGGCCTCAATATTGTTTAATTGGCAGGGATATTTATACTGTGCTAATCTGTGTGTTATATTTTGGTTCAGCCCATCCTAGATGTGCATGATGTCTGCTTTGTTTTTAATTTAGTACCTGACAACGTTGTCTGAGGTAGTGGTGTCACTGACTTTATCTGCCCAGATTGCTCCTGAGTGCATTTTAGACTAGTTAGTAATAAAATTTGCATTTTTATATTTTTGTGTTCCAGTTTACTTTATCATACACTACACCAGACTCCAGTGGCTTCACCGATGGCGCTTTCATAGACAGTCTCCATAACTGCCTTCCTTTGTGACTAAGAAAAACAACCCTGAGTATAAATGAGTGTGGGGATGAGTAGCTGTGATTGCAGCAATCCTGTATTGCAAAGTTCAGTAGATCTTCTGCCGGCTTATATTGATTGAAAGTTAGGTATCTAATAGCACTGTGTCCTCTAATCCTTGATATGAGGCACAAAAGGTTAAACTTCACTGAATTCAACAACTTTCCCAGTAACCACTGACTTGTAGGGATAAACTGACAATGAACAGCAATCCAGTGCACTTTAACTGTAATTCAACTTGTGATTAGGATATGCCTTTAAAGAATGGGTCAAAACCCGCTCATCAAACCAGGTAATAACTGTGGTTGAGGGTCCAGCTGCTCCAATGGTGACACTAGCGCTGGAACTGATGGCACACACTTGCTCTTTGTTTCTAGGAAAAACGGTCCTCCACTGCACTCCTTGCAGCTCTCCCTGATCGATTGATATGATTGTTGCTGTGCCTGCTGCGACTTTGGAATGGAAGCTGGCTCTGCAGATCGCTCACTGGAACACTGTAGCACCGCAGCTGGCTGGGACACTGTAGAAATTCAGCTGGCTGGATCACTAGATGTAGGCCTCAGGCTGTGGTCCCACTGTAAAGGGCACACAGGATCCTTGCTGATTGATCACACTGTCCAAAGAGACTGGAGCAAGCTCCTCCCTTGACTTAAATAGGTTCTCCCATAAGGCACTGTTTCTCCCAAGAGCACTCACTGTGGCACATCCTGATGGGAAATGAAGTTCCTCCACAACAGAGTCTGATTACTTCTTTCCCCTTGTCATACTACAAATCCCACAAGACATCACTCCTGCACAGATCCATTCTTGTTAACGAACTAACACTAAGGGGAATCCTTCACAACATTAAATGGGCACAAATGTCTATATGCCAGAGAAGCACGACTGGGCTCCTGGCTACACACCCTAAAATCGGGTGGAACGTGTAACATGTTCCCAAAGGTGAACTTATCCTTTAAAAATAATACTGCAAGTCAAAATGTGTAAATCAGTGTGAAATACCATAAATAAGTGTAAGATACTAAAAAAAAACACACAAGATAAACAACAAAAATGAGGTACGCACCTTATAATGACTATAATTCCATCAAAGATGTTATATGGATTTCTGAGATAGTCGAAAAAGCCAAAAGCTGAAAGTTTGAGCATCATTTCCAGAGCAAACATGCTGGTAAACACAATATTACTTATCTCCAGGATGTTGGTGAGTTCTTCAGGCTGTAGATAGAGACACAATTGTGATAGCAATTAGGAAAGAAGCACTAGTTTCAGAACTAGAGTTATACTGTTTATCTCTGTGTAATTACAATACATTGTTTTTTTTTATTATTTTGTGCCTATTATGTTGTTCTGTTCTGTATGGTATGTGCTACATCATACATGTCACAGGTCCATCATGATAGAACATTTTGTCCATTTTCCTGCTCTTGAAGTTGCTGTCCCAAAATTAGAAAGCACCTGACTACTTTGGGAATTTGACAGCTCCATAGACTATAAGTGCAACATTTTGTGGATGACAGTCCTATTTACTCCTCTGTACACTAAAATTATTTCAATAAATTTGGCAGTCAGGGTAGGTGTATAATGCGGTCCTTTGCAGCTTAATGTTACTGGGTTGTTATAGTATGAAAACTTTTGCTAAACTGTTCATCCACCTTCAAGAAGGATGCTTTTGAAGACCAAAACAGGTGTGAGGCCACAGTGGTCAATGCAAATAAACAGGCACCCAACCTACTGCTCCAGGACACTCGATCTGAGGTTAGAGTTTCTGCCATGCTAAAGAAGTCCAGGGACACTCTTGGGGCACCATAGATTAAGTCTGCAGTCTCATTCTCATATGAGAAGTCACCTGGATCAATAAATCAGATACCCCTTGCTTTATCTACTTTGTTTAGCTGTCATATACGTTTATATTTATTGCTCTCAGAACTTTTTTTTTGCAGTCCAGGCACTCTGACATAAACCCAAGGCTGTAAAAAATAGCAGAGTGTTTTCTGAGCTAAAACCTAATAAAGCAACTAAGGTATGTAGTTCTGAAAACTAAAGATAGAGTTTAAAGGAGTTTGTGGTCAGAGGTCATGCGAAATGGACCATGTCTACATTCCAGTACAGACTTCCTGGAGGCCACAAAAAAAATTGAGGAGACTATTTAAGAACTGTTGAGAGTGGGGATCCTTAGACCTGCTGTAAGTCCTTTCTCATCTCTGGTGTTTCCATTAAAGATGGATGGGACATATAGAAATACTGTGGTTTGCTGAGGTCTATACAAAGTAGCACCTCCATTGAAGTCAGCTGTACCTGATATGATCTCAATCATTGAGAAAATTGCTAAAGAGGCAGGAAGATGTCATGCTGTGATAGACCTGGCTAACGCTTTGTTTTCAATTTGGATAGACCCAGAGTGTCAGGACCAGTTTCTTTTGTGTGGGATGGTGGCAGTACATTTTCACTGTCCTTCCTCAAGGTTACCTTCATTCTCCAATGATTTGTCATTGACTGATTGCCCGAGATCTAAGTACGCTGAATTTGCGTTTCACTAAATCAATGACATCATGATTTCTGGGACAAAAGAACATGTAACTAAAGCACTGCACCTGCTAATACAGCACATGGAGAACAGAGGATGGGCTATCAACAGAGACCAAGAACTCTAAATGAGATCTCAGAACAGCAGACCGCATTCCTTGCTGCTAAAAAAAGCCATTTTGCAGCATCATGGATTGGGACCCATGAGACAAGGAGTACCATTTAAGCTGAGTGTAGTGGAGCTGGATGGTACCATATCTTGGAGTATGTGGCATCCATATGAAAAGAAAGGAAGGAGAGCAATACCCATTGGATTTTGGTCCAAGCAACTGAGAGGGGCACAGAAGAGATACACACCCCTAGAGAAGTACATGTTTGGGGCCTACACAGTACTTCAACACGTAGAGACCATTACAGGAAAGGACACAGTCACTATCCATACTGCATTACCAATAACAGAATGGGTGAGAGATAATGGACTGACCACTAGGGCAACTGTAGCTTAGATCCAAACCCTGATGAAATGGAAGTGGTACCTTCAAGAAAGAAGGGGTATGGCAGCTGGGGATTTCAGAGACATTTCAAACCAATCTGCAAGGCTTGTTACTTTTACCAGCCCCCAGCCAGAAGAAGAGCTTTCTGTGCTGCAATCATCCCCCATTCAAGAGTCTCCTCTCTTTGAGTCTCTTTTAGAAGACATGAAAGAGTCAGCGTGGTTCCCTGATGGTTCAGCCATAAGTCATCTCATCCGGATGTCAATGGGCAGCAGCATCCTACAACCCGAGTACAGACACAATCCTGAAGGAGACTGGAATTGGAGGGTCTAGTCAGTATGCAGTGATGACTATTCAGAAAGATCCTTCTTCCCATATCACCATCTATACTGACAGCTGGGCGGTCTTTAAAGGACTGACACGTGGAAGCCCAATGAATAATGATTCATGGAAAGGTGGTGTGGGGAGACAAGGAAGTCTGGGACTACATCTGGAAGGAAGCTCATTCCTGCACAATAAAAGTGGGACATGTTGACGCACATGTGCCCCTGGTCCCAGACTTTGAGAACTATAACAGAGTGGCAGACAAAATTGCCAAGGTGAGTGCAGTTGTGTTAATGGATCCTGTCTTGATGAACTTGGCCAACTGGGCCCACAAGCAATTTGGACATTTGGGGCAGAAAGTGACATATGAATGGGCACAGCAGACAGGATTGCATATATCCATGAGCATGATAAAGTCTGTAATAGGGAACTGTACAGTGTGTGAAAAAGTGTGACAATGGCCATTGAAAAAGTACTCCACTTGGTCAAATAAGAGGGGTGAGAGGCCTGTGTAGATTTGGCAGATTTACTCCATCGGTCCCCTGCCTGAAGTATTGTTGCACTGCAGTGGACACCAATTCAGGAATTTTGCTTGTTCACAAGCAAAAGTCTTTGTTGTTGCTTATGGTTGTCCCAAACAAGTCCAAAGTGATAATGACTCACACTTCACCAGATCAGCAGGTCAACGGTGAGCCAAAGATTCTGGAGTGTACTGGTTGTGCCAGATCTCATACCATCCACAGGCAGCTGGTTTGATTGAAAGATACAATGGGCTATTGAAGGACCGGCTAGGGCACAGATTCTACAGCTGGAATGCAGAGTTCAGTATTTACAATAGGTTCCTGAAAGAACAGGGCTTAACAGGTACCAATCTACTGCTTCCCATGACATAGAAACCAAGAGTGACATATCTAAAGCTGAAGCCTAAGAATGAGAGGGGATCTGGCAGGAAGGTTTGAACTTATATTTGCATTGGCAGATGAGCTTCAGGACAGTGGCTGGGATTCTGACTGGTTAGTGGATACTTCTCAGCAACAGTGGAAAGTGAGGCTCTATAACATCAAACCTTCCAAAATAAACAGCAATGATCTTGTAAGAGATATCAGTATTTTTCCTCTCCTCCCTATCAATGTTTTTTGGAAGGGTCAGAAGTGGATGCAAGCAGGTGGCAAAGTGTTGGTCAGAGATCCAGACAAGAAGCCAGTTAGAGGAGAGATTGTAGCTGAAGGGCCGGGGTCTAGTGTTCATGAATTATTAGAAAGAACAGATAATCCACTGTGTTTTCCACTCCACACACTGTCTCCGATTTTAACCATAGGAAGACCAGAGAAAGGCGACTTCATGATGGAAGATCACAAGAGCTGTGAAGAGCAAGGCCTTTGATGTGTTAGACCAAAACACCTTCTCAGTGGCAGAAATATGGGAGGGAGTTGCATTCAAGGCAAATTAACCGGTTCAAGACCGCCCGCTGTGGATTGACAGCGACAGTTTGGCTCAATAACGCGAAACGCCATCACCCGATGGCGGCTGAGAGATCAGGCATCGTAGGCATGCATGCACACTCACTGTGTAGTGGGGGAGCCAGGCAGCGGGTAGGGTGGACTCTATGTCGGACGGCCACCCGCGATCTCTCCCCCGCAGTGATAAAATGGGGACCACTAATGTAAGCAAGTGGATTCCCATTCTGTCAGGGGGGGAAGGATTGTGATTGTATGCTCCCTGTGTATGGGAGCTGCAATCACTCTCCTCCCTCATTCAGCCCAGCCCCCATATAGTTAGTAACACATCCCAGGGAACACAGTTAACTGCTTGATCGCCCCCTAGTGTTAACCCCTTCCCTGCCAGGGACATTTACACAGTAATCAGTGCATTTTCATAGCACTTATCGCTGTATAAATACCAATGGTGCCTAAAAAGTGTCAAAATGGTCCGACATGTCCACCACAATGTCGCAGTTCAGCTAAAAATTGCAGAACCCCATAAATGAATTCTCATTGTTCGTAAACGTGGCAACTTTTGTGCAAACCAATCAATATACGCCAATTGCGATATTTTTTTACCAAAAATATGAGGAAGAATATATTAGCCAAAACGGATGAATACATTTTTTTTTATATATATATATTTTTTTTGAATATGTAATTTAGCAAAGTAAAAAATCTTGGGTTTTTTGCAAAATTGTCGCTCTTTTTTTATTTATAGCACAAAAAATAAAAACTGCACAGGTGATCAAATGCCACCAAAAGAAAGTTCTATTTGTGGGGGAAAAAAGGACATCAATTTTATTTGGGTACAACGTTGCACGACCGCGTAATTGTCAGTTAAAGCGACGCAGTGCCGAATCTCAAAAAGTACTCTGGTCATAAAGGGGGAAATCCTTCCGGGGCTGAAGTGGTTGATGTTTAATGTGAGTAATTAGTAATGAAGTGATTTTTTGAGAGAAATAAATATATGTATATTTTATGATTTTATTCTCAGACTTTAGTGTTTAGCAGTTTGTCATAGAAACAGAAATCAGGTTACTTTTGAGTATTTGAGTGGATACTTCTCAAACAAATGCCGCTGGATACAATGAGAACTTAGATACCTTTGTTGTATTCCATTTGACAGTTGGATCAGTCTATTGTTCTGTAACCGTGGTCAACAATAGCTTGACAACCAGACATACTGTATATGACCTATGGCATGTATGATACCATATTGCCATCTTGAGGTCAAATTGGAGAATGTTTCTCTAATTGAAACTCAGTTTTGGGAAATGGGCCACACGAATATGGGAATGGTAAACTTTCCAAACAAAAGGTTGTCAGACATAATGACTTAACACCAAGGAAGATCTCTGAGAAAAGGAGAGGAGACTTCACCTAAGACGCCTTCGCCCAACCTCCCACAAGAGCTTATAGAGTAAGCCTGGGTCCTCATTGCCTACGGAAATTGTGAACCCACAGTAACATGAATTAAGTAACTTTTAAGCTTAGTTGCTAGTAAGTAGGTAGCATTTTGCTTGTTATAGGTATATCTGTCAGTCTTGTATTGTATTCATATAATTGTAATAGTTTTGTATGTAAAGCATTTTTGTTTAGTAAAATCACATTAATACACTGCAAAGGTCTGATCTTCCTTGCTTGTAATGTAAATTAACCACAATAGACCAAAGCAAAATAGCAAAACATCAGTGCTGGACAGAGAGGAGAGAAAGCTGTGTGGATTTTAAATCCCCAGACTGATGGAGTGCCTTGCGGGAGCCCTAGCAGCTGAGGTAAATACAGAGGATGCTGGGGGGTGAGGAGGTGGTTTGGTGTTACGTCACCTTTTTTCTGTAAAGGTGAGTGAACACTTTAATGCACAGCACAAGATTTGTCACTGTCCCAGTCACTCCGCTTGAACTATCTACTCACTGAACTAAATCCATCCACTTGATGCTTAACTTGAGGACACTCCTAGCCCAACAGCATGTGTAATGCCTCTTGTACATGGCTTCAAATGATCTCAGCCCCTTATTTTCCAGCCTCTAATCCCATGTTGCCTTGGGTTTATATGACACTTTAGCCAACAATACAGTCTGTCTCCTATTTTTAACTGAATCATCACTTGAAACAAAAAATTGACAGTTGGAACAGAGAGCAGGATTTGGACTAACACATCCTTAAAATATGCTGGACACTACTGGCAACAATAAAACTTTAAATCGTATATAAGTGTAGCCCTGGTATAAGGGAGTCATATGAAGTTGCCCTCTGCACAAAGGCTATGGCGCTAACCTGCAGGTAACCAAATGAGCCAGAGCCTTTGCTAAAGGAAGAGTGGACTATGAATATATAATTGGCACTGCCTCAACCTAGAACAGGTTTCCAGCTTATGTATAGATGATCCCTTTCTAGGACAATAACTAGTAACTCACTCAAAATAATTGACAGCTGTAGTACTAATACACCCAGCATAGATTTCTAAGAGTAAAGATATGCAGACATACCAGCAGGTGATTAGTGTAACTTTATATATGATAAAGTGATGACGTTACATCCAACCAACACAAGAAGAATGTAATATATATATATATATATATATATATATGCATCTATATATATCCGCATATATAACTGAAGGCCTTTAACACCAATACCTCCAATTAGGCACTTTGGCACAGTTCAATCGCAGGAGCCCCTGATGAGCTGACTTGCAAGGCGTAACACAATCCGGCTTGAGAGGATGAACGCTGACACATCTGTGGAGTGGTGGCTTCCTGGGGAATGCTTGTACAGATGAACGCACAGATGGCGAAGAAGTCTGGAACGCACTACCTGCAAGGCAAATCAGGCCTATCTATCTCTTGGTCCCTAACCTTACTATAGGCTATCAATGCTACCGGACCACTACCTATCTAAGTGGCCATCGGAAGCCTAACCTGTTGCTACCCTGAGCTGTTTACCATTCCCTTTACTAATACTAGCTAGGAACCCCCAGACCAAAAAAGAAAACTGTTGCTTTAAATAATAAAGTGGCAGATATACACTTCAACACAAACTAGTCAAATGAGTTATAATCAAATGAGCTTTGCTCTCATACACTTGAGAATAGCCCAAGTATATTGCAGTATGCAAATAGAAAGTAAATCAGAGAAGCCTCTAACACAGGGATATGCAGATACAGTATCTGATTCCCACACAGGAGTGCTCACACAGGAGTGACAGAAATATAACAGTGAGGTAAACAGTGCAGCAACACTTGCCTATGTTATTGTCCCTTTTTAGCCTGGAAGGAGATATCACAAAATCAGTCTGTGGCACCTCTTCATGACATAGCATGTGGCTGGTCTCTCTCTCCTTTTAGTTTCTGACATCCACATATATATAGCCTTGAGGGGTTTCCTGACCTTTTAACAGGGGCAGGGAACAACCTCTTAACAGGAAAAACCTGTTTGTAATAAGAACTTTGTGGTAGGCACCAGGCATTAATGTATTATTGTAAACAAACTCAGACAGTGTACAAAAGAAAACTTCCCTACACACTCCCCCTGGTGAATCCTTTACGTCCCGTCAAAGACAACATACATATATATGCAACATCCCAACAAAGAAACAATGTTGATCCTCTCTCCATTACAATGGTTTTCTGAAGGAGAAGGCAAGTTAGTAAATAATTCCAGGTGAAGCAAACACTGGTAACATATTGACCAAATTAGAAACTGCTCCTACCCAGGCATGATACAAGTGAGGCTGAGTAATGAATCTGGGATCCCCCAAACTATCATAAGTCAAGATGGGCAGGGAATGTCTAGCTTGTTCTCCTCTTCATACTTCTCTCTGAGGTAAAGCTGTGTTCCCAAATTCTGGAGACCCAGGATCTAGCGTCTCCCGGGAAGGAGAAGGAGTGTCGGTGCTGGCAACATCAGGGGTCACATTCCACTCACTCTCACTGACATCAGAAAGGTCAGGTGAGGCATCCTCCTGAATAGAAGGCAGATCATTCACGGGAGTGTCAGCTGTGATTTCCTCATCACTGACTTGAGGAATGGGCAGTGATTGCCAAGCTTTGATTCTTCCTTCTGGCCCCTTTATCTTGTATACAGGGATCCCAGGTAACTTATCCACCACTGTGAAGATTTCTTTCCTCCATCTGTCAGCTAATTTATGCTTTCCTGTTGCACCGAGGTTTCGTAGTAGTACTCTATCGCCTATATTCAAGTTTCTGTATCTCACCCCAAGATCAAACCTTCTTTTGTTTCCTTCATTAATTTTGGCCACATTTTCTTCAGCCAAGCAGTTAAGCAGACTTAAGGGTATCTTTCAATCTAGCCACATATTGGTAGTGGCTTTGGTGACTGATTCCATCAGTGGAGACCCCTAGTAGGAGGTCAATTGGTAACCCGGGCTCTCTTCCAAACATCAAAAAGTAAGGGGAAAACCCAGTGCTCTCATGCCTTGTACTTTTATATGCATGAACCATGGCTTCAACCCTACGATTCCAGGTACATTTGTCATCAGCCTGTAGGGTGCCTAGCATGTCAAGCAAGGTCCTGTTAAATCTTTCAGGAAGAGCATCACCTTCAGGGTGGTAAGGTGTACTCTTGCGAATGTTTAGCAGCTGAAGCAATTCCTTGATTAACTTGCTCTCAAAATCCCGACCCTGATCTGAGTGTACTCTGTGGGGGAGGCTGTAGTGGATAAAATATTTCTCCTAAAGTACTCAAGCAACTGTTATTGCCTTTTGATCCATAGTAGGGAAAGCTTGGGCATATGGAGTGAAGTGATCGGTCACCACTAATATATTTCCGATCTCTCTGGAATGTTGGTCAATACATAGAAAGTCAATACAGACCAGATCCATGGGACCTGAACTTTGTAAGTGTTGCATGGGGGCAGCACGGACTGGCAGAGCTTTCCTCTGAAGACATTGAAGGCAACGTCTGCAAAAATTGACCACGGTGTCTCTCATTTTAGGCCAGTAGAATCGGTCTTGGATGAGGCCATAAGTCTTTTCCAGCCCCAGATGGTCATGATGGTCATGCAGACTCCTGAACATCAGCTTGCAGAAGCATTCTGGGAGCACTAACTGACGCCTCCCTGGGTGGTCATGATACAATACCACCCGATAGAGTAGTTCTTTGTCTATTTAAAATTTCTTCCAATCCCTCAGGAAAGGACCACACTCAGTGGGCAGGGACTTCTTCAACATCTCTGGATCTTTAACCCTCACTGCTCTGTACAAAAGGTCAGATAAAAGGGTCAGACTTCTGACTTTTAATCATTTGCTGGGGGGCTATGGAGCATCTTTCAAATGACCCCAGTGCAGCCAGGTAAGCGAACATATCAGGGACAGCTTCTGGACCACTACCCATGCAGTCCACGAGCCGTGTCTCAGAAAATGCCACTTTATCTTCAACAACTGTGGCTGTAGCACACAGGGCTCCGGCAACAGGGCCACGGACATTCTCTTCAGATATAGTAGCCAACCCTGGGCATCTTTATAGGGCATCTGCTCCAATGTTCTTTGGGCCCGGTTTGTACTTCAATGTAAACTGGTAATTGGAAAGAGCGGCTAACCATTGGTAACCAGTGGCATCCTGCTGGGCTGTAGTTAGAACATACGTCAAAGGATTGTTATCAGTTCTTACTTCAAATGAAGCTCTGTATAGATAATCGTGTAACTTGTTAATGATGTCCCCTCCCGCTGCCTGGTATAACAACCGAGCGGCTCCCATTATCAGTGGATATCCAGTGGCCTGCTCTAAAAAACAGTACCAGGATATAGCCTGTAGCTCCAGACTATACCCCGATACTTCCACTTAAAGCAGCCACCGTTTATAAACAGCGATTCGCATTAAGTGGTTACAATAATTTACAACAGCAGGACCCGTTCCTGCGCCCAACAAAAGTAACTGCAAGGGGTTACAGTGTTTTGGCACCGACAACACCCAAGGCCCAATCTTTCACCACCTGTTTGACTGGGGCATGTCATCACAATTTGTAACCACCGAATCGCTTAACCGGCAGGTTTAGGTGGATGTATTGGGGTATAGCCTGCAGCTACAGGCTATACCCCGGTACCGTTTTTTGGAGCAGGTGGCCGGCTATCCGGTAATAATGGCCGATCTGGCTCAGAAGCCGCTTGGTCTTTATGCAAGGGAGCAGGAGGGGCCACCCCCCCCCCCGCCACCGTCCGACGCTCTTCTCTGGTCTCCTGTCCCACTAGGAGACTGGAGCTCCAATCCGACACTTCTGGCCGCTGTGTGGAGTCCCTGTGGAAGCCAGAATCAGCTTCAATTGGGACTCCTTCATACATTTCCGGAAGCAACGTCACAACGTCACTTCTGGTTTATTCGGCGGCAAGCGTTTTAAAAAAATGACAGTATGCAGAATCGCAGTTTTTGGTGATCTGAATACTGTGAAGTGCAAAGGAGGGATGGGGAGTCTTTTAGACCCCCCCCCAATCCCTCCATAAAGAGTACCTGTCACCAAATATTACTATCACAAGGGATGTTTACATTCCTTGTGATAGCAATAAAAGTGATCCAATTTTTTTTTAAAACAAAGTGTTAAAAAAATAAAAAAATAAAATAAATAAAAAAATGTAAACCGTAACCGCGAGCTAGTGCAGCAAAGAAAACTCAAACTTAAGTCACGCCCGCATATGAAAACGATGTTCAAACCACACATGTGAGGTATCGCCGTGATCACCAGTGTGTGAGCAGTAATTTTAGCAAAAGACCTCCTCTGCACCTCTAACCTGGTAAACGTTAAACATTTTTAAAGCGTCGCCTATGGATTTTTAAGTACCGGAGTTTTTCGCCATTCTGCAAGTGTGTGCAATTTTCAACCGTAACATATATGGTATCTATTTACTCTGCGTAACATCCTCTTCCACAATATACAAAAAAAATTGCACTTGAAAGACCAATGCGCAAATACCGTGTGATAAATAGTATTGCAACGATCACCATTTTATTCTCTAGGGTGTTTGAAAAAAAATATAATGTTTGGGGGTTCTAAGTAATTTTCTAGCAAAAAAATTATTTTAACTTGTAAACAACAAGTGGAAAAAAAGGCTCCGGGCCTAAAGTGTTTAAACTAATTTACAATAGCAGGTCCCATTCCTGCGCCCAACAAGAGTAACTGCAAGGGGTTACAGTGTTCTGGCACCGCCAGCACCCAAGGCACAATTTTTCACCACCTGTTTGACTGGGGGATTTTATCACAGTTTTTTAACTAATTTACAACAGCAGGGCCCTTCAGGTCTGGTATAGAATTCAAGGGGAACCCCACGCCAAATTTTTAAAAAAAATGGCGTGGTATCCCCCCCAAAATCCAAACCAGACCCTTATCAGAGCACCAGCCCTGGCATGGCAGGAGGGGGTGGGGACAAGCAAGCACCCCCCCCTCCGAAACATACCAGGCCACATGCCCTCAACATGGAGAGGATACTTTGAGGTTGCCCCCAAAGCACCTTGTCCCCATGTTGATGGGGAGAAGGGCCTCATCCCCAAAACCCTGGTCGGTGGTTGTGGGGGTCTGCGGGCAGGGGGCTTATCAGAATCTGGAAGCCCCCTTTAATAAGGGGGCCCCCAGATCCTGACCCCCCCATGTGAATAGGTATGGGGTACATTGTACCCCTACCCATTCACCAAAAAAAGAGTGTAGTGTTAAAAAAAACAAGAGGCAGTTTTTGACAAGTCCTTTATTTTGTAAAATAGCTCTTTTCTTCTTTCTTCCTCCATCTTCCCCTGGACCTGTCCTTCTTCTTCTGCTTCTTCCCTTAGTCTTCTTGCTTCCTCTGTTCGTTTTCAATCTTCATCTTCTTCTTCCTTCTTCTTTCACCTCCGCCGCTCTCCCCGCTGCTGCAGTCCGGCCCCTATGCGTCTCCCAGAATGGGCTTTTATAAGAAGGGGCGGGGCCACTCAGTGACACAACCCGCCCCTTCTGACATCATACAATGTCAGAGGGGGCGGGTCACTCATTTACGTCACCACGTGACCCGCCCCTTCTTATAAAAGAACTGTCATTGTCAAGAACGCCCATTCTGGGAGGAGCACAGGGGCCGGACTGCAGCAGCAGGGAGAGTGGCGGAGGTGAAAGAAGAAAAAGAAGATGAAGATGAAGACTGAAGATAAAGAGAGGAAGCAAGAAGATCAGAAGAAGGACCGGGCCAGGAGAAGAGGGAGGAAGAAAGAAGAAAAGAGCTATTTTACCCAATAAAGGACTTGTCAAAAACTGCCTCTTGTTTTTTGTAACACTACACTCCTTTTTTAAAATATACCCCATACCTATTCACATGGGGAGGGCAGCATATGGGGGCCCCCTTATTAAAGGGGGCTTCCAGATTCCAATAAGCCTTCCCGCCCGTAGATCCCCACAAGCACCGGCCAGGCTTGTGAGGAAGAAGCTCTTGTCCCCCTCAACATGGGGACAAGGTGCTTTGAGGTGGGGGGGGGCATGTAGCCTGGCACGGCTCAGGAGGGGAGGCGGCGCATTTGCCCGTCCCCCCCATCCTAACCGGCCAGGGCTGCATGCTCGGATAAGGGTCTAGTTTGGATTTTAGGGGGAACCCCACATCAATTTTTTTTTTTTTTTGGGGCGGTGTTCTCCTTAATATCCAAACCAGACCTGAAGAGTCTGGTTTGGACTGGGAGGGGGGGAACCCCACGCACTTTTTTTCAGCAATTTTTTTTTTTTTTTTGTATATTGCCGGGAACTGGCAATACATTACAACCGTGATTTTAAATTACATTTTTTCCTATGGAATTGTCATTTTGCTCTGGCTATGTTCTACACCTCACACCCTTTTACATACAGACTAAGGACACCCCCCAGGCACAATATTTAAAGGATTTTTCCTTTTTTTTTCACTTTAAGCATTATTAAAATCACTGCTCCTGAAAAAAGTCTTGATTGAAAAACTTTTTTTTTCATTGATACATGTCCCCTAGGACAGGACCCGGGTCCCCATACACTTTTTAGGGCAATACCATCGCATATAAGCCTTTAAAATTAGCACAGTTGATTTTTCATGTTCGGGTCCCATAGACTTTAATGGTGTTCGGATGTTCGCCCAAACTTTTTCTTTCAAAATATTTTATTGAAGTTACATGAGTAGAAAACCATATTCAAAATCATAAGGCAGATATACTCGTTACCAAAGACAGTGAAGAATAGACTACTAGAGAACCAAGGCTAAAACATTGGTAGTATGTTATATACATTTTCATGCCCTGGTGACAGCCTTTGGGAGTAGGGTGGGTTGGGATTCCACCCGGCATCCCGAATAGGGAACAAGCTGTGCCTAGCAAAGTCCCAACCCTCCATCCAGGAAGACTGGTCTGTACAAAGTTTTTATATGGTAAGAGCTACACTGGCATGTCAAATCAACTGTTTAGCTTCTTCCTGCGATTGAAACCTTATCTATGTAACGGTGGTCTTTGCGTAACGAGACTCTAACCAAATTATATCCATATAAAATACTGAGAGAGAAAGAGAGAAACAGAATAGAGAGAGACAAACTAAAGGTCCCTCAACATGGAGTACAAACTAAGGTCACTCAACATGGATCAAGGGGTGACCACCTGGATTGAAAACTGCCTACAGGGGCGAGTCCAGAGGGTGGTGATAAATGGGGAGTACTCAGAATGGTCTGGGGTAGAAAGTGGGGTTCCCCAGGGTTCTGTCCTGGGACCAATCCTATTCAATTTATTCATAAATGATTTGGAGAACGGGGTGAAGAGCTCAATCTCAATATTTGCATATGATACCAAGCTAAGCAGAGCAATAAATTCTCCACAGGATGTGGAAACGCTGCAAGAAGATCTAAATAAATTAATGGGGTGGGCAGACAAGTGGCAAATGAGATTTAACGTAGAAAAATGTAAGATAATGCATTTGGGTACCAAGAACATGAATGCAAATTACTCACTAGGGGGAGAGCCCCTGGGGGAATCAAGGATGGAAAAATACCTCGGGGTCCTAGTAGAGAGCAGGCTCAGCAGTGGCATGCAATGCCAAGCTGCTGCAAGCAAGGCTAACAAAGTGTTGGCATGCATCAAAAAAGGGATTAACTTCAGGGATAAATCAATAATTCTCCCACTGTACAAGTCCCTGGTGAGGCCGCACCTGGAGTATGCCATCCAGTTCTGGACACCGGTCCTCAGGAAGGACATCCTGGTATTGGAAAGGGTTCAGAGAAGGGCAACAAAGCTAATTAAGGGATTAGAGGACCTAAGTTATGAGGAAAGATTACAGGCACTGAACTTGTTCTCTCTGGAGAAAAGACGCTTGAGAGGGGACATGATTTCAATGTACAAATACTGTACTGGTGACCCCGCTATAGGGGCAATACTATTCAGCGCAAGAGAAAACACAAAGACACTCGACCATTCACTGAGAATGAAACAAAGGCGGTTTAACCTTAAGATGCGTAGGGGTTTCTTTACGGTAAGAGCAGTGAGAATGTGGAATTCTCTTCCAGAAACAGTGGTTTCTGCTGGTAGTATAGATAATTTTAAAAAACTATTAGATGCACACCTAAGGTACCACAACATTGGGGGATATACAACGTAATACTGACATAAAAAAACACACACATGGGTTGGACTTGATGGACTTGTGTCTTTTTCCAGCCTCACTGACTATGTAACTATGAGAGCTGGTCAGCGTTAACGTGTGCTAATTTATTAAGGAGCTGCAATGCTAGGTATTAAAGGGACACCTGCAAATTTGGCCCACGGTTCCCAAATGGCCTCAAATTTAGTCTCAGTATCGTTCAAAATGCTTGCAATCTTTTCTTGGGACATAATCCAAGATATTTTATGTATTGTTGCGGCCATCGAGACTTTAGGTTGCTTCCATGCCTTGGCAATAGTCATTTTGGCACCAAAGAAAATAAAGTGGATTAATTTACAGTGATGTTTATGTAGCCTGGGAATATATACGTTGAGGAGGGCCAGAGTTGGAGATCTGGGTAGTTGGCAGCCTGTCACCTTGAAAATTAGACGAAAGACCGAGTTCCAAAAAGTACGGATCCTCGGGCACTCCCACCAGATGTGAGGCATCGAATCCGACAGGTGACAACCCCTGAAACATAAGGGAGACACAGATTGATACATGAATGCTAATTTTGAGGGTGTCAGGTACCATCTCATTAGAACTTTTAGACTGGCTTCTATCAGGGAGATGTTCCTGAGCCGCTTGAAAGCTCTAGAGTGTGACCTCTGCCAATCTACCAGGTCCCACTGAAGCTTAAGGTCCTTTTCCCAGGCAAGCATATGTGGTGACTTACAATGTCGTTCGGCAAGTGATAGGTAAATGAGAGATATTCCTCCCCTGGGATCAACAGCTTGGCCTCACCATTTTTCATAGGCTTAGAGTTCCGGTGGGTTAGGTTTATTTTCCCAGATCTTGTGAAGAAAATTATTAATTTGACAGAATCTGAATCGTTCAGAACCTGGCAACTCCAGCTGGCTCACACAGTAACCCAGGGACAACAGACCCATAGAATTGAAGAAGTGCCCTATTCGGTACAAGCCCTTATCCAGCCACCATTGAAAAGCCTTGATCTTTAACCCCGGAGGAAATTTAGGATTATGGAAGATATGCGCTAAGGGTTGATATGATGATATTAATGATGGAGACTATCGAACCTCGTCCCAGAGGGCCATCGACTGCGATAAGATTGGAGAAAGAATGGCAGGTCTTACCCTTGGAGGAACCCAAAGGAGAAAATCCAATGTATATGTGGGAACTGCCAATCTTTCCATTGAAAGCCAATCTAAGCCAAAATAGACTGAGGAGAGTTGGGCCAATCTGGCCGCCTGAAAGTACCACTTTAATTTTGGGAGGCCTAAGCCGCGTTTTTTACTTGGGGTGAACAGGGTATTTTGAGGAAGCCTATATCCCCCCTTCCCCCATATAAATTTGATAATTTTGCTCTGGAAGCTTTTTAAGTGGCCCATTCTAATTTTAATTGGTAGGGATCTAAACAGGTAGAGGATTTTAGGCAGGAGTGTCATCTTAATCGCGTGGATTCTACCTAGCCAAGATAGCTCCCCTTTAGTTCAGGATTTCAGGTCTGATTCTAATTTATTGTACAACGATGGATAATTGGCCTCATAGAGTCTCTCAAGTTTGTTGGTAAGGGTGATGCCTAAGTAATTAAGAGTGGAGTTGCTCCATTCAAATTTGAAGGAATTCTTCAAGACAGACACTGTCTCTGGGGGTAGTGAAATATTTAAAGCTTGGGATTTAGAGTAATTGACCTTCAGTCCAGAAATTCATCTAGGACTTTGCAAAGGTTAGGAAGGGAAATTGTTGGCCCGGTAATGAAAAGCAGAACATCGTCTGCGAACAATCCGCATGCGGACCGCACGAGACCCCTTGGATGTCCGGATTATTCCTTATCGCTATTGCTAGTGTCTCAATTGCCATCGCAAATATGAGGTGAGAACGGGCACCCCTGCCTGGTTCCTCTAGAGATTTCAAAATACCCAGATAGGTACCCTTGCATGCATATCCCTGCCCTGGGAGTGGAGTATAGAGCCTGTAATATGCCTCTAAATTTGGGACCAAAACCCCATTTATCCAAAAGGGTGAAGAGGTAAGGCCAGGAGATAGAATTGAAAGCTTTATGAAGGTCGAGGGAAAGTAACATTCCCGCTTGCCTGGGGCCCCCGTCCCAGTTGCACTGTAATAGTGAAATAATGTCAATCGCCCTCCTCACTTGGTCTGGTCCCTGTCTACCCGGGATGAAGCCTACCTGGTCCTTGTGTATATAAGCTTTAATAAAGGTTCCTAATCGATTGACTAATATTTTTGTTAGTATTTTGATATCGTTATTTATTAAGGATATAGGGCGGTAGTTGCATACTTCTTCCGGGTTTTTCCCTGGTTTTGGGATCACCGTTATAAGGGCAGTGTTCAGGTGGACATCCAGGGGGGATCCCTGAACCTTGGAATTAAAAAATTTGGACATGAAGGGGGAAAGGATGTCAGCAAAGGCTTTATAGTACGAGGCCGTAAGGCCGTTAGGGCCTGGGGCTGATCCGTTCTTTAGGTGCTTAATTACATCTATGACCTCTTCCTTAGTGATGGGTGCCTCCATTAGGTCTTTATGTTTAGAGGACAATTGAGGGATAGGTAATTTATCTAAGAATTTACATGTTACTTGTTCTGATGACCCGGTCGAGGGACTATATAACTCGGAAGAAAAAGTGCTAAAAGCTTCAAGAATTTTAATGGGATTTTAATTTTAATGGGATTAGAGGTGGAGGCTTGACCAGCCAATTTAATCTTGGGTAAGTTGTAGTTTCTATGGCGCGGTGAGAGTTTGGAGGCCAACATCGGGCCGCAACGGTCTTTAAGAGTGTAAAATCTGGCTCCTGTCCATCTAATTTGTTTCTCCGTCTTGGCGGTTAGAGCTAAATTAAGCTCCAGTCTAGCTGCTTCTGAGAGAGTCCTTTGTTGGATTCTTTTTATGGGTTTTCTTCAATTCCGTAAAAGATTGGTCTAGTTTATGTATATGGGCTTTCCTCTCCCTTTTGTTTTGGGATGCTAGCTGTATAAACTTCCCTCTAATGGCAACCTTATGGGCAGCCCAGAGGGTTTCTGGATTCATATCATTAGTCTCATTTAATAGTAAGTACTCCTGCAGGGAATTAGCTTTTTCTTTGAATTTAACTGGGTCGCTTAGAAGAGATTCATTTAACCTCCAGAGGGGAGACTGTTTAGCTGTAGCAGGGAGAATGATATTTAAGGATACTTAAAGAGTGAACTGACAACGCCGTGCCTATTATCGAGGAACTGACCACCCTTGGGATGCACCTAGCCGCAATTAACAGGTGATCTATTCTCAAATAAGAATTATGTGGGTTAGAGAAGAAGGAGAAGTCTCTTTTATTTGGGTTCAATTCCCTCCAAATGTCCACTAGATCATATGAATCAATCTCGCTATCTTGTGACTTGCTTTAGAGGGATGGACCAGTTGATCCACACATGGTCTGGACTTGTCTAAGGCTTGATCGAATGCTGTGTTCGAGTCACCACCCAAAATCACTGTCCCCTCTAGAAGAGGAGCCAGGGTTTTGAGTAAGTTCTGGAAAAACGACACCTGTCCCTTGTTTGGGGCGTAATAGTAGACTATAGAGTACAGGCTTCCTTGTATGGTTCCTTTTACCAGTAAATATTTGCTCTCTGGGTCTCTCAAATCAGAGATCCATGAGAAATTACTCTGTTTAGAGAAAAGGATTGCAACTCCTCTTGTTTTGTCTGGGGCGTTGGCTAAATAGAATTTCGGGTAAAAGGTGTGGATAAAGTTTGGGTTGTACCGGATAGGGAAATGAGTCTCCTGCAGAAGAACTATATCAAATTTCTTAGAGCGATAGGTCTCCAGAACCTTTCTCCTCTTGACAGGAGAGTTCAATCCCTGGATATTATGTGTGGCCACCTTAAGGATTGCGGGAGGTGACTGTGGATCAGCCATGTGGAAGCCATGGGGGGAAGCTCAACTCATCGCCACCACTTACCAAGAGACGTTTTTGCCCATGAAATAAGTCACTTGCTACCTGAGTTCGAGGAGTCGAGAGGGATATCCACTGAAGGACCCGTACCCACTGACCAGCTGAAACAGAAAGAGAGTTAGAGAGAAGAAACAGAAAAACCAAGGAGATATATATAACAAATTGGTCCACGACTGGGACCAGAGGCATCTGACCAGGGAATGAAATGCCTAGTCAAAGGCCTGTTTAATAGAACCAACCCTATCCCACTGCAAAAAAACGAAACTGCGGGGTAGGAGGAGGCGCATGGGGTACCGCCTCAGGCCTCGGCATTATTAACCTATAAACTTAGGCCAAATCCAGGAGTAAAAACAATATCTTCAATAAGAACATAAAAAAATAGAAAAATTAAGACCGTCAATTAAGACACAATCGGGACTTAAGGTGGGAGTGCTGGAGACGTAGACCCCTCGCCCAGCTCCCAAGAGGTTGAGGGGGTCCCAAAATGTCTGCAAAGTATCTAACAAGTGGCGAGGAGGAATGCTTCAAAGAGACCTGAGATGTGAAAGTACAAGTTTCAAAGGAATCCCATCTCCGAGGCTCTCCCCTGGGTATAGATTTTAAATCAAAAAGTTGAGGCAAAGTCCTGGCTCAACATCAAAGTTAGAATCCAACAGGAATCAAACAAACAACCGAATTCGGTGTGAAAGAGCAGTTGAGGAAATACCACTCAGTTAGCCAAAAAAAAAGGAAAAAGCCCCCCTATTAGGGAGGAAGGGCATATGCCCAGGTACCAATATGAGGTTATTTCCAAAGGATCTTTTGGAGAGAGCTATGGAGGTAGGTTGTCTCTCGCCTTCTTGGTCTTGGATTTGTTCCACACAGGAGTGACTGGACTAGAGGGCATGGGCCTTTTGGTAGGCCCCGCTTCTTGTAAGGAAATGTCCATCGCCACCTCCTTTGAGATCAATCTCAAGGCCGTAAGTATTCATTCACCTCCTTGGATATCCTTAAAGGAGTAAAGTTTTCCTTTGAAAGAGAACTTAGCCGCAAAAGGAAAGGCCCACCAATATTTGAAATCCTTTTGGTTAAGGACACTTAGCAAAGGTTTCAAATTTCTTCTCCTTTGGATTGTGGAGGGGGACAGATCAGCGAAGACCTGTACATGGTGCCCCCTACAGAGTATTTGCTGGTTGGAGCATGATTGGCGCATTATTTCTTCTTTCACCGCATAGTAGTGGGATTTGATTATGATGTCCCTTGGCTTGCCATCTTTTCTGGGGGGCCCTAAGGCCCTATGAGCTCTATCCAAACCAAGACGGTGGGGGGGGGGATCTCGGGGATTAAGGATTTTATAAGATCCTGGATTGCGTCATTGGTGTCTGTAATGGATTCAGGGAGACCCGGACCCTAAAATTATCTCTTCTAGACCTGTTCTCCAAATCATCCAGTTTGGCTAAGGCCTTATCTAATTGTTCCTGGAGCACCTGGATGTGTCCAGAGTTTTGGTTTGTTTTTGCAACAGTCAGTCATGTCCAGTTTTTGTTCTATAGAGTCCATTCTCATGCCTAAATTCTGGAGGTCAGATTTGATTTCCCCAGTAATTTTAGCTGCTGTCGAGGCTAGCCCTTTATCCAAGAGCTGTATAAACTTTATCCAAGAGCTTAGAGAGCTTGAGCAATAGCTCTGATGATTGTAGTGGGAGTTCTGGGCCTGGGGAACTCTGTGATTAGGCCGCAGGGTGGCAGGCTTCATTGGGCCCTGTGGGAGATAGAGCAAACTCCTCCATTACATGTCCCAGTAGTGACTCTGTAGAGGCTGGAGAGGCTTCTAGATTAGGTTTCCCATATGGAAAGGTGGCAGGGGAGATCCAAGATTGTATGTGCTCCGGAACTTGCCTGTTCTCCTGTGAATTCCTTGCTGCGTCAGCCTGTTTGTGACTGGCCGCGGAGGCCATCTTGGTACACCCCGGCTGGCCTGTCCACCCAGCTGTGGCCCCAGATCACGTATGGCTCCCTGGTGTGCCATCAACGGGCTGGTCTCCTCGTTGTCGGATTGTCCTTGAGCACCTCCCGATGGGTTGGGGAGGTCGCAGCTGCCTGGATCGGGGGCAATATGTGCAGAGGCTCCGGGGTGGCGCGGAGCTCCTGGATCAAACGTCCATCTCGGAACTCTCGCACATGCGCACTTCGCTCAAACTTTTTATGTTCGGGGGGTGTTCGGCTCATCCCTAGTGGCTGGTCTCTCTCTCTCTCCCTTCACTTCCTGTAAGACATCCACATATATAGCCTTGAGGGGTTTCCTGACCTTTTAGCAGGGGTAGAAAACAGCCTCTTAACAGGAAGAATCTGTTTGTAATAAGAACTCTATGGTAGGCACCAGTGGCGGCTGGTGACATTTTAGGATTAGGGGGGTGCCAAAACCCGCCCTTCTTTTTTACCCCTCCCACTTTTGATAAGCCCCACCCTTTACAGATCCCACCCATTATGTCAGGAGCAGTGGCGGCTGGTGCTCAAAATTTTTGGGTGTATGCAAACAAACTGAATGAACAAAGTTCCTGTCTATTAGATTCACTACCAGTGAATCAAAATGAGATTTTATTAATCAGCAGTGACACACATGAGGTAAATGCTATTCTGAATGTGCCTCCATATATTGGGTATCTTAAAGCACATTTCAAACTGCAGTGGCTAGTGTAGTTGTGGTAATTATTAATAACTATAGTGGAACAGACCTGATCATGCATTTAACTACACCAAAACGACACTAGCCACTGCAGTTTGAAAAGTGCTTTAAGATACCCAACAATATATGGTGGCACATTCAGCATTTACCTCATGTCAATGGCTCACTGCTGATTAATAATAAAACCTCATTTTGATCACTGGTAGTGGTAGTAACAACTAAAGATGAAATGAGCACAGCATTGCATACTGATGATGATACTGCTTATGCTTAATAATTATCCCCCCAAGTTAAGTATGTAGTGCAGTACCTCTCAGTCAGGTGGCAGGCCGCTCAGGCAAAAATGGCTGCAGCAGCAGCAGTGTGTGGAGTCTGTCGACACACTCTCTTTCCTCCTGGGATGGACGGACCAGTCTGGCTTCTTGGCTGCTAGCTTGGCGGCATTTCTGAGTCTGCTCTGCACTCTGTCTGCACTGAAGGCAAGGCAGCCGAGGAGGATGGTTGGTCCGGTCGGTGCTCACGGCGGTCCACAAAAGACGTCGGAACTTGGGAAACCAAACACGCTGGGAATCACAGGTGTGTTTGGCCACTCCCAGCACATCCGCCAGTCCCGCCCCCACCCACCGCGATCTGACCAATCAGTGACTGGCAGGACAGATTCAATTAGTGTGGACGAGCTGCCACTGGTAGGCACCATGCATTAATGTAAACAAACTCACAGACAGTGTACAAAAGAACACTTCCCTACACAAGCCTGTTAGTAAATTACCCCTGCATATATTACCTCCTGTAACAGACAGCCTCAGCTGATCAAGAACAGGATAGAGTGTATGCGCTGTCCAGAATCTTATGTTTATCAGGTTGGCTCCATCGGTATGGCTGCAGTACAGTAGGCAGGGGTTATTAACCAGAAACACATCGGTAGACCTAACTGACAAAATTCATTGATGGGAAGCTGGGGAATAGTAAAAATTCAGTCTGAGCTAGGAAAGGCTAAAATTAGATGCCTGATCAAAGCATGCAAGTGAACAGCCAGGGAGCTAAAGATTTGTGTTGCCTTTTTGTGTTCTGACAAGCCCTGAGTGAGTGGACTTTTGTTGTTTTGCTCCACAGAGAAATAAAAGTGGGCAGAAGCCATAAAAGGTGACCTGACAGGTTGATGGGCACCTTACAAACTTTCCACTTGAAGCTGGTCTCTACACCCCTTACAAACTTAATAAACAACAGGGGTTAAACACAGACATTAACAGTCACACTGTGTGGGGCGGCTTCAGAGTCGGGCAACTTTTAAGCCGCCCCAGTGTGAACCGAGCTGTACTGTATCCTTAGCTGCTTTTAAGCTCCCCAGGATCCATAAACCCCAGGGCACATTGTGCTACTACACATCCCCAAAAGTGTTGATTGGCCTACCTGATCACTGGCAGCAGGTGACTGGCAACAGACAGGAGTTTGACTTTCTCTGCTGAAGCTGAGGTAACAGCATAATAAACAACCCAATTTTTCATGACTAGGGTATAAAAGATGCTTTGTTCTCCTGACCACTGGACCACCACCCCACCACTAACCTTTTCTTAAGAAAAGACACATGAAACTCAACATGGAGTTTAATGGCTGTAGCAGCCTTTTATTAACAACATTAAAGATAACATATCAACATATAAACATATGAACCTATAAACATATGAACATCTAGAATAGTCTGACAAATAAGAGTAAAAAGTCCTTAAGGGCATCTATTTGTAGTACCTGCATAACCACTATAAATGTTTAGGCCTCCAGCCACAATAAACACAGACTCGGAGACAAACAACTGCTCGCAGATACCACCAACCATAATAATGGGAGCCATACGGAAGACGGGTCCCAACCATAATAATGGGAGCCGTACCAAAGACGGGTCCCAACCATACTAATGGGAGTCGCACCGAGGACGGGTCCCAACCATAATAATGGGAGCCATACCGAGGACGGGTCCCAACCATAATAATGGGAGCCGTACTGAGGACAGGTCCCTACAAATGTATATATTTTTCCATAATCAAACCCATATAAGGACCTTGGACCCTGCCAACTGCCACGACAATGCCCCCAGAACACGGTCCACCTCAGACCCAAACCACTGAACATAGTAAGAGCGGGAGGGTGGGCAGTTATCTTAAGCACGCTTTTTTCTGACTGAAGACCTGAGACTCTGCCACAGATCTCCCCTTTCGGCAGCCCCACTTGTTACTGACCACTCCACCAATCATATAAGTGCTATTTTAATTATGCTAAACTGCCCAGAAACACGTTCCCCATACCAAAACCCTTTTAACCCTGTCATGCCGGCCCTGTGTTCATTCTTTTCCTTTTCTGACTCCGGGCCTTTCTTGACTAGGGTATAAAACATGCTTTGATCTCCTGACCGCTGGACCACCACCCCATCACTAACCTTTTCTTAAGAAAAGACACATGAAACCCAAGATGGATGTTGTACCCAAGATGGGAGCCGTACTGAGGACGGGTCCCAACCATAATAATGGGAGCCGTACCGAGGACAGGTCCCTACAAATGTACATATTTTTCCATAATCAAACCCATATAAGGACCTTGTACCCCGCCACAAATGCGCAAACATTACACCTTATGTTTGCACGTTCCACCACACCCACAGGGCTTGCTGAAGCCCATCCTGTAACCCCAAGACACCACACATCTACTCCCACCACATTTAGGTGAACACCATTTCCACGCAACAACTGCCGCGTGTCCACTTCAAGCTCACCATGCCTGACCACCATCCTTCCATTCCAATCACAAAGCAAGACACCTCCCAATGCACCTTCACATGGGCTCTGGTCAAACCCACCACTGAGTACGCCAACCTCCAGTGAGTGTGCACCACAATATCTGACCACACCAAATGTAAGCCAGGGAAGGAAGTGTGTAACCATGAAATATCAAACTCAATAATCCTGAATACTACTCTGATTTATAACATGCCTGGATAAGTACCCCCCATGAACTTGCAATATGTCGGGAGCACGATACAGCCACTCCAACCAGTACACCTTGAGCATCACCCGGACCCATACTATGCCGGGTGCGCCAATCTGGCGCACCACAGAATCCTCTCTGGCGATGCCCACGCTGTCTTCCATTCTGTTGGAACCACACCCTCTTAGCCCGCTAAGTGACATAGGAAACACCCCCAAACCAGCAGAACTACAGACAAAGAAAACACCCAGCTATACACAGACCAGTACCTCACAAAAGGTGAGGATGAACCTACAAACAATAACGCCTGGACTCCATAAAACCAATATGGCAGATAATCCCTGCCCCCAAAAAACCTCATCTAGCCGCTCAGTCCAAATTGATAGTGGGACAAGGCCAAACCAATTAAATGACCTTGAATTAGACCACTACCGCCACACCACAGAGACAGGAAACTGGACATAACCTACAAACCAGGAATTGGGAGCAACTATACTCTCACCCCCATTGGGAGCTGATCAGTCTCAGATTGCCTAAACCAGAGGACCACTAACAAGTCCTAACACTGAATGTCCGAGAACTGAAAACCATCAGTGCCCCATCTGAGACACTGGCTAATTACCCAATCCACCAAGCACCAATGAAAGCCAAGACAAACGCTGCCCTGATCAATGCTACTTCACAACCTGAAAAAACATAGGGAAACAAACACCTGTAACAAAAAACCCAACAACTCAGGAGACACTGGCCATCAACCATCAGGCTGTAGTAGACCTCGCCTCATAGCCCAGCAGGGCTCCCTGACCCAAATCCTTCATCATGATCTGACCTATTAACTTAACCAAGAAAGCCAAGCCCACAAATGTGCGAGTTACAGCCTACACACCATTCTCTACAATGCGACATGCAAACTACAGCACCCGCGACCAAACATCCCCATCTGAATTTAAACCACCAGCCGCACTAACTAAACCGTACCATGCCTACCATGTCCGAGAGTAAGTCGACAATGTGTACTTGCTCCCTGAATGCCAAAAATGAATGTCAATGAAAAGAAATCCCCCGCAGTCTAGCTGGACAAGGGATATCTATGTACTATGCTCCCGGCACAAACATACTAATAATTCAGCCCACTGGAAATGAAAGAGAGCATCTGCCAAAGAATCTTTGCAACCAGGAATGTGAACAGCATACAACAAAGCAGTCAAGCAAAAACAGGCCAACACCAAACATCGCAGTAAACATATCACTATCAGAGAAGAAGCTGACACCTGTTGTTAACAGATATACCCCCCAAATTGTACTTGCCCGTTGAAAAATTACGCATACATTTCCATGGCCGAACAATGAGAAACCGCTCCAGCAAAACGCAGTCCAGCACTATAGCGACCCTGAAATACATCTCATAACCAGCCAAACCAGCCACATTCATAAAAGCTCCAAGTCAAAAAACTACACAAAGACGCCAACATTCACCCCAACCGAGCTCATGCAAAGCCCAATATGGTGAGCAGGTGCCCAACAAACCCCAATCGTAGCCGCCAAAGCCTGTGGCAGACCACCCTACCCACAGGCAAAATTCAATAGATAAAGGCAAGTTTTTTCCCCAAAAAAGGAATTATAGTTAACACCGAGATGGAGTATCCTATGCCTAGCAGCCCTAACCGACTCTTTCAGATACCCCAGTTTTACCTCTGTCAAACTCATTTCATGGCCTGAGTATCAAGCACAAAGCCCAGAAACTATGCGTCGTGGGAAAGGACCCTCTGTGTGATAGGGAGCCAAAGGGACCCCAAAACACTCCATTACTTGTAGGACTGTGGCCAATAGTGTAGCGCCAAAGCACAAAATTCAGCAGACGCAAACAACAAGGGTGCACCAGTAACAAAGAAAGGGCCTCCAGACATAACGTCAAACTCACTGCACCGTAATATCGAACAAAGTATAGGGAATGGAGCACGCTACTACAAAAAAGGGAACTAAAAGTCTCCCAAAATGAACAGTAAAATTGAACCCCTCATTGTGAAACCAATCAGTTAACAACCGTGCCAGCAACTACCCAGCAGAAAAAATTGCATTGCAACAATAACAAACAAAAAGGTGAATTTGATGTCGCTGTTCCGCCTGCCTTTTGGGGTATCTATGTAGAAAACAGATGCCTACATACCACCTGCACCAGTGTCCTACTGTATTCCTGTAGACTCGCCTGAACGTTCCTTACTGTACCTTTGCTGAAGCATCGAAAAGAAGAAAGGGAGCCCTCATGCCAGAAATGTCAGGACAAGCCGAATATCCAGGTTCCCTCATCGAACTGAACCAATTTCCAGCCCACGCTGACATCATTAGCGTCATCCAAAAACCAATGTCTTTATGGTCTCAATGCAAGGACGGCCGCACTGCCTTGCTCTGCTGGAACTGCTCCTCTTACGGCAACCCAGCCGCCCCACCATAAATCCTTGTCCCTTCTCCCCAATAACACTGGCTAAAATCATGAAAGCCTATGGCCAATTAATAAAACTACATGGGATCAGCCGATACCTACTTGTTTCTCCTCCTCCTTCCTTCGTTCTTCTGGCTACATCCGACCAAATTGAACTTTTTCAACAGGCACAAGGAGAAAATCCCCACATACTCACCTCTCCATATTTGGCTGTGATATCCGGCTTCAGGTGTGCACCCCATTAGCCCTCAAAGCATGCGTAGACCTTACACTTGGCAGAATCCACCGCATTTAACCTGTCCACATCCTTGATGCCTTCCAACCCCTTCACATCACATATTGCACTGCCCTTAACTATGGGCAGTGCAGACGAGGCAGCTAGCGGCAACTTAGCGCCTCTGGATGGGGGCGCCGCCTAGTCCACCTCCAAAACAGGTGTTTCCAGTGCAGCTAACACGCCTATGGTGGATGAAGCATCAATATACACTCCCACTGACCCTGTGATCCTAGATTTGCTAGTGTCCCATGCCGCTACAGGGGCCTCCACATCTGGAGAGGCCACAACCGCACATCCCGTAAACACTGCTGACACCGCCCGCAAATCTGACCCTCCTGCTGCCTCACCAGCAGCCGTATCTACACCCACACTGCCCAGACCCGTTACAGCACCTGCTGAAGATGCCCCTCAAACCCCTCCCCAGCAAGCTGCCTAATCCCCGGCTGCATAAAATACCTGAGACATAATTAGTAGGCTCCAAAGGACACCAGCTGTCAGTCCGGGATCCACTGTTGCTCCCTCTACACCAGGTTCCTCAGCCGCAGAATCCATCCTCCAGCTGTTAGCTGCCCGGAGTAGCTCCTACCCCTGCTGTGCAGGGGGTCTGGCGGCCCATCCATCACTGACATCAGTACCGGCGCCATCATGTTGTAGCCCATAGCCGTTGGAGACACTGACACGCTGGGCTCTCCTGCTACAAGATGGGAGCCGCCTCCTCCTGCCTGATGTGTGCCACTCCTGCAGTCGCATAACAATGAGTATCTGCAGCAAACAAGAGCCACGGCCACCACAGGTAACAGCCTGGACCCATCAGCTCGTACTCTCCCGTGCTGGGCCCCCAGCAACGCAGCCAGGATGCTGCAGGGGGCCGCTCTGAGGTCCTGGAAAGTGGAGGATGCCGGGGGGGTGGGGGGTAACGGGAGGAAGCACATTTTTTTCTGACTGAAGACTTGAGACCCTCCCACAGATCTCCCCTTTCAGCAGCCCCACTTGTTACTGCCCACTCCACCAATCATATAAGTGCAGGAGGGGAGTTTAAGTGTCCAGTAAGCAAGTGGTTAATAATGCTAAACTGCCAAGAAACACCTTCCCCATAACAAACCCTTTTTAACTCTGTCATGCCGGCCCTGCGTTCATTTTTTTTTTCTTTTCTGACTCCGGGTCTTTCTGGCTCGTAGGTCACAGAATCAACAACTCACAAACAATATATGTTATCTAAGAATTTGTGCAGGCAGCAGTAATTTCCTCCATTCAACTCCAGGTAATTGTTTATTAACTTTACTAACATAACAGGCTTACATTATAAACAAAGAAAGATGTTTCATATAAAACACGTTACCATAATCCCCTATTTCACCGCCTCCAGAGAAAAAGCACATAACATAATTTTTTCAGAGGTCTTAACCTTTATATTCCCTAACATTACCTTTTAGTTAAATTTAGTTGGGTGTGTTAAGAGGTAATTAGAGAAAGGGAAAAAAATAAAAATAAAATAGATTCTAAGATTGCATTTTGGTTTCAGACAGGGGCCAATTGATGTCTTATAATACATTTGGCACTTTCTGTCTGGTTAAACTCTACTGTGGCTATCATCAACTAGAATCAGTATTTCAGTTCTTGGGGTGGAATTGGGACTGTTAATCCACTCTTGGTCCTCAAATGTTATGAAACCAGCGAGATGCTCAAGCCATGTAACAAAATGTAAGCACGTTGTTTCCCTGGAAGCCTAGTGTAAGGGCAATTATAATACCTTGTATGCATTAGATTTTGCCTGCGCTAATAAGCGCACTTTTTAGCTCTTTTGCATAATGCATTTGAGTGCACTCGTGTTGAAGCAGACACAGACACCATAGCTGTTCTTCACATGGCAAGCTCGCAGGGATTTTGTCCTCGTGAGCTCAGCTTTCAGCCTTTATTTATACTGCTCAAACAGGGATAACAATAGGACTTGATGGCTTCACAATCAGCCAATCAGCCTCCAAGGCACAGTCGCATGACATGAGCTCAATACAAAACCACCAACCAATGACACACTTGTTTATATTCAAACTATACAATAGGAGAGGCCTGCATGCATGGGGGTTGGCCAGCTTGTATGAGAAACAGCTGTCTCCAGATGACAATGAAAGCCACGTGGACACATGGCTTCCACTGAAATCCAAAGCACTATCCCACAGAAGCCCTCCAAGCAAAATGCCATCCATGCAAAACCTGCCATTACAACGAACCGCTATCAAATACAGCTCTATGAACTATACTCCATAGCGATTATACTACTGTTCCAAAGGGTAAATTATGCATGAAAGAATAACTGTAGATTTCTGTCACATTGATCAGATGCGACAGAAAGCTTACAGATCATTATCCTTACATAAAAGGCAATACCTTCCAAAGCGCAAGTAAATCGCCGCCAAGCAGATAAATCTGTACATAATACAGGGGCCCCCCGATTGACGGTAATACACCCGCACCACAGAACGTGCATTGCACCTCAAAGATCCCGACCGGCGTTTGCTCCAGCGTTTAACCGATCAGGGCACCTGCCGGCCGGGATGATCGGGCGGGTAGCTTGTGGTTACCAAATAATGGAAGGTTTCCCTTGTAAATGGCCTTTCCTCAATATCGGTTAAAGCCATATTCGCTGTACACAGAGAATATTGTTAAACCGACACTGGGAGACACTGTGACAATACATAATACACATCCTAAATTTCTACAACACTAGGTCCTGGAAATAGGGAGGCAGCTGGCAGCACTGAGAAGCCCCTCCCATACTTGAGGAGAGTTCGGATCATACTAGGCAGGTGCCGGCAGGGTGGAGACATAGGCGCAAACACTAGAGCAGAGTAGTTGGGTGACAAACAGGAAGGGTAGAGGGGAAAGAGTCAGGGAGGCCAATCCTGGCCTGGAACATCCCAATAAGTACCTCCAGTTGTGTGATATTGAGGAAACCAGTCAGGGACCAGCATTGTTGGAGCAGAGTGACGCCCCTAGCTGCCAGGGGAATAACTCCTCCAGTGAAGGTGGGGGAAAAGCAAAGGGGAAGGAAAGACAAATTCTGGTGGTAGGGGACTCAATTCTCAGAAGGACAGAGAGGGCAATCTGTCACAAAGACC